>CM070512.1:40551323-40788475 GCA_036346375.1 Guadua angustifolia
TCGTGTCCGAGACCATACTTCAAATTCTCCCACGGAGCCTCCGAAGGGCAGCGGCAGTGCGCCCGAAGTTCTGAACGGCTCGGGGTTCGGTACGGGATTGAGTAAAGAAAGATTTTTTATGGGTCGCCCCCAGCGGGTCGGACACCCGACGCAGGGATCGTCCGCTCGGAGGTCGCTTGATCTCCAGGGCCCACTCGGATAACCCGTTAGTAGCTCCACGAGCACGGTGTTCGGCCGACGTAGGCAAACACGCGTCTCCTCACCCCCTTCAGGTCCCACACCTGCGGACGGGGCGTACACGTGGGATCGACAGCGGCCTCTCCTCTCGCAGATCGCCTCGCCTGACGAGGACTCGAGATGGATGCCCTCCGCCTAGCTCCGGCGTTAAACCAGCTCGTCTAACGCGTCCAGCTATGACGTAAAACGAGCACTCGGGAACCAGAACCTCTCGCAAGGGCATCTGGACCTCCCTGCCGATCACGGCCACGTCTAGCTCCGGCGAGAAGCAAGCGACCTGCGTAAGGCACCCACGCCAACCGACATGATCTCGCATTAGGGCCCTCCGACCGAGTCGGTCGGACTCATTTAGCCTGACTAACCCCCCGACCAGCTCTACGACCGCTCGGGGCTACCCACCGGTGGCTTCGCCGCACCGGCGGGCGGCCGATCAGAGCGGTCGGACCTCGGCATCCAGGGCAGCACTTCAGTCCACTCGAAGGCTCGGAGTAGACCAAGCTTGCGCACTCTGCTCAGTCGAATCCGTCGCCGACCAGTATAACCCCCCGACCAGCTCTCCGACCTGCTCGGGGGCTGCACCCACTAAGTGCGCTCGCGCGCACCAAGTCGAAACCAATCGACCGGGTTGGTTGGACTCGGCCAAGCAGGATGGACATCTCCAGGAAGGCCTGTTGCTTCGTTATGCAACGTCGCTACCGTTGAAGACCATATCGACGAAGCGGAAGGTCCCTCGAGAACAGCGTGCGTTTGGGGCGGCCGAGGGGCTCTTGGCGAATACCCATACCAGGGGTACCCCGCAACAAAGTAAACATCTATTTCAAGATCGTATCTCCCCGAGTTATCTAGGCTCGGAGTCTAGGCTGACAACAGCACGGAAACCTAGAAGCTGGAACTGCCATGGCCCTCGTCCCTCACTGAAGGGGGGTATCGCTGACGTTGAATGTGATACCAAATGGGCCGCATTGGACTGCATCCTCATCAAAGGCCCTCCTAGATCTCAAAGGATCACCCGCCTTTATTGCTCCGGCCGAACCTCGGATTGGGCGCTCCCGCCAGCCCCGACCGGCCCGGGGCCGACGCCTCCGCAGGCTCCTACTCCGACCCGTCCTCGCGTCAAGTGCCTCCGCGGGCTCCAACCAGGACCCCGACCAGGGTCCCCGCAAGCCTCAGCCCCGCGGTCTCTGCCACGTTAGCAGTCAACACCTAGCAGGTCACTCGCCGCACGGACATAACAGCCATATTGGGGCAGATGGTTCCTTCCCAAGGCAACCAGAGGGCGGCTTCAGCTAAAGTACCCGTCTTCTCAAGACGTCAACATCTGACAGACGCTCAGAGGGCAGGTGCGTGCCTTCCGAAAAGGGCGCCGCCCGTTGTGTCTACTAACCTCGTATGGGAAGCGCAGGAGCCTGCCAGTCATCATGACCGAAGACCAGGACGCCCGAACGTAGCGTACCCCTACCTTTTTTTCAAATCCTCTTGTAACCTGCCCCCTTCGCCTATATAAAGGGAGGCAGGGCCCTCGGGGGAGGGGGATAGATTTTCTTTTCCTTCACACGCACCCACGCGCGTTCGTTCACCGGCGCCTCCGCTTGGCTTGCCCTGAGTTCTCCGACCCGGGTCGCCGCCTGGCTTAGGAAAGTCCTCCCGATTTCTTCCCTCCGAGCGAGTGCTAAGGGCTTGTCCTTAGCCTCCCTTTGTAACCTCTGTTTACCTTCAACGTCTAAGGCAATACAAACCACCACCACGAACTGAAAGTAGGGACGTTCAGCCCGAACCAGTATAAATCCGGGACTTCTTTGGTCTAACCATTCGAGGAGAGGGGACGCGCAACCCCCTATACTTACAAATTTATTGCCGGTTATACAAAACACCGACAACGCGGTTTATAGCTAAATTGGAAATCGCGTTTAGGTCCTTTCATCGATTTTTTTGCACACGGTTTTCTAAAAAAAAAAGGAAAAACGGCTTTCTTAGAAAACACAGATTTGTCGAGGGTTTATAGCTGAATTGGAAATCGCGTTTATGCTTTTTTCGTCGCGGCGCCGCGCGCAAACTCAGCCTAGTATATAATAAGTCCTGCTCATAGTCTAGATTGACTTCTTTTTTTTTCCTTCACAAGAGAATCACAGGCCTTGGAAGCATTATGAACATGAAGCACTCAACCGCTTGTTGGTTTTAGTTGGCAGACTGGAACATGAGGCATAAAGATTTAAAGGACATTACGTAGTCATGCATCAACACAAAGGGAGAGGAACTGATCTCTTAGCTAAATTCTCGTGGAATTATGATGTGTTAACTTTTAGTTTGAGGAACCACCATCGTAGATTAGTCCGTACATCATGCTTACGAGGAGAAGATAATAATGGGCTTGATCATTTTACGAAACATAAACTTAAGGAATGAGTCGATCATATATCCAAAGCACATTCCTTGAACTAATTAAACAACCCATTTCAAACAGTGTCCCACAACAATGCGAATGAAAACCCAATGGTTGATGAATGTAGATGTCTTTTGGGCCACATATCATTACAATTATAGAATACAATTGTGATAGCTCAGTCTCTTAGTAGTTTGTAAACATTTTCACTTGAATACAGGGCGGCCAGGGCCGCATGCACCATGCATGGTAGCTACTCCCTCTATACACTAAAGAGTGATGTTTTGGATATTGACAGTTCTCTAAATGCAACTTTGATCACTGATTTCTATCATACTATATTAGTACATGACTACTAAAAATTTCATATTATAAAAGCACTTTCCGAGACAAATATACACGTAATTCTAAATATTCATAGAATTATCAATAACCAAATTTTATACATTTTGACTTCACGTATCTCAAAACGTTATTCTTTTATTATTGGAATGAAACCCATCATAAACTAGACTGAAGTATATATAGCATACATAGCAACGATCACTATCACTATACTTGTTTCCAGACTTTTCTGCCTGATCTCATAAGAGACTCAAACGAGGACATCCATATGAAGTTTACCAAAGTGAGCATACCTAGCGAGAGGTGTGAGAGCACAAGAATACCAAGAAAGCGCATGTTTTCGATAAAGGAAGCTTTTATTAATCTTAGTAAATTACATCAAGGTGATACAATTATACTAAGAAGATTCCCGGCCTCTAAACAGCTAGGATGTACACAGCCAAACACACACACAAGAAAAGACAAAGGAACCGTCTCGGCAAACTACATCACGCAATATTGTCTTCAAGGCTATCCACCATCATAGCAACACTTGGACCCCGATAAAAGCTCTCCAATGACAACGCCTCCAAGAAGGACTCGATACGCACACGCACCGCCATTGCCATGATCCAACCAGTGAAGGCCAGACCAAAGGTTTTCACCTCGGAGAGTAATTCCTCAGACTACAAAACAATGCCTTCAACAAGGCCATTGCCAGGCACAACCAACAAAGGTCAGACCTAGGGATTTCTCCCTGAAGTCGAAGTACCGGAGATCCCAGTGATGCAACCACCCTCATTCCGAACTAGTGCCGCCATACCACTTAATCTTAGCCAATTGCAACGGCCACCTTCTCAAGGCCAGACAAACAATTTTTAGATGTTCGACTCTACGATGACAGATTCGCGAGCTAGCCAATAGGCACACGATCATCAAGTCCATAGAGTGCATCTAAAAAATGAGTTGTGTCGCCTAAGAAAGCGAATCCGCGAATCGATGCTAAGATGACATAGGTCAAAAGAAATGTATGAACAACGCTAGTAAGAGATGAAGACGCTGAAGCGAAGAGTAGTCACCTAGAGAGTAGTCCCTCATCTCAGCAACGGCGCAGCCTCACAGCGCGGCGGCCCGGCGCCTTCAACAGTGATGTCGCATCCGCCGAAGAACACGCCGTCGATATAGAGCTGCGGGAAGGTGGGCCAGCTGGAGTACTCCTTGAGCCCCTGGCGAAGCGCCTCGTTGGCGAGCACGTCGAGAGTCTCGAAGGGCACGTCCAGCGAGCGGAGGATCTGCACGACGGTGTGGGAGAAGCCGCACTGGGGAAGTCCCTGGTCCCCTTCATGAACAGCACCACCTTGTGCGACCTGACCACCGTGTCCAGCGTCGACCGTATATCCGGACTCAGCGGGCCTCCAGCCGCTAGGCACCTAACCGCCTGGGCGCACCGCGAGCTGGGGGAAAGCGGCGAGGTCCGGCCGACGCTGAGGCGCAGGGCGGGAGGAGCCCGAGGTAGCGCTGCGGATCTCAAGCGCTGAGGCCCCCATGAGGAGGGGAAGGGCACGAGGGAGGCGGCGGCCAGCATCGCCGCGGCCGGTCCAAGAAAGCGCATGTAACACATAAACACTTCCACAGTTGCACTACATGGGATTTGGTACATGGAGATGACAGCTTCGGTACGTCAGTTTTGACTCATCTACAAATCGTCAAGAATAAAATTGATGCACATAGAAATAGAGTATGCTTTAAGTCTTTGGGACACCCCATACATGCCCTTGTTAGAGGTACTTCTGTACGATAACACATTGATTACTTGACGTATATGTCAAGGAATCTTGTACATGTATAACTATATATCGCGAGCAATACAATGATCAAGACATCTCGCGGTTTTACAGATTGTTTATTGGTAGTACTTTTCTTTACTGTATTGTTACTTCTCATATTGAACAACAGGCCTAGGAGACACTGGAATATTCAAGCCTCTAGAAGACCTACCTTACATAGAGTTTTTTTTTTTTGATAATGGAAGCTTTTTATTAATTTCAAGAGCATTACATCAAGATGATACATATCCTTGAAAAATACTTCTGGCATCTGCTTATCCTGAAGCACACAGCCTTACACTATTAAAAGAAAACACGCACAATCTAGTGACTTGCAATCCGAATACTAGACCGCCACCCATGTGCCTGGGAATAGAAATCCTTGACCACCCGCGCCAAGTAACGCGTAGCCTCCACCAAAGTAGGTCGCAAATCCACCTTTTGCAGCACAGCCCATGTACGAAGCCAGTGGGTAATAGAAAAAATAACCTGCAAAGGAGAAGAATTGGTTTTCTTTTGAAATATTGTATCATTCCTATTTAACCAGATAGACCAACATGTAGTTGCAGCACCAAGAAGAATGATATTTCTAATGCTTCTATCAAAACCTCCTATCCAACTTCCAAACATATTAGCAACGCTCGTTGGACTAGATATTCCAAAGGCCAAATGGAGAAGGGTCCAAACTGTGTGCGCAAAACGACAATCAAAGAACAGATGAGTAATTGTCTCAGGCTCATGACAAAAGCAACACGTTCTGTTTCCTTGCCAATTTCGCTTTGCGGATTATCTTTAGCCAAGATATCACTCCTCTCCTAAGGTACCACAAGAACACTTTTAGTTTAAGTGGAGCTCTAAGTTTCCATAATTGTTTATTTAAATTTGGCACGTCACTTTTAATCAAGGCTTGATGTGATTTCACCGTAAATTGACCATTTTGACACAAATTCCAATAAAACACATCATCAATCTGCGTTAAATTAATGTTAGTGATGCGTGAAAGTAGTTCATTCCACGCCACTAACTTTGGTTCAATCAGTGACCTTCTCCAAGAAATGTTTGGTTGTGCTGTTATGAAGACCTCAGCAATAGTTGTAAACTTGCGCCTAACAATACTATATAAACCCAGGTATTGATCTCTAAGTGGACAATTTCCAATCCAGCTATCCTCCCAAAACCTCACCTACAATCCATTATTAATTTTGAAGGTACCAAAACGAAGAAAATCTCGCTTTACCTTCATCAAACTGGACCAGAAATGAGAATCTCCTGGTCTCCACTCAGCTTGTACTAGCGGCTTAGAGCCCAAATATTTGTTCCTAAGTAACTGTTGCCAGGTACCTTCAGATGTTAAAAATTTAAAAAGCTATTTGCTTAAAAGGGCGATGTTCTTAATGTGCAAATCATGGATCCCAAGGCCACCTTGATCTCTTGGTTGACAAAGGATGTTCCACCTAGCCAATCGATATTTTCTCTTATTGTCATCCCCTTGCCAATAAAACCGGGAACGAAAATAATCAAGTTTCCTAAGAACCCCTTTAGGAATCTCAAAAAAGGACATCTTATACATTGGCAGGCTACTTAACACTGAATTAATCAATGCCAGTTTACCTCCCACCGAAAGATGTTTTCCCTTCCAGCTACTAAGCCTTTTTTCAAAACGTTCTTCTATCATTCTCCAATCTAAGTTTCGTAATTTTCTAAAATGAATAGGAATACCAAGATACTTTAGAGGGAGATTGCCGTGCTTACAACCAAATAGTTCCATGTATTGATCTAATGAATTTTGGGCATCTCCAAAGCAGAAAATCTCACTTTTATGGAAATTAATTCTGAGACCTGAGACTTGCTCAAATGTACAAAACAAGAGCTTCATGTTGCGCGCTTTCTCCAAGTCATGTTCCATAAAAAGAATAGTATCATCTGCATACTGAAGGATAGACAGGCCATCATCAAGTAAGTGCGGTACTACCCCACCCACTTGGCCCTAAACCTTATCCCTTTTAATTAGAATTGACAACATGTCCGTGACAATATTAAACAAGAGGGGCGACAAAGGATCCCCCTGACGAAGGCCCTTCCTTGTTTGGAAAATTTTTTCAATCTCCCCATTAACATTTACTGCCACACTGCCTTTCGAGATAAAAGACTTAACTCAAGAAATCCACTTAGGTGAGAATCCCTTCATTCATAAGGTTTGGAATAAAAATGACCATTTAACTTTATCGTAGGCTTTCTCGAAATCAATCTTAAAAATAACTCCACTAAGTTTTTTCCTATGCAACTCATGCAAGGTTTCATGCAGTATGACAACTCCCTCAAGGATATTTCGTCCTCGCATGAAAGCTGTTTAAGTTGGGCTAACAACTTTATCCGCAACCAAGTTCAATCTATTTGTGGCAACTTTCGTGAAGATTTTGAAGCTCACATTGAGAAGGCATATTGGCCTGTATTGCTGTATTATATTAGCCTCTTGAACTTTTGGTAGAAGGGTTATTACACCAAAGTTCAGACTGAAAAGAGGTAAATCTGACAAAAACTCTTGAAATAAAGAGAATAAATCCTTTGATAACCTCCCGAATCTTTGATAAAATTCAGCGGAAAGCCATCTCGACCAGGTGCCTTGTTATTTTCCATCTGAAAAATAGCATCTTTAACCTCGCACTCGATAAAGCTGTGCACTCAGTAACATTACATAGAGTTTGGCGGATGCATTCCATTTGTTTCTGATCCAATGTGAGGAATGCTCAGCCAGTTTCTGCTCATGCATTCCATTTGTTTCTCTATATTGGAATAGTAGTGAAGCCGAGAAAATCTTACATTTACAGCATTCGGTAAAGGCGACATGTCTTTGCTATCTTTATAAAAAATGTTTCTCACCAGCAATGAAGCAGCTAAATTTCACTTGAGCAAACCATATAGGAAATCAAAAAGGATTTTAAATGGCTAAAAAATTGCTCTACCACTAATGACTGTAATTGGTACAGAGCATCGAAGGAAAAAATATAGCTCCTCATAAGCAATAATAATCCATTGTGGGCTATGGTGTTGTATATTCACTACCACAAAACAGCACATAGGTGACACTCTATTTGTGGCAGTTTTTCTGGAACCGTCACAAATAACATTATCAGTGGCGGTTTTTTAAAAAAAATGGTGGGAAGACTATTTGTGATGGTTTTTATTTGGAACCGTCACAAATAATGCATTATCGGTGGCGGTTTTTCTTTGGAACTGCCACAAATACATCTGTGGTGGTTTTAGCCAAAAACTGCCACTGATAATGTGAGTATCTATGGCGGTTTTTGGCTACCGCCACTGATAATGTGAGCATATGTGGCGGTTTTAATTTGAAACCATCACAAATAATAAAAAATAGAAAACTTTAAATATTGCTGATTACCTCTCCACATTTGAAACAATTGAAACTAATATTCCATTTGCAATAATTGAAAAGAAAGACCGAAACAGATTCAAAACTTCGGAGGCTATTTTGATGCCCTAAATGACCTTTTTTGGAATTCCGTCGCCACGCACGCATTTGCACAAACTATTAGGATCCGACCATCTGATTTTGCTACTTTTCGTTATCTTTCTAATGAGCTAAAGAACGCTCCGATCGGAGATTCTGAGTTAAAAGTTATAGCCATTTTAACAAAAATGCTTGGATTTCATATTTAGAAATTAGAATCGGTGCCCAAAAAAATATAATTGGAGAGCTCATCGTGTGATACTTCCGGAAAGCACAAGAACACTAAAATCGAAGGTACGAGTCAAATGTTATGGTGTTTTTACAAGTTTCATGAATAGTAATGGCACATGTATTGCAAGTATAATTAATAGTCAAAACTATGGAAAATAAATTTGAAAGTTTAAAATTTTGTTAATTACCTCTATAGTTTACTAATTTGAAATAAGTGGAAACCAGTGTTCAGGTGCTTCTCGGGGTTGAGGGGAGGAGGGACGCATTATATGTCAGATATGATCATACCACCACTAAAGTACTTGATGAGGACATCACTAACATGGATACGACCAGCGTGACCGCTGCACCTCCTTCCTCTCCGGCTTCTCCAATGACTACCGACGCTGCTCCATCTTCGTCACAAATGATCGACGCTGCAGCAACATCGTCGCCGAGAGGCCTTAATCCAAAAGCTCAGCTATTCAAACCCACATCAATAGACAAGGGCCTCAAGCACACACCCCGAGAACAGCCCACGAGTCAAGGAAGGCCCATATGGAAGCCCAAGATGCCAAAAAGCCCGGTTCGGCCATCCAGCAGCATGCCAACTTCAAACGGGCATAACTTGGGCTCCCGAACTCCGTTTTCAGCGTGCGACCACCCGTTTGAAAGCTTAGGAGATAAGCTTTCCAATGGATTCAGCCCCACTTCCAAATTCACTCCAAAGCGACAGGAAAATGCAGAACAATGTCACGGACCAGAAATTCAGGGTGCTGCATCACCCCACTTTTGGGCCTATGGCCCATGTATCTTAGGGTTTTGGTGGCCACCGCTGTTTTGGCTGCCCTACACCTCTTGGCCGCCGCTATATATGTGGCAGCCGCCGTTCTTTTGCTTAGGTTTTGTTGTGTTTTGGTAGACCCTTGTCGCCCCTCCTCGTGTTCGCGTGTGTCGACTAGACCACCCGTGACGAAAATGAACCTCACCCTTGTATCTTTGAGATTATTGGATTGGAATTGCTCTCACCTTGTTCTTGCATGTTCTCGGTTGCAGCAGGTACAAGGATTGATCGGGTCTTTGATTCGGTTGATCGTTTCGTGTGGCGACGTTGCGATTGCTTAGTTGCTGATCTCGTGGTTAGTAGCCGTTCCATCTACTTCGTGCACCATCAAACCGACGTATCGTTCTCATCAGAAGATCGGGCCGACCCCCGTGCGCATCAAGTGGTATCAGAGCGACGGTTGCCTGGTGAGAACACCCTTATCTTTGTTTAGTTCATCTTGTTCGTCCTAGAGTCCAGAAAAATAGCCCCAAAAAAATCTATTCGTCGTGTGTTTGATCTAATCCGAGCCCCTTTTGGCCTTTACTATTACTGCCTAGTTTAATTCTTGTTGAATTTGCGTTGCATCATCGTGTCGTTGCTGGTCTTAGTGTTTTGATCTTTAGAGTTTCGAGTTCTTGTCACGTTCTTGTCACCGAGTTGAACTCCATTGCGTCGTCGCGTCCAATTCGGATCCTCCTCTGTCCAGTTCGGTATTTTAGCCATAACTCCCTCATAAGAACTCGGATTTTGCTATTCTTGTACTTTCCTGAAAGCTTGAGAAATTATCTACAACTTTGTCCATTGTGAAACTTTCCAAAAACACCGTCTTCTTGCCCAAAATCCCGTCGGATTGGAATCTTTTTTTGTCCTGGATTTTTTGAGCAGTCTGTATTTCGGGGTCAATATCTCTGGCTTCCTTATCCAAAATAGACGTTCCATATATGCAAATTGATCAGCTCGAAAAGATCTACAACTTTCCAGTTATACGTTTTTGCATTGAAGCCAATAAAACCCGAAAACAGCATTTGAAGTTTCTGCATAGTAGATCTGTTTGCAGCAGGAAAAAAGTTTGAGTTGTAATTCATCATATGTGCCACTTGTTGATATAGAAGGAAGAAAAATTTAAAAAAGGCAAGTGCATATAAAAGAGCCGCACTAAAAGGTGGAAAAAAAGCCCTAACTATTTGCTTGTGTGCTGTGGTCATTCAGTTCTTTGTTTACGTGACTTCATTGGTGTCGTGCTCGCGTCTCTAGTACGGTCTAGCCTAGGACCAAAAAAGTACCGTCGTTGAACGTTCTTTCAACTTGTTTTGGCTAGTGTGGTTCTAGTATATCCTTTGCTATATATTATACCTATCCAAGCTCCACCTACTATTAACCACAGGAGAAGCACCTTGCAATCGCTTTGTCACCCCCGAAAGTGATTACCATCATCCCTCGATTGAACCTTGAAAAGCTGCAGGTAAGAACTGTAAGAACTTGGTGTGAGCTTGAGCGTGTGAGATCCTCCACTATCCACATATTAGTAGATAGGAATATACATTTTTATGTATTTTCTTTTTTCTACCACTAATAATGGCAGTCCACGAAAGAACGATGATCTATACTTGAGGATGATCCAAGCATTCCGCCAGAACAAAGAAATATATCACGAAACTTAATCATGAGTTTGAGAAAAGAGAAGAAATTGAAAGAAAAATGCACAGTGAGTTCATGGAGAAATGGCGAAATGGAGAATTAAAAAATAAAAAGGTCGAGCATGGGACTATCCCTTCGACCAAGAATGAGAAGGAACTACTGAAGAAAGAAGTCAAACCTACACAATCTAAGAAGAAGGATAGTAAGTGTATTTCAATTTGTAACGATAAGAATGTGCTTGCTATTCCTGCGACTAACCCTGTAGGCAAGAATGAACAAGATGGTGTGCACCTGAGTGCTGCAATGACAGACAACTACATGAGCCTCATGTCTCATCGCCTACTTAGTGCACCAGTGGAACATGCCAATGAAACTCAACGCAACAACTTATTCCAAACTAAGTTTGTTGTGCAAGAACGCGTGGTACACGTCATCATTGATGGAGGAAATTGTAGCAACCTCGCAAGTCTACACATGGTCGAGAAACTTGGCTTGACCACGACTCCACTTCAGCAACCTTACTCAATGGAATGGTTCAACTCAATTGGTAAGGTTCGGAGTAACACAAAGCGTGCAAGTTCCTGCTCCATTGGTTCATACCGTGATCATGTTTGTTGTGATGTCATACCTATGGAATCATGTTCACTTTTATTAGGTAGACCTTGGTTATATGATGTTGATGCTATTCACTATGGTAGAACCAATCAATATACTTTCAAGTTTAATGGAAAGAAAATGGTTTTGAATCCAATGACTCCTGCTGAGCTAGCCAAAATTAATGCAAAAAGAACTAATGGTAAAGAACATGAGGATGACAAACTTGTAGTGGTGTACAACAATCTAAACCAATGTTCAAGAAAGTAATTCTTTTAAATAAGATTGTTTCCTCACATGATATTGCTTTGCAGACATCTGTTTCCTTGCCTCCTGTTGCCACTAACCTTTTGCAGGTTCATGAGAAGGAGTCGAGGACGACTCCAATTCAAGAAGGGGAGGATGATGAGGACATCACCAACATGGATACGACCAGCGTGACCGCTGCCCCTCCTTCCTCTCCGGCTTCTCCAATGACTACTGACGCTGCTCCATCTTCGTCACAAATGATCGACGCTGCAGCAACATCGTCGCCGAGAGGCCTTAATCCAAAAGCTCAGCTATTCAAGCCCACATCAACAGATAAGGGCCTCAAGCACACACCCCGAGAACAGCCCACGCGTCAAGGAAGGCCCATATGGAAGCCCAAGATGCCAAAAAGCCCGGTTCGGCCATCCAGCAGCATGCCAACTTCAAACGGGCATAACTTGGGCTCCCGGACTCCGTTTTCAGCGTGCGACCACCCGTTTGAAAGCTTAGGAGATAGGCTTTCCAATGGATTCAGCCCCACTTCCAAATTCAGTCCAGAACGACGGGAAAATGCGGAACAATATCACGGACCAGAAATTCAGGGTGCTGCATCACCCCACTTTTGGGCCTATGGCCCATGTATCTTAGGGTTTTGGTGGCCACCGCTGTTTTGGCTGCCCTACACCTCTTGGCCGCCGCTATATATGTGGCCGCCGCCGTTCTTTTACGCTTAGGTTTTGTTGTGTTTTGGTAGACCCCTTGTGCGTCCCTCCTCGTGTTCGCGTGTGTCGACTAGACCACCCGTGACGAGAAACAGAACCTCACCCTTGTATCTTTGAGATTATTGGATTGGAATTGCTCTCATCTTGTTCTTGCATGTTCTCGGTTGCAGCAGGTACAAGGATTGATCGGGTCTTTGATTCGGTTGATCGCTTCGTGTGGTGACGTTGCGATTGCTTGGTTGCTGATCTCGTGGTTAGTAGCCGTTCCATCTACTTCGTGCACCATCAAACCGACGTATCGTTCTCATCAGAAGATCGGGCCGACCCCCGTGCGCATCAGTACTAGATCTTATAAAAACTCTGAAGTTAAGCGTGTTTGGACGAGAGTAGTAATACGATGGCTGACCTCCTGGGAAGTGATGTTAATATCATTTGGATGCAATTAGAATTCCGAAATTGAGCCTTCTTAGGTGAGAGTAGTATTAGGATAGATGATCTCCTAGGAAGTCCCTCCTAATTTAATATTTTTAAACTGTTAGCTAGCCAAAAAACGCTAATGATAATATTATTAGTGGCGATTTTTGGCTAGAACCGCTACTGATAATATTATCAGTGGCGGTTTTTTACTAGAACCACCACTAATAATCACATTATAAATGGTTGTGCCTTTAAAATATCGTTGTGGAAATATCTAAAGAGAATAAAATTTCAAACAATAGATACTAATCATGGAAGTTCTATCAAGAGAGTTAGGGGAAAAAATATATCACAGACAGTTCTATTTAAAAACTGTCTATGATAATTAAACACAAATCACAGACGAATCTATTCAAAAACTGTAAATGACCGCACATATCACATATATATGGTTCTAGTTAAAAATTGTCTATGATATGTGTTTTCATAGTCGGTTTGAAAACCGTCTGTGATATGTGTCGTATTATCACTGACACATGATTTCAGACAGACCAAAAAAACCGTCTGTGATGATATTTTCTAGCTGTCTATAATAACCTTATATGTAGCAATGACCAATGAGAGTATATATATAGCATACAATGCAACAACAACCGTGCGTATCACTCCACTTATTTCTCAACTTCCTTATCTCTTATCTTAGAAGGGACTCATCGATATGACAATGGCAAGGGTCTTACAGCTTTCCTTCAGAGCGAGAGGAGCAAACAGTTTTGGTCAGTTTCAGTGGTCGCTTCGAGCAAGCAGTTTGGTCAGTTTCAGTGATCACTTTGACTTATCAACAAAAGATCAGGTATAGGAATCAAGGATTGGGATGCGTAGAGGAAATGGAGTATGCTTGAAGTCCGTGGCCTGCATCATTCGTCAAAGACTGTTGTAGGTGCATGACTACATATTGTGAGCAAAACAATGATCAAGTCACCGCCGTTCGCAGCCTTGCTTAGAGACCGGAAAAAGAGAGCACATACATGTGCTCTTCCTTTTCCTATGCTTTCCATGTATGTACAACGGAGATGGCAACGGTTTGCTAATTAATTTTTTAGTGCAACTGATTATGTCACACACTGCCATTCTCTCGCCCGTTTCATTTTCGTTCTGTCAAGCAGGACCCGTGGATGATGTACAATGGCCCAAAAGAAATAGGCTTGTAAGGGTTCGAATCTGGCATGCATGGAATTTCAGCAAGTCGGCTGACAAGTTAATATATAGAAGTTGTATAGCGATACATGATTATCAGCTAATGTATGGGAACTTAGAAGAGACCATTTTTCTCCAAGGAAAAATACACCTATAAGCATGGCAGCAAGTTTGTCCATACTTGCTAGGTCAAAAAGACTGTAAAGAAGTAAAACTTAAAATTAACTATAATGCAATTATGGCGTACTGCAGTGTGGTAGTTAGGAGCCATAATGTGCTTCGTCGCAAAAAAAAAAAAAGGGGGCCATAATATGCACTAAAGGCTATTTGAAACTTTTATATGCGCAAGTACGTACTATAATGTAGTTTCCTGTATGATGCAAATACTTTAGGAAGCTATAAAGATTGCGCCATGAGAAGCACAGAATAAATGTAGCAACAATCATTACTATCACCAGTGTGGCATTTCTCCATTCTTCGGCTCTATGCTTTCATCAGTAATGAACCTCTCAGGCGACTATCCCTTGAAGCAAGCATTCGTCTCCGGTGAAGCAGGCAGCGTAGGCCAAACTCCAAGCTGCTGATAAACATTTGGTAGGGCATGGTACTGGGACATATCAGGAAAACCTAGCACGCTGCTCATAACTTTTAAGGGTATGTAATCAATCATCTCTGCATTCATAAGCTAGATTCGTTGTTCAGAGGATTGGTCATTTTCGTGTTTTTAATTACTTTGAGTGCAGAAGGATGGGAAGCATTGAGCGGTGTTTCTCCTTGTGATCCACTTCCGTGACAGACTTGTTTGGCCCAGGTGGCAAAGAATGCCTGTCTTTTGTGAAGAATCAAGTTGCATTGGCACCCGGGGTTCACAACAACAGTTTGGCAAGCATATTAGTGTGCACGAAGTTTGTTCGAGGAGTGATTTTTCACGTTTTGATATTCAATTGCAAAATCTATAACTGGTTGTGCCTTATAAATAACGTTGTAGAAATATCTAAGAAGAATAAAATTTTGAACAACAGATACTAATCATAAAAGTTCTGCCAAAAGAGTTAGGGAAAAAATATGTCACAGATGGTTCTATTTAAAAATCGTCTAAGATAAACACAAATCACAGATTTAATCTATTCAAAAACTGTCTATGATCGCACATATCACATATGGTTCTAGTTAAAAACTATCTGTGATATGTGTTTTCACAATCGGTTTGAAAACTGCTCGTGATATATGTCGTATTATCACTGTCACATAATATCAGACAGACCAGAAAATCGTCTATGATGATATTTTCTAGCTGTCTATAATAACCATTTGTGTAACGGTGAGAGTATATATATAGCATACAATGCAACAACAACCGTGCGTATCAGTCCACTTATTTCTCAACTTCCTATCATAGAAGGGACTCATCGATGTGACAATGGCAGAGGTCTTACAGCTTTCCTTCAGAGCGAGAGCAGCAAACAGTTTTGGTCCGTTTCAGTGGTCACTTCGAGCAAGCAGTTTGGTCAGTTTGAGTGATCACTTTGACTTATCAACAAAAGATCAGGTATAGGAATCAAGGATTGGGATGCGTAGAGGAAATGGAGTATGCTTGAAGTCCGTGGCCTGCATCATTCGTCAAAGACTGTTGTAGGTGCATGACTACATATTGTGAGCAAAACAATGATCATGTCACCGCCGTTCGCAGCCTTGCTTAGAGACCGGCCGGAAAAAGAGCACATATATGTGCTCTTCCTTTTTCCTATGCTTCCATGTACAACGTAGATGACAACGGTTTGCTAATTAATTTTTTAGTGCAACCGATTATATATGTCACACACTGCCGTTCTCTCCCGTTTCATTTTCGTTCTATCCTGCTTGAGGCCAAATAAGAATTGTGGGCGATGGTGCAAGGACCCCGTGGATGATGTACAATGGCCCAAAAGAAATAGGCTTGTAAGGCCTCGAATCTGGCATGCATGGAATTTCAGCACGTCGGTTGACAAGCTAATATGTAGAAGTTGTATAGCGATGCATGATTATCAGCTAATATATAATATGGGAACTTAGGTCCCGTTTGGTACGGTTCCAGATTCTAGTAGAAACGAAACGGTTCCGGATTCTTGGTAGAAACGTTTCAGGTAGGATCAGAATCCGGAGGAACGGGTTGCTAGCCGATTCGACCACGGTGTGTAAAAATCAGAAACGATTCGCTTTGAAACGTTCCGAGTCCTATTCCGTTTAGTTGGATTTATTTTAGATTCTAGGAGAAACAGTCCGGTTCCAAGTTGCCAAACGGGGCCTTAAAAGAGACCATTTTTCTCTAAGGAAAAATACACCTATAAGCATAGCAGCAAGTTTGTCCATACTTGCTAGGTCAAAAAGACTGTAAAGAAGTAAAACTTAAAATTAACTATAATGCAATTATGGCGTACTGCAGTGTGGTAGTTAGGAGCCATAATGTGCTACGTCGCAAAAAAAATGGGGGCCATAATATGCACTAAAGGCTATTTGAAACTTGTATACGCGCAAGTACTATAGTGTAGTTTCCTGTATGATGCAAATACTTTAGGAAGCTATAAAGATTGCGCCATGAAGAAGCACAGAATAAATGCTTTCATCAGGAATGAACCTCTCAGGCGACTATTTTTTTTCGATAAAGGAAACTTTTATTAATCTTAATAAATTACATCAAGGTGATACAATTATACTAAGAAGACTCCCGGCCTCTACACAGCTAGGGTGTACACAGCCAAACACACACATAAGAAAAGACAAAGGAACCGTCGCGGCAAACTACATCACGCAATATTGTCTTCAAGGTTATTCACCATCATAGCAACACTTGGACCGCGATAAAAGCTCTCCAATGACAACGTCTCTAAGAAGGACTCGATACGCAAAGCATTTGTCTCCGGTGAAGCAGGCTCTCCAAGCTGCCGATAAACAATATAGCTAGGGCATGGTACTGGGACACATCAGGAAAACCTAGCATGCTGCTCAAAACTTTTAAGGGTATGTAATCAATCATCTCTGAATTCATAAGCCAGATTCATTGTTCAGAGGATTGGTCATTTTCGTGTTTTTAATTACTTTGAGTGCAGAAGGATGGGAAGCATTGAACGGTGTTTCTCCTTGTGATCCACTTCCGTGACAGACGTGTTTGGCCCAGGTGGCAAAGAATGTCTGTCTTTTGTGAAGAATCGAGTTGGCACCCGGGGTTCACAACAACAGTTTGGCAAGCAAATTAGTGTGCACAAAGTTTGTTGAGTTTTTTTTTAAATAATATATTTTATAAAATAATTGCGATATTAAGGGGGTGTTTGGGACAGCTCCAGCTCCACTAAAATTTGTAGAGTTGGTGAAGCAGGGTATTTCTAGCTCTAAAAATTTGTGGAGCTGGAGCTGTGGGTACATTAAGGGCCTGTTTGGTAGGGCTCCAGCTCCACCAGATCCATGGATCTGGTGGAGCTGAGTATTTCTAGCTCTACAGATCCGTGAAGCTGGAGCTGTAAGTACATTAAGAGTGTTTAGATGGATCATCTTGTTTATATTTTAGACCAAAAATATAAACTTAATTCACTTTATTTTAGCCTACAAGTTTCAGATCTCAGGTGAAGCTGGGATCTGGAGCTCTACCAAACAGACCCTAAGAGTGTTTAGGTAGATCATTTTCTTTACATTTTAAACTAAAAATATAAACTTAATTCACTTTATTTTAGCCTATAAGTTTCAGCTCTGAGCTGGAGCTGGAATCTGGAGCTCTCCCAAACAGAGCCTAAAACATGGAGTAAAAAAATTGCAAGAATAATAATATTCGCCAAATGGTTTGGCGAATTAGCTATTTTCGCCAAACGGTTCGGCGAAAATACTATTTTCGTCAAATCATTTGACGATTATACATTAATTCGTGATTGTTACACGATTTGAACCAAAATGATAGTGTTTTACTATTTTCGTTAAATAATATATTTACACCAAACCGTTTGGCGAAAATAATCACGTAATTTCTTTCAGTGAAAATAATCACGCCAGTCTAACAAGGTTGTACGAATTTCTTTCAGTGAATATGGATGTTTTGGGTTTTTTTTTAACAAAGAATGTATAATTGATGATTCGCCACACAAAGTTGGTGGAATTGATGATTTGCTACAGGATATCTCGTTGACATGTGCCCCTAGGGCAAATAATCAAATTCTTTGATAATTTTTTCGATTATAAAATGTGCTTGCGTGAATAAAGCACGATCATTTGTACTGATCGATTTCTGACCTAGTGTCCCTTTCCCTTGTAGCCTCCCTTCATGGCGAGATACGGGCACACCAATCGGTTTGAGATCCATGTAATCGATGCAGAACTCGATGACCTCCTCGGTTCCCCAACCTTCGCAATGCACCCTTCCGGTCGATGTCGATTACGAACATATTTCTTCACAACCCCCATGAACCTCTCGAAAGGGTACATCTGATGTAGAAACACAGGCCAAGAAGTCATATCTCTTTCACAATATGAACAATGAGATGGACCATAATATCGAAGAAGGATGGAGGAAGCACATCTCAAGCCGGCAAAGAGTGTGGATCACGTCTTGCTGCAGCTTATCCAGTTTCAACGGGTCGATGACCTTCTGTGAAATCGCGTTGAAGAATGAACACAACTTTATAATTGGATCTCGCACTTTCTCTGGCAGAACACTCCTAATTGCTACAGAAGCATCGTGTCATCATCACGTGACAATCATGAGACTTCATACCAACTAATTTCAAGTCTTTCATTGAGACTAGCCTGTTTAGGTTGGCGAGAATAACCAGACGGAACTTTGACTCGTGCAAGCACTCACACACGCTAATTTTCTCAATCTTGCTTAAAGTGTAGCAAGTGCGGGAAGGTACTTTTTTCCTTGACCCGGATCTTCATGATGCACTCCTTCACGAAGTTTCATATCTTTCGTGTCCATCCGTGCCTTGAGTGTATCTTTTGTTTTGCCGGTATGTCTAGTAAAATACCAAGCAAGTCGTCACACACGTTCTTCTCTATATGCATGACATCGATAGCATGTCAGAATAACCGGCGCCAAACGCACTCATGAATGCTACCAAAACCTCGCTTCATTAGCGACACCCCTCGGACCCACACATGTCCAAAGGGTTACCAACCCAAGATAATTCTCCACAACAAGATCAATTAAACCGAGAATTACCGAAGAAAAACATAAAAAAACCTAACACCTCTATGAACTTGACTGCAATCAACCACTAGACTCTAAAACCGATTTAAAGCTAAGTCACCGAAATTTACAAAATTTCGGCATGACCTCTCTAGAAATATAGGACATCCACTCAGCAGGCAGAAACATATGCAGTCACATGACATCATTCTAGCAGGTCCTTAGTTAACCAACCTCACATCCAATAGAAATACATAACTCCCCCACGACAAAAGATATATTACAAACACAGAAGTTACATTCAGACTTAACGAATCAGTTAACTAGATTATGGAGGCCGAAGGCGTGCACGTGATACTACTCCCAACCGCATTTGCCAACTTCAAGGTACCTAAAACAGAAACAAACAAGCGTGAGTCCAAGACTCAAAGAAAGTGCAACAAGTAGACAAAATAAGAAATTAAACTAAAATACAGCTACTTCAAAACATAAAGTAACAGCTTTCTTTATTGGGCCTTCGTAATTAAATGAAGGCGGTTGAATTTATAAAAGATCCAAAACATAAGAGAACGATTACTCCATCATTTACCATAATCATTACTTAACTGAAACATCCAGAGCGAAGCGATGAATTGATTCCACTTATCGCAACCAACTCGAACGTAACAAAACTTACCTTTGCCTCAATAAACATTTCGGATGAGTCCACGCCTCAATCCTCAACTCGTTTCTTCCCATTCCTATCAATCCCATTTATCCGCTGCAATACATAATGCAATGGAATGCGTTTATCTTTCATGCTCGAGTGCACAAAACATACAAAAGAAGAAGCCGATATCCATACATCACAATCAACTCATTAAACATAATTCATCATTGTCAATGCAATACGATGCAATTATGCCATACAAAGCGAATCTCAATCCATACATCACAATCAACTCATTAAACATGACTCATCATTGTCAATGCAATACGATGCAATTATACCATGCAAAGCAGAATCTCAATCCATACATCACAATCAACTCATTAAACATGACTCATCATTGTCAATGCAATACAGATGCAGATTTCACCATTTCCATGCATATGATGCATCATGCATGCTCATCTCCTCTTTTAGCACATATCCAGGTATGGCCGAGTGCACACCGTCGATGTGCACCCTCTCATTCCCCTTCCACCCCGTGGTGGAGGGTGCCTACTCTTACTGACTCGCTCCCATACACCCACGTATACGGGACTACGAGGTAGGACTTTCGTACTCACTACTGGTGAGCACAGAGGCCCGCATCAGAATGGGTCGCCTCTTCCATCATGAATGCACAAATGCAATTGACATAAACCAATTTGTAAACTGCATTCTTTCCTCACATTTGCATAGCCATAACCAAATACATAAATATCAGCCACTCCTCACATCCATAAATTACCATTCACATCCTCAACACTCATAATCGCATTCGCAACACTCAAAATCACGTTCTCAACACTTATAATCATGCTCACATCACCAATACTCGAGTAATTACTAATCCCATCTATCTTGATTATAAATCAAACCATTTTCGCAATCAAATTCCATACTCCGTCCTCCCATTCATTTATCATCAATACTTCATACAAAAACCATAATCTTTTATCATGACTACGAATTGAACCATTATTCTTGAATCAAAACTCATGGCTTTAATATCAATAATTCCCTAATCCTACTAGTAAGCACCAACACGGAACACAAGCTAGCACAACAAGTCACATAGACAAGGCACATAATTCTTCAATGTAGCACACATAGCAAACAACCAAGGATGCACATGCAAGTTTCATCCATACTAGTGTTGTCAATATAACCACAACAAGCATTAGCGGCTCTCATATCAAATCAATCAAGACATGCAATCTACAATTCACAAAATTCAATCAATTGATGCACTTGCCTTCAACTTCTCGAGACGGTGTGGCGAGACGAGGTTACCACACCTGGGGTCACACCACATGCACATGGATATAACTCACTTAAAAAAACATGCCCATAAATCAACACAAGACTCATACTAAGTCGGCTTCGCAACCCACTCCTAAAACCTGGAAACAGAAATCTGCCAACCCGGGACAGCACTTGGTAAAACAGTCATAACTTTTAGTCGGATGAACGAAACTTAGTGATTTCAGTCGCTATTGAAAGATAATTCGATTATCTACAACTTTTTCTATAGCCAACTGACCGGGAAAAGCACCGATATTTCTCAGATTGGCGACGAACAGCAGACAGCCGCAGAACTAACGCGTTCTGGACAGCACGCGGTAAAATAGCTATAACTTTTAAACGGCTGAACGAAATTTAGCGATTCCGGTCTTCATTGAAAGGTAATTCGATTATCTACAACTTTCGTTATAGCCAAACCCCCAGGAAACGCTTGTAGAATTTTTGAACAGCAGATCTAACAAGAGACGAAAATCTGTCCGAACAGAACATTCTCATTCACTCTAGTCTCTCCATTTCCCCAACTAAATGCATCACAAAATAAGAATCCTAGCTGGGCATTTGCTCAAACACCTTACATGCAAGCATTTCACCCCCAAAATTTTCTAGGGTTTTACCTCAATCCTTCACATGGACGGAAGAGGAAGGTGGGGAAGGCTGCTGGAGCTGCTACCGGAGAGGAGACGCAAGCAGGTGCTGCCGGCCGGGGAGGAGCTCGCCGGAGCTGGCCGGAGGAGGGGTGCGGAGCTGCTGGAGACTGAAGGGGCACCGGCCATCAGGAGGAGCAGCAATCGGCCAAGGCTGAGGCGCAGGAGGACTCCCGGGATGCTGCTGCCCTGCTTGCTGTTGCTCGGCTGATGAAGGAGAGGCGCATGGAGGAAGGCTCCAGGAAGAAATCGCCAATGGCTGAGGCGCAGAGGCCTGTTCGGCCAGAAGAAAACGGCTGGGGAAAAGAAATGGCTGGGGAAAAAGGCTCCACCAAGCAATTTCAGCCACACACACAATTGAAGAGAGAGAGATTAGGTGAGGGAGGGGAAATTCCCAAAAACCCCTCCTAAAACCAAATCCAACTTTTACCACTAGCGCGAACCAACTAATTAATTTCTTAGCACGAAACGACAAATGTCAGGATAGACAACTTGCCGCAAAACTAAATGGCACGGAGAAAAACACTCATTCCGATAAGCATTTTACGAAAAAACTCAAAACCTTTAATAAACTGCGATGCAACAAAACTTATCTCCAGAATAAATCCTTAAATCAAGAAAATGAAGACAACTCCGGCCAAAAATCCAGGAAAAACGATTTTGCGGTATTACAATGTCGAACATCCAGGTGCTGCCAATAAGGTAGGTCCATAAATACTGATATCTTTTTCCACAAAGGAGCTGAATCACCGGAACTCGGGACTGATGTACTTTCGGCTCCCTTTCCATGGATAATTTTAATATCCTTTACGGCCGCAAATATATCTTTGCCGTTGCGATGTTTCGGAGCTGAAGCAGTCTCCTTTGTACCATCAAAAGCTCTCTTGTTGTTGCGATACGGGTGGTCCTTGCGAAGGAACCGACGA
Source organism: Guadua angustifolia (assembly GCA_036346375.1). NCBI lineage: Eukaryota > Viridiplantae > Streptophyta > Magnoliopsida > Poales > Poaceae > Guadua > Guadua angustifolia. The sequence goes on from CM070512.1 coordinate 40,574,128, forward strand.
TGCCGCATGTAACACATTTTTCGACAGTATTTCAGCCACCGGCTCCCTGTATCACCCATGCAATGCACGCATCCATTGAATCCTTTTATAGTCTGGCCCGAAAGATTGCCAAGAGCAGGGTAATCATTGATGGTTACGAACAACAACGCCCGTAGCATGAAGTTCTCTCTTCTGTACTCATCCCATACCCGTACACCGTCGTTCCACAATACCAGAAGATCTTCAACCAGTGGTTTGAGAAACACATCAATATCGTTGCCAGGTTGCCTCGGCCCTTGGATCAGTAACGGCATCATAATGTACTTCCGCTTCATGCAAAGCCAAGGAGGAAGGTTGTACATACATAAAGTCACCGGCCAAGTGCTATGACGACTACTCATGTTGCCGAAAGGGTTCACCCCATCCGTACTGAGTCCGAACCTTATATTCCTCATATCATTTGCAAAGTGTTTCTTGTATTTTCTGTCGATATTCCTCCACTGCGCGGAGTCAGCAGGGTGCCTAAGCATTCCATCCTTTTTACGCTCCTCGGCATGCCATCGCAGCAATTGAGCATGCCTTTTGTTCGCAAAGCGACGCGCTTGACGGGGATTATAGGAAATACCACACCACCTTGGTCGGAGGTCTTTTCTTCTTACACTGCCCCTCGATATCGTCATCGCCGCGCTTATACCGAGATGCCTTGCAAACGGGACATGCATCCAAATTTGCAAACTCATTGCGATACAATATGCAATCGTTTGGACATGCGTGTATTTTCTGACTTCCATCCCAGCGGCAAACAACCTGCTTGGCACGTGCGTGGTTCTTTGGTAACACGCTACCCTCACGGAAGGACATCTCTGAAGAAACCTAACAGCTCCGTGAAACTCTTGTCGGACCAACCATTGCTTGCCTTCAATTGTAGCAGCGTAAGCACAACATGCAGCTTTTTGAACTCCTCTTTGCAACCTGGGTACAAGGGTGTTGTAGAATCCTCTACCATACGCTGAAACTTCTGAAAATCTCTTTCACTCGTGAGGTCCTCCTCCCCATCATGCAACATCTGTTCTAGATCATCTTCATGGTTATCGATGAATGTCTCTTCTTGGGTGTCGACGAAACTATTTGCCACCGCGGTCAAGTCGTTGTCTTCATCATCATCAATCAGATGCCCTTCACGCACAATCTCATCTTCACCGTGGTCGGTCCAACAGGTATAGGCAGGCTTGAAACCCCTTCGAAGCAAGTGCGCACGGATCGCCTCAAGGTTCGAAAATTGCTTCTCATTCTTGCAATCGATGCATGGGCAACAAATATAGTCCATCAGCTTATTTGACTTGTACGCCGCGCACAGCCTAGGAAAACTAGTCACACCGTTAAAGTACTCTCTATCGCGACGGTCCGCTTCATACATCCATCTTCGATCCATCTACAAATATTTACAACAAATAAAATCTCAGTAAATCAATAAGTGCTCACAAATTGTTTTATACATTTAATTTGTTATCACTACTACAGCAGGGCTTATATCATATGCACGATCACAGATGGTTCTGGAAAACCGTCTATGATATGGAACATCACAGACGGTTATGTACTCAAACCGTACCATTTATATACCACAGACGGTTTTATATTACAGCCGTCTGTGATGCAAGAAATATCACAGACGGTTTCTAAATATAACCGTCTGTGATGGCTACAGTGCTCATTACAGACGGTTTCTAATTAATGTAGAAATTTTCATTACATATAAATCTATATCCAAATCTCGATTGTAAAACCAATTAAATAATTGCTATTAGTTATATATAATGGTCCGTCCAACAAATTTGAGTACTATTGTCTCCTCTTCTCTCATTTCAGTACTATTTTATCAAGGAGTATTGGATGAGCAACATAATTCTTTTATGCATGGCCTTTTTACATCAATTATATACCTTTTCATCCATTCGACATTTACTTTTTCTGGATGATTATAATAATCAATACTCCATACATTACAAATTGAAGCATGTCCTTCGTACAAAATGTTTATATTACAAATTGAAGCTTGACCTTCAAACAAAATAAAGCATATCTTTAATTATACAACTAAGTTACGATTTGACCTTCATGTTTATTGATGAACGTTTGGCCTGGTACGTGGTTGCTATTAGTTATATATAAATCTATATCTAAATCTCGATTGTAAAATCAATTAAATAATTGCTATTAGTTATATATAATGGTCCGTCCAGCAAATTTACATTACTTATAGAAGTATTAAATTAACATACACGAAATAAAGAAACAATTTTAAGTATTTAGATTAAACAACAGTTAATTATGAAGTGCTACCACATTTAAATTCAATCAACTTATTAAATGCAATCACTATACATATAAAAGTTGGTAATTTCAAATCTAAACTCTAGATTACAAATCTAATTGTGTTGACTAGGCAATCAATAATTCTAATCACAACCCACAACAATATAGAATGTAATATCCAACTAAACAAAGATACTGAACCTTAGATCGGAAGTTAGAAACGACAAATTACACCAAATTTGAGAGCAAAAATTCGCCCCCTCTCCACCCCAATCGAGCAAGAACAGAGCTCCTCTCTGTTCTGGACATCTTGGGGGAAGGGAGACAGAGTATATATAGTGCCATATTATCACTGCCGGTTCTATCTCAAAAATCAGCAGTGATATGGCTGCCTTTTCCCGCGCAATTCTCTTTATCACTGCCGGTTACACTGTTGAACCGACACTAATACTTTTACTGCCTGTTCTCTATCTAAAACCGGCAGTGATATTGAGCCGTTTCCCGCCCAAATGATTTTATCAGTGCCAGTTATACATACACTGTTCCTATCACTACCGGTTGAATTTAAACCCGACAGTGATAATGGTCTTATCACTGCCGGTTGAAAACAAAAACCGGCACTGATAGATTACTACCGGTTTTTTATATAAACCGGCAGTGATATCTTCTTATCACTGCCGGTTCTCTCTTAACCCGGCAATGATATTGCCTCCATTCGTGCTGGAAAATTTTACTATTCTTATCACTGCCGGTTTAAATTAGAACCGGCAGTGATAATATTATCACTGTCGGTTGAAATTAGAACCGGCAGTGATAATATTATCACTGCCGGCTCGCGCCTACCCGACAGTGATGGGGCGTCGCGGATGAAACAGTATGTAGTAGTGGCTGCTACTTGTTCGAACCAACCATGGTGGACAAACGTTACCATGTGTATAAATACAGCAATGGGTTGCCTCTCGGCCTCCTGTTGTAGCAAGTGACTTCTCAATCAAATAATCTTCGAACTTGCAACATATCTGAGCTGGCTCTAGGTTTGGGAGGTGCCAGGAAATCTGCTGTCTTTTGTTACTCACGTTTACGGTGATCAAAACAATTGCCTCTAACATTCAGAGTTCAGACGATCCTGGACCATCTCTACTACAGGGTATTTATACTTTTATGTATCACCGCATCGTGTTATCTTGTCATGTGCAGCACGCCATTGCCATGTTGTGCGTACGATCCTGTCCCCAGTGGGGATTATGCATCCTCACTTCTTTGGCATCCGACGCACGACATATATAGGGATAAAAGTAAGTCGGATATCTTCTGCCCGATCTAGAACATGATCCTGTTGGGATCGGATCTAGGACCAGATTTTATTATCCGATCGGATTCAGGACCGGATCCGGATACTTGAATTCGAATTCGGGATCAGATCCGGAGCATCCAATATCTGGCAAATACGGGACGGGATCCAGATATCCGGATTTTTCCTATTCGGATATCGGATCGGATATTCAGATCCGATGTTCGGATTTTTCCTATTCGAATATCAGTAAGGTCCAGCTCATTTTCATCATATTTTTTACATATCAGTCCATTTATATTAACAATTAGTTGGTTAGCATGTGGTTAGCATTGTTTCGTTGGCTTGCAAGCAACTGTGGGCTGCATGCGATTTAGTACAATGGATGGCTTCACAGCACAGAGAGCAGCAATAACCAACTCTAGTCTAGAGAAATGTATGAATGGCAAGCTCTTACCACAACACAGTGGTGAGGCTAAAGAGATTAAGCTAAACTGGGAAAGCGTAGTTTTCTACTAAACGAAATCCAAATTCATGTATTGTAACAGCCCTGTAAATTCAAAAATAAAGAAAAGTGAAAGATTTATATTTAAAAATGATAATGAATTAAAAGTGTAATTGAAATCAAGATTTTAATTTTAAATAATATTCTTTCCTCATCTCTTCCATTATAATCTCAATGAAAAGAGGGAATTCAAGATTTAAATTGTTATTCCCCAAAAAATGAAATATCAAAATAAGTTTGAAATATAATCTTGATTTGAATTCCCATTTCTGAATCCTATTGCATTTTCTTGAGCTTTTGCATTTGCAAGAAAAGTTAAATATATTGAAATGGTAAAATGGTAAATGCAAGAAAGTAAAAGTAAAACATCAACAAAAATAATATTAAATTTTCATACAATAATGACAATTGAGATAATCTGAAAAATTAAAATAAAAAGAAAACATGAGATAATCTAAAGACAAGAAATCTGAATTGAACCATGTCAGATTTTTATAGCAGTATCCAGATCTTACCTCAAGTTGATATTTTTACCATGCCGACCTAAGACTCATATTTATCTATGGTAAAATTTCAGAAATAAAAACTTATATTTTAAGCTTTTATAAATTCAAAAACAGAAAGTAAATAAATCAGTAAATAGCAATGTCAGAATTTTTATAATTTAATTATCAAAGATAAAATTATGAAAATTTTACAGGAGAATTATTAATTAAAATAAATATGAAAAACAAAGTTTCAAAAATAAATAAAGTAATTTGGACACTTTAGTAAATCAAAAACAGAATTGGAAATTCTGTGCATTGTTCATTGTCAGAATTTTAATAAAATATATAATAGGATTTTTCATCTGAAAATTCATCTGAACCCTTATCTTCACCTGACCAACCTCTGCAAAAATTATTATAAAATCTTGAGTCGGTTTGGCAATACTAATCAGTAGTCGGTTTGGCAATACTAATATTGAGTCAGTTTGGCAATAACTGAATGTTGAGAATCTGTTCTTCATATTTGTGCATTGGAGATGTTTTTGGAAATTTTTTCAGGGCAGTTTCAGCCTGTCATACATTAAAAATTAAAAGCGGAAACTATATCGAGATCACGTACACCTGGGAAAACGCTGAGCAATTGTTCCAATTTAGTTATAGTATTCTTAAAACCCTTGCTATGACTGAAGGGTGTACCACGATTTCACTGTGATATGTTCCTAAGTTCCTACATCCCCGCGCAACTGATAATTCCTTGGATTTTGCTTCAGAATTCTTTCCCCAATACAATTTTGCCCTAAGTCATTTTGGTAATACGCTTTACGATCCCTAATCTTTTCCTAGAAGACAGCACCGAAGCAAGCCCTTAATTAGTAATAAGGTTTATTTTACATGTTTTATGAATCCTAAAAAATTGAATAGTAAGTGCAGAGCTAGGTAAATCATGAATGAGTTATGAGATCTGTACTGACTGCAGAAGAGACGCAACGTGCCTGCGCTTCATGGCAGAATGGCTGGAGACATGTGAAATAAAGAAGCTGCTACTTGTTCGAACCAACCATGGTGGACAAACGTTACCATGTGTATAAATACAGCAATGGGTTGCCTCTCGGCCTCCTGTTGTAGCAAGTGACTTCTCAATCAAACAATCTCGGAACTCGCAACATATCTGAGCTGGCTCTAGGTTTGGGAGGTGTCAGGAAATGGAAAAATTAGTCTAGTGATGCACGGGAAGAACAGCTAGCACTTGATGGAGTTGTTACTGTGACGTCTCACATGGCCCCAAGATCGAAGCACTGGCTGCTTGCGAGGGGAGCTACTCTGTCGGATGATGGCAGCTTAAGCTTCAGAAGCGAGAAAGACGAGGAAATCTCGAGGAAGATCGCGGATGCCCACTCCGAAGCTATTGAGGGCTCCTTCCTGCCAAGAAGGGAGGACGACGAGCTAACACGCGCTTTGGGTAATAGGGAGCACCCTGGTCGCACCAGAGGGGTTGGCTTGGTGCCGTGGAAAGCAGCATTCCCAGAGGATGCCTATATGTACAAGCGACCAAAGAAATCCAGACAAGAACAGTTGAATGAACGTGTACGAGAAATAGAAGACCGGATGCATAGAAGGGAAGTCGAATTTGAAGAACAGATGAAAGTGATGCGAGAAATGGTAACAAAGGTCCTGAGCGAACGTCAGTCACATGACGTAGGTCATCAGTCACATGACGTAAGTCCCGCCGGGGTTCTCAAAAGCAGCCAAGCATCCGCTAACCCTCCTGAAGAGGACTCAGCGTGTAGTTTTCCTGTGGACAAAATCATAGAGCCAACACGCCGCGATGCACCGCCTCAGTGCGAACATTACCATTAAGGTGGTGAAGGATGGCTTGGCCATGCAACGAGGGAAGATATTGCATAACCGCCCAATTCCTGGGGATACGCCAGAGTTGCATGGTTGACAGCGTGGTTGATGACACCGCAAAGTAGAGGTTGAGATCACAAGCGAGGAGGGCAAAGTCTTGGACAAAGCATAGGCACATTCATCGCGTGGCGCAAGCGGTATATAAAGTTTGCCTCAGAAGATGACAACGACGATGATGTTAACAACGATGATGAGGCGGAGTCTCCATCTAGGAACAGTCCTCCTCCTCCTCCTCCGGCGTCATCGAAGAAAGCTCCTTCTCCTGCTCCAGCGCCACCCAGGAAAAGTCCTCCTCCTCCGCCGTCACCCAAGAAAACTCCTCCTGCTCCAGCGCCACAAGACAGCCAAAGAGCACCGCGATCTGTACATTCTACACTCGGGGGAAAAGTTCGTCATCTGTGAAACTAGCCAAAACTCTTAGCAAGAAACGACCATATGAAATGACCGACGAAGAAACAAAAAAAGAAGTAGGCGCCCATGTAGAAGAGCACTTCAAGAAGACGCCACCACCTGCTAAGATTGAAATCGAACCTGCCAAACGGGATTTCTTCCTGGACTTAGCGAAGGTTAAACAGACAGGACGGATAACTGAAGCTCCTCAACCTAGCCAACTATCAGACTACGAACGCATCTCTAGGAAGAAATCTAAAGGAGATGGTGGTAAAGCAGATTCTTTGGAAGCCAAAGTGGTGTCAAGGGCGCAGCACTGTAAAGTGGCCATTCGTTAACGGGGAAGCTTTGCTGCATCCAAATAAGGAGGTCAAACTGACCACACAATTACGGCGTCTACATGAATGGTACCTGCAGTATGTCCAAAAGACACAAAACACTGCTTTCCCAGTCAGATACAAAGATATGGACTTTCACAACAATGACGACTCTTTCTGGGTTGAACACGTGGAACTATATCAGATGTACCAACGAGACGCTCTGGACGTGTCTATATTAAGAATATGGACTCTGTAAGTCTCTTGTATAATTCATGCTGTATATTCACGTACTCTTAAACATAGGGTCTGACTTCTTTTTTTACGTAGAATGGAGACAAAGACACTTAGGGCGGACAACAATGAAAAGATAGGATTCCTGGACCCGGGCATGGTCAACTGCAAACTTATTGAAGATCCAAGAACAATAAATGATGTTGAGGTGTACGTACTCAAGGCGCTGCTAAAGCTACAACACAAGGACTACGTACTTTTACCCTACAACTTTCAGTACGTGTTTCCCTGCTTACTAGTGTCTCATATTTGATACGCAACACAATGTGACGACTAATTGGCTTCTGCAACTTTCACTGGATCGTCCTTGTCTTCATGTTAGACGAAAGTAACATTACTGTCTTGGACTCAATGAGGAAACCGACAGGCGAATACCAAGACTTAATAGACTTGCTAACCAGGTAACTCGGTCGTTGCATTATTGCTCTAATAATCTTCCATCCCATTGCACCTAATTAATTTTAATGACTACTCAAAACCATGAACAGGGTGTACAAACAATACTGCAAGAAGAGCAAACGGCATCGTCCATACGTGAAAAATTTCAGAATACACACCGATTTTCCATGCCTGAAACAACCCCAAGGGAACAATTTATGTGGATACTACGCAATGACACATATCCACGCGTTCATCACTGACAATACGGACTACAAGCCAGCTGGTATATCGATCATTACATGTTGACCCGTACTTTTCTCTATAAAGACGATGACACTAATTAATGCTTCAATTTCTCCCATGACAGCGCGTCAATCAGGGCACCAGCAGCCTGCTCGACCACGAAATTGATGCCCTTCAAGAGCAGATAGCTGGGTTCATAATTCGAGAAATTCTCCACACGAAGGGCGAATTTTACGACCATTTCTCCATGGCAATAATTCTGAATGAACAATTTAATGCTTCAAAAGTGAATGAACAATGTAATAATTAAATATTATGATGCTTCAATGTATTTCAATTACACTTTAGTGATGCTTCAGTACTATTGTGCACAACGATACCGTATAGAATACATCTACTGTACAATATATATACATGCTACAACATATACCGCAAAAATATATATGCAAAAGGTTTAAAAACCCATCACTTGCCAGCTTTTGGATATCAAAATAGGACACGAGCTATCACTTTGCCGTTAACAAGAAAAGGGCAAGTTGATAGTAGTTATCGATCTTGGATATTGATAACAATTGGGCACTGATAGTTACTTATCACTGCCGGATATTATTGAAAATGTGGCAGTGATAGTTAGTTATCACTGCCGGTTCTAACTAATAACCGGCAGTGATAATATGTTATCACTGCCGGTTGGAAAGTATGAACCGGCAGTGATAGTTATTATCACTGCCGGTTCTTAAGTATAAACCGGCAGTGATACATCCGGCAGTGATAGTCCTCGACTATCACTGCCACTTAGGTTGTGCCGGGTCCACATCCGGTAGTGATGCCGATGTGGATCCGGCAGTAATCACATGTTCGGTAGTAGTGATATGCGCAAGCAGTACTTTAGGAAGCTATAGAGATTGCGCCATGAGAAGCACAGAATAAATGTAGCAACATTCATTACTATCACCAGTGTCATTTCTCTGTTCTTCGGCTCTTTGCTTTCATCAGGAATGAACCTCTCAGGCGACTATCCCTTGAAGCAAGCATTTGTCTCCGGTGAAGCAGGCAGCGTAGGCCAACTCCAAGCTGCCGATAAACATTAGCTAGGGCATGGTACTGGGACACATCAGGAAAACCTAGCATGCTGCTCATAACTTTTAAGTATGTAATCAATCATCTCTGCATTCATAAGCTTGATTCATTGTTCAGAGGATTGGTCATTTTCGTGTTTTTAATTACTTTGAGTGCAGAAGGATGGGAAGCATTGAGCGGTGTTTCTCCTTGTGATCCACTTCCGTGACAGACGTGCTTGGCCCAGGTGGCAAAGAATGCCTGTCTTCTGTGAAGAATCAAGTTGGCACCCGGGGTTCACAACAACAGTTTGGCAAGCATATTACTGTGCTGTTCCCCTTTTTCTCATGTGTCTGATTATGTCGATTATTACAAATATTCGATGGGGAAACGATTTCACTGTTATAGTATTCTTAAAACCCTTGCTATGACTGAAGGGTGTACCACGATTTCACTGTGATATGTTCCTAAGTTCCTACATCCCCGCGCAACTGATAATTCCTTGGATTTTGCTTCAGAATTCTTTCCCCAATACAATTTTGCCCCTAAGTCATTTTGGTAATACGCTTTACGATCCCTAATTTTTTTCCTAGAAGACAGCACCGAAGCAAGCCCTTAATTAGTAATAAGGTTTATTTTACATGTTATATGAATCCTAAAAAATTGAATAGTAAGTGCAGAGCTAGGTAAATCATGAATGAGGCATGAGATCTGTACTGATCGCAGAAGAGACGCAACGTGCCTGCGCTTCATGGCAGAATAGCTGGAGACATGTGAAATAAAGAAGCTGCTACTTGTTCGAACTAACCATGGTGGACAAACGTTAGTCGTTACCATGTGTATAAATACAGCAATGGGTTGCCTCTCGGCCTCCTGTTGTAGCAAGTGACTTCTCAATCAAATAATCTCGGAACTCGCAACATATCTGAGCTGGCTCTAGGTTTGGGAGGTGCCAGGAAATCTGCTGCCTTCTGTTACTCACGTTTACGGTGATAAAAACAATTGCCTGTAACATTCAGAGTTCAGACGATCCTGTACCATCTCTACTACAGGGCATTTATGTATCACCGCATCGTGTTATCTTCTCATGTGCAGCACGCCATTGCCATGTTCTGCGTACGATCCTGTCCCCGGTGGGGATTATGCATCCTCACTTCAGCGGCATCCGCCGCACGACCCTAGACCTGCAGTTCCCGACTGTGCCATTAAATGCAGGATCATATATAGGGATGAAAATGAGTCAGATATCTTCAGCACGATCCGAAACACGATCCCGTCGGGATTAGATTCGGAACTGGATTTTACTGTCCAATCGGATCTAGGACCGGATTCGGATACTTGAATTCGAATTCGAGATCAGATCTGGAGCATCCAATATCCGGTAAATACGGGACGGGATCCGAATATTCGAATTTTTCCTATTTGGATATCTGGATTTTTCCTATTCGGATATCGGATCGGATATTTAAATCGGATGTTCGGATTTTTCCTATTCGAATATCAGTAAGATCCAACTCATTTTCATTATATTTTTTCCATATCTGCCTATTTATATTAATAATTAGTTGGTTCCATTGATCCTCAAGTAGTATATTGTAGTATATTCTTTCTCGACGCTTTGTTGAGTTTGATTGATATATAATTTGTTACTATAGTCATGTACTCGTATGGTTTTAATTCAATATATATTACTTAATTTGGACTTGGTTTTAATTCAATATATATTACTTAATTCAAAATAAGAGAGAGAAAGGAAAAAAAAAACAAAATTCAAATCAAACAAGATTGAGTGCAGTGAAAATTTTACTTAATTTGGATTTGGCTTTGCCTGTGACTACCGATATTTGAATTTGAGAGTGTTGATACACCGACGTGTCGTTTCGAGATTCAAGGTTTTTCTTAAATAACAGAAAGTTGAGATGTTTCTGGAAATTTTTTCAGGGCAGTTCAGCCTGTCATACATTAAAAATTAAAAGCTGAAACTATATCGAGGGCACGAACACTTGGGAAAACGTTGAGCAGTAAGGCCTAGCTCATTTTCATCATATTCAGATCGGATGTTTGGATTTTTTCTATTTGGATATTAGTAAGGTTCAGCTTATTTTTATCATATTTTTTTCTATATTAGCACATTTATATTAATAATTAGTTGGTTCATGTACTCGTATGGTTTTAATTCAATATATATTACTCTATATATGCGTGTATTATCCGTATATCTTTATCCGTTTACGACCCGAATCAATCATATATCCGTATCCCAAATAACCCGAATCTATATTCATATCCGACTAACCCATATCTGGTTCCGAACCAAAAAAAAAAAAGATTAGGATACGAAAAAAACAATATCCGTCTGCATCCGATCTATTTTCATCTTTAGAATCATAGCATGAGTGCTTGAACCGTCGGTCCTCCGAGATGGAGGGACCATGTTTTTTATTTTTATTTTTTGTGTCTGTATGCTGAGGTATATATTCTCTATATATCCTTCTTTTCTTTTATTTTTTCCCTCCTTTCTCTTTTTTCCCTTCTTTCTCTGTCCTGTTGCATCCATTGTATTCACTAATCTATATGTCGGCTTTGCCAGAATTTCTTGGCACCGTTGTCTATGCATGCAGAATCTCCCTGCATGAACAAACGTACTAGGAAAAGGATTGCCGCAAATAAGCTGGCCTATACTTATCCGGTTGGATTGGATATTTTTTTGTTTCTCTTTTTCTTTTGCGTGCTCGATTGTATATTTTCTACAATGAAATTGACAAAATTTAAATTATAACACAATATAAAAAAGAGACACATACGTACATACATGGGCACCATAATTTCAAATGCATGAATTCAAGCTAAAATTTGGGTATTTTTTTTTAAATTTCAGTTTTAGGGTATATACCCATCTATAAGAATTCAAATGAAACACAAACCTTTAAAAATACGCTTGAATTCAAAGATTTTGGACAAATTTAGATCACATGCTTTACTCATTTATATATAATTAGCATATTCCTACAATCAAACTATAAAAAAAAAACTCTAGTGTTGGCGCGGAAAAAGAGCCAATTGACTTCAACACAGGCACGCAAACACTGGGTTCAAGTTTCCGTTCATGATGTGCCAGTCGATTTGATCATGTAATCAACAAGATTGATCGAAAATAAGTGTTTTAAGACAATTTGATGATACAATCAGCAAGATAGATCTAAACAGATTTTACAACCGATTAGACGATAGATAAAGATCTATTTTCCCCTAAAAGACAATGCACAAAAAGATCGGTACAAAACAAACTTGGGATAACTCGGCGTAATCAAAGATGATCAACAATCAACGATGCACAACTTTATTGATGAAGAACGAATTACAAAGAAATATTTTTTAAATCTAAAACTACTCCTAGTTGATAGAAAGTAAACAAAAGTATAGGCAAATTAATTGATTGCTGTGTTCTTCTCCTTTGGCTCGCCTTAGGTCCCTTTTATAGTATATAGGCCAATTGTATCCTTCTCCGATCTATCACAAATCATTAACCGTATCGGCTTGTACACCTATTTGAACCGATATCGGCTAGATATCTAATTTTAACTTAGCCTTACAAATTGGTCATATATTTTTAAATTTAGGTGCTAACATCTAGTTTGACTTTCAGTTCAAACTTGTTTGAACTAGTTAAGCTCAACATCATTAAAATTTCTAAATTTTTCGTGATATGATATATAGGGAAATACCCATTTTAAATCATGATGTCCATGCACCATGGTGTCCTAGGTAATTATATTTATATGGGTCTGCATGTCGAAAAAGACCATTTTACATCCCTCAACTTTCTGAAAAGTTTATTTAACATCGTCAACTATAAAACCGGATATTTAGCACTCAAAACTTACAAAATTGGGTCAGTTTACACCTTAAGGCGATTTCGAAGAGTGGTTTTGCTAACAGTGATGATGATTTTTGTTATGTTGGTAGCCATACCATCATTTTTGATAATGTAGATCAAAATGATAGAAGGAATGATGACAAGAAGAAAAACATATATAGAGAGAAAAGGAGTGAGAAAAAAGCCAATGATGTTGATGTAGACTCTAGAATTGGATCCTCATTATCAAAACTAGATGGCGTAGCTGCCAATATGGCAAAAACCATCTTGAGTGGGATCCAAATCATCAAAATCACCCTCCAAAACTGGCTTAGAGTGTAAATTAAATTTACCTGGTTTTGTAGGTTTGAGAGGTTAAATGCCTAGTTTTGTAGTTGATGGTATTAAAATAGACTTTTCTAAAAGTTGAGAGGTGTAAAATAGACTTATTCATATATATATATATATATATATATATATATATAGACACACACACTAGATCAATGCCCGTGCGTTGCTCTAAAAAATAAAATTAGTAACGAAACATAAAGGTCAAGCAATAAAAGAAAATTGTGCTACAAGATTAAACATCTATTTCTCCCGACATACAAAAGTTTTTATGGTTTTTTCTCCAGATGAATTAAAACCAAATATATTGTACGTAGTAATATATATTACCAATCTTAAAAATCAATCAATCATTTTTATCCCTTTTTGCAATTTATATTACCAGCTTGCGTTCCTCTTCCTCTCACCATGCCCGCAGCGCACGCTATGGAGTTCGCCTTCCTCGCCGCCCACTTCGTCGCGCATGCCATGGCCGCGTGGTCAGTCGCCTCGGAGAAAGGGGCCATCGCCGCTACCTAGCCTTTGCACATCCACGTCTTCTGGATCGCCACCACCCTCGGCGTCGTGCTCTTTGTAACACACTGGCACCCCGTGCCCCGAATGTTACACCCTCTAGCACCAACAACTACAAATCGCTAAGAATAAATATTCGCAAAACAAGCGAACAACTAGGAGGTTGTCAAATTATTAAAAATTTCGGCAGCACCTCCCCTAAAAGTAGGACATCCACTCAGTAAACAGAAAACATTTACAGCTATAAGATATCATTCTAGCAGGTCCTTAGTTAATCAATCACACAACTAATAGAAATTAATCAACTCCACCACATAATTATTACAGGACAGGGACTCATTAAACATAACCGCAAACAACCTTTTACACAAATTCTTCATGAGCTATTAAGATCAGAATTATAATCAATATGATGGAAAGGTTATGATGCAAAACGTGATTGTGCTACTACCCCCATCCATGCATGCCGGTTTTAAGGTACCTGCAACAACACAACCAACAAGCGTGAGTCGATGACTCAGCAAAGTACACAAGAATAACAATTCCAATTTATCAGAAGTAAAACAAGAGCTTGACCGTAAGAGCAAGTAATACAATTGGAACAACAAGAAAAATTACGCATTTATACCTAGTTAAAGCAATAACTTGACCATACCCAAAACAATTACAGTAAACAAGTCATCCACTTGATAATAAAACCATTCAACGCCCAAGAAGCTTTACTTAATTCTAAATCACAACGTTTCCCGACTCAACTACCCCTTCTTGCAACTCAAACCATTTTCATCAATTGCATTTGAGTTTATAACTCGACTTCACTCCACGATATTCATACAACATAAATTATCAGGGCAAAGAGATGCACTTATTCATCAAATGCAAATCAATCTCCCCTTTTTGGGTTGAGTCCACGACTCAACCTTCAATTACCGCAATCACCACCCATATGTCACACCATTTACCACAACACTCATTATTAAAGATGCAATGCATATGAATGCTCTTTTCGATGCAATGCACATGAATGCTCTCTTCAATGCATGTACGCAGATCGCTGAAAGTGCCCACCCGCGGTGTGCACCCTCACGCCCCTTCCATCCCGTGGAAGGTGCCTACTCTATCGTTCTCGCTCCCATTCACCTCGATGAATGGGACTACGAGGTAGGACTTTCGTGTTCACTACGTGTGAACACAGAGGCCCGCATCAGAATGGGCCGCCTCTTCCTTTAATGAATGCACAATGCAATTTACATGAATGAAGTGCAACCTTCATTCATCGCCAGCACAAACATAGCCGTAACCACATACATGAATATAGCCAAATTCTCACATTTCTAAGTCACTAGCGATACTAGTTTAATCAGATTCACCCATAAGGCATGGCAACTCTTAACAACATTTCTGTCATGCAACCACATCCTACGGCCACCGAGCCATGCTACCACAATACACTTGCAATTAAATGCTCACATAAACTAACTATATAAATGACTTAACCGCTAGAACCACACTCATGTTAGCCCCAATCACTCGAACAATATAGTCACTACAAGCCACCTTACTAAAAACTCGGTCTCAATTAGAGCTCATCTAATTAACAGAGCAACAATTAAATTTAAGGAGCATTACATATGAACACACATCCGCACTCAATAACACGGTGTACCTGCAACCATTCCCTTAACCTTTTAATCATCATAAACATTTTTCATAAGATGAAGCACTTTCTAGTTATATTCAAGCAAAACTTACCTTTTGCGTATTCATCGGCAATTACATACGTTAAGAGCAAACAATCGATTAATCCTCCTAGCCACAATCTAGGGAATGCACTTGCCTTTTACCGACGAAGAATGGAGTGGCATACGGATGAGGCCACTCCCGACAAAACATTCTCTGCAATTAAACAATAATCATCCAACTCAACTTTATGCACACTCGAAACACGCGACAAAAGAAAACAACTCTTTTGCATGAGAACTAAGTCAATGAATAAGTAAAAACTTTACATAAGTTTTTTACATAACTAAATAATCTAGCATTTGGCATTTCAAGCATGTAACACCCCGGCGCCAAACGCACCGCGAATGCTACCCAAAACTCTAAACACTCAACGACAACTCAACAGAATTGTCTAAAAACAACCGCTATCCCTAAACCAGCTGAAAACCAAGTCAGCAACAAAAATTCAAAATTTCGGCATGACCTTCCTATAAAGGAGGACATCCACTCAGCAGACAGAAAGCAATAACAGCATAAGTCAATTATTCAATCACGAAGCGACCTTCTAGCAGGTCCTTAGATATCAATCACACATTCGCTAATAAAAGATAAACTACGCGACGACAAATAACATATTACAACCCCACTAATACAATTAGGCTTAATACATTAATTAAATGAGATGGCTACCGAAGTCGTGCACGTGCTTCTACTCCCAACCCGACGAGCCAACTTCAAGTACCTAAAACAAGAAACAGCAAGTGTGAGTCCAAGACTCAGCAAAGTGCGATCAAACATAAAAGTAATGAATTCGAGTAGAATACAACGACTTCAAGACATACAGTAATAGTTCCTTTACTTAACATCCTTACATAAAGGGCGCAATTTGAATTCATATAACTTCAAAACGTAAGAACACGATTACTTCACCATTTGCTATAACCATTATTTAATTGAAATTATCCAGTTAAAGAAGCAGAATCTAACCCTACTTACCACATCCAACTCAGAAACATAAATAACCTTACTCATGCTTCAACAATCATTTCAGGATGAGTCCATGACTCAATACTCAACCTGCCATTTCCATTCTCATCAATTAACATTTACCAATTGCCACACACAATGCAATGCTTTTATGCTCACCCTTTTTCTCATGAATCATAAAATGAATGCACCATGCATGCTCATAATGCACATTGTCATAGCGTATACCGGTATAGCTGAGTGCACACCCGCTCGTGTGCACCCTCAATCCCACCCATCCGTGGCGGGGCCTACTCTTCTCGACCAGCTCCCATTCACCTCGATGAATGGGACTACGAGGTAGGACTTTTGTGCTCACTACGGGTGAGCACCGAGGCCCGATCAACATGGGACGCCTCGCTCATCATGAATGCACAATGCAATTTACATGAATGAATTGCAACACTTCATTCATCGCCAACTCCAACATAGCCGTAACCACATACATAAATATAGCCAAGTTCTCACAATCCCAAATACTAGCGGTACTAGTACAATCAGATTCAACCATAAGGCATGGCAACTCATAACAACGTTTCTATCATGCAACTACATCCTCTGACCCACCGAGCCATGCTCACACAATACACTTATGTTAAATGCTCACAAAAGTTTATCCTTATAAAAGACTTAACCATTTGAACCAATCTCATATTAGTCCCAACTCCCAATCACTCAAATAATATACGCACAAAAGACAACCTTTCTAAAAGCTTGATCTCCATTAGAGTTCATCTAACTAACGAGCAACAATTAAATTGAGGAGCATCAAATATAAACACACATCCACACTCGATAACACGGTGTGCTTGCCTTCATTCCTTAACCTTTTAATCATCATAAACATTTTCATAAGGGGCGACTTTCTAGTTACATCCAAGCAAGGCTTACCTCTTGCGTATGCATCGGCAATTACTTACGCTAAGAGCAAACACTTGATTAATCTTCCTAGCCACAATTTAGGGAATGCACTTGCCTTTTACTGACGAAGAATGGAGTGGCACGCAAAGATGAGGCCACTCCTCCTGAAATCAGAAATCAAACATAGATACAAATTACCAATCAAACAATCAATCAACCGCCACACAGAACCCTTGTGTATCTAAATCCCCATGGGTAGCTTTACTTAACAATGACTAGGGGTATTACACCAACTTAAGCAAACTTTGATTACCAACATAGATATTTCCTCTAAGCAAGCCCTAAGAATTCATATTCTTCAGGTCAATTAAGTGTGTATGAGTATATATATATATAACTGCATGCATACCCTGATATTTCCATTTACTCTATGATAAGGAAGAATGATACCAAAAGAATATGGCAGTCAAGCATTCCATTGAGAGATTAAAACTAAAACCTATCAAATTAAACCATTCGTCTCCTAACTTTCCTTCTTCACTACCCTTGCAAAGAATAAGGTGCCAAGTGTTATTTTATTATTCCTCTCATTATAGTCTAGTATAAATTAATGCAAGTCACTTTATTACTTTAAAACCCATGATAACAACAAGATAAAAAGTTAATTTCAAGTCATGCTAACCAATTACGTAAGACCATTACATGAGACATTCTTAATCGCACATATAATTAATGAAAGGAGAACACCAACACATATATCAAATTGGGATCTTATACATAACCATGCCATGAGCTCACACGTAAATTAATGCCATTAACATCATGCTTCTCAATCATGCTAGGCATTTCATCGAGCACCATATAGGCAAGCAAATCCCCCAAGTTCAAAGCTTGCTCATGGATCCATGGAGGAAGGAGGTGCCACCACGGATGGAGCAATAGGGGACTCGAGCGCGCCACGGCAGACTTGGCAGAGGGCCGGGCAAGCACCGGCGGATCGAGGTAGCCATGGCCATCGGGCGGCGGCAGTGGTGGCGCTCTCTCTTCTTTGGTGGGCAATCACTTCTTTGTCGAGCCAGGAGGAAGTCGGCTCGAGGGAGGAACCAGGGCGACAGCGAAGACTCGGTGGCTCGGCAGCGAGGGGCGGGATTCGGCAGAGCGGCAAGACTCGACAGGGGTAGGCCTTTGGCGGCACTTCGGCAGAGTGGGCGTGAGGCGCCGCAGGAGAAGAGCAAAGCACGTGGGAGGGAGGAAGGAAGGCGCGCCAGCTCCCCTAGAAGCAGCCGGCTAGAGAAAAATGAAGGAGGCGCCTGCAGCTTGGCAAAGAAAAAATCGCAAGAAGCTGGCTTGGCAGGAGCATTTCCAGCCACTCATTTGGAAGAGAGAGAGATGAGGTTAGGAAAAGTAGGTGGAGAGAGGAATTTCCAAATATACCCCTCCCAAAACCTAAAACCTCTAATCCTAACCCCTCCAGATGTCCAGCCTCCTCGGAGATCACCTGCCAGACGGGCCCAGCTCAACCGACTGAAGGCACAAAAATTTTGGGGCGAGGTTTCGCAATATTACAAAGCATGCATGTTCATTTAATCCACATCATCAAACACCTGGATAATCTTGCTAAGAATAGAGGATTTAGTTCTATCAAATGATTCTGATTGCTTGCTCTCGTGTTTCCCATATGAATTTCAGTACTTACCTTTTCTTATTGCATGCTTTCTATTTGAGTAACCATAACCGGTATGGCAGAACCCATTTATATTCAGATTGAGTTGAGTGAATCAAAAAGGTATTGAGGGTCAGAGTATAGCGACACCTTGATAATTATGGAATGATACTCAATCGACAGAGTAATCATGACAGGAAGAAATCTTGAATATTTCTATCCTTTATTAAACAAACATTGAATACATACACGGCTCCCTGAGTCTAAACTTCAAAAATAACAAAGATGCATATCCTTAACTTAATGTCAAGACATCAAGATCAATCATCTGGATCTTGCAACCCAAATCAAATAATAAAGCAGAACACAAGAATACATGCATAGCCTTGGCTCATCATTTAAGTGCATACAATCCTAGTTACTTTGAGCAGGAATTACAATATTTGAATCATGAAAGGGCAAAATCTAAAGCATGCAGCCATCGGTTTGACCCAAATAAACTAAGTATCATCTCAGGCACCAAACTACATAGAATTATTGCCAACAAAACAAGGTATAAATGAACATATAAGCGACTGCGCTAATACATATTTGGACACATAACAATTTCATACTCACAAATCTCCAGTTTTGATAATCAAGCATACAAAAATAAAGATCCCAAAGTGTAACATCCCAAAATTTCATTTCAAAAATAGGATAAAAAAATATTTTAAATTATTATTTTATTGGTTGTCTCAAGTTATTTGTCTCCTCTTTATTTTCTGGATTTCTCTAGAGTTCAAAAGAAAAAGACTTTTGCCTATTTTTAGAAAAACTTAAAACTATTTCCTTAAAAAAAAATAAAACCCCTATTTAAGTTGGAATTAATTTTTTAAAAAAAATTTCACAAGAAACTTCGTGAATTTTCCATTATTTGTTAAATCCCGATTTCAAAACCTTTCCAAAAGTCTCATCAATTAAAAATATGGTTTGGAGACAAAATAAAAGATTTAGTTTTGCTAAAACTATCTTAATTAATATATGTAAACCTAAGGGAATTTCTGTGAAATTTCCTACATTTGTCAAATTATATATTTTCTAAAGCCTTTTACTTAAAGCTTTAACAAAATAAAAATATATGTTGATATAAAAATAAAATATTTTGTGGTACCAAAATATTTTAGTTGATCTCAAAATGTCCTAATTAAACTCCCTGAATTTTCTTAGAATTTTTGGGGTTGTTTTAGTATTTTGCAAATTAAAAGATATTAAAAACGAAATAAAAGTATTTACTGTACATGAATAAAATTATTAATTTATGAAATAATATTTTATTTGTGTTACTAAGGCTGTGAGTGACGTTCCAGATTTTTTCCGGATTTTGAACCGTCTGTTGCTATTTATTTTGATTTTATTGGTTAATTCGGATTAAATAAACAGTAACACTACAGTAATTCCGGCAGTTTCTAGTCAGTTTCCAGTCATAACTCCGGCGAGCGTTTCCCAACGATCCGCTGGTCCGATCGCCCTATAAATTGAACCACAGATTCTTACGTGCGTTATCTTTACAACCCATTTGGAATTTTCCCCATCGGAGTTCGATATCTCCCTGCGTGAGCTATTTTTTTCAACTCCAGCGAAAATTCGGCGAGCTCTCCTGGTCACTCCCGAACTTATTTTGATCTGAAATTTTTACCAGATCTTCTTATTATTGTCCTCTACCTCCAGTAAAATCAGATTTTGCAAAAACCTAACAGAGAATCTTCGGCCACCGATTTCTTTCCCAACTCCGGCGAGCTTTTCCTGTTGATCTATTGCTCCTTTGTAGCTGAAAATTGAACCCTAGACGACTATACTTATTCTCCACATCATACTCAAAGATCAGCTTCAGAATCACAACGGATCTCCCTCGGCAAGCCTTCTTCCCCAACTCCGGTGAGAACTTCGACGAGCTCTACCGGACTCTGCCGAACTCCGTTCATCCTCAAATTTCTTGTGGAGCACCCCCATGATGGTTGTAACACCTCTGTGAAACAGTTTTGAAAGATTTCAAACGGCGCACCGAGGCAGTCAGCCGCCCCCAACATCGGCCTGTTTTGGCATCGCGTTCCCCGTCAACTCGTCGACTCTTTTCAAGATCTGTCTATGTCACGTCATGCCTCAAGGTACCCTCTGTCTTCCATCCAAATTTGGTACAATTTCATTCACTGGATCAAAAGTTATGGCCGTCCAAAGATCAAATCTTGTCGAGCCCGTTCTCCCTTGTTTCGCGAAGTTTGGCCATGAAATTTTATGGTAGACTCCTTGATATCCCCTACATGGTGCTCACCCTAACCCATGGTTTTGACCTCGTGATTTTGCGATAAAATTCCTTTCTCCGATCGATCGCGTTGCGACACAGCAGAAAACTTCGCCGCGTTCCCGCTGATCCGTAAAGTAAAAATCCGATCTCTTCATGTCATATCGTGTTCTAGGTCTCAGTAGGCTCTCTGAATTTTTTTGTAATTTTTCATTCATTATTCTAGTAGTTATGGCTATTAGATCTATTAGTCAGAACAACCGTTAATCGGCAGCTTATGATTAATCCGTTGGGTCGCCGCCAAATCCGCTTATACCGTTGAGTTCAGACGCCACGCTCTACACCGTGCTCACCCTACCTTTGCCATTCCACCGTCCGAAAATTTTAATATTCATTTCGCGTCGGTTTCGCCGCCGCTGCATCGCTTTTGTCGCTAAACATCCTAGTTCGCTGGCCGAGTCCTCCCGCCCAAAGGGTCGTTACCCTACTGTTTTGGCCATCCTTCGAGTTCATTTGGTCTCCATTTGCCGTCAAAGCCTTAATCTAAAACCTACCCGCATCGCCGCCTTCGCCGCTAATCGCCCATCGTTAATCGCCCGCCGCTAACGCTTTCGCCGTTAACGCTCCATCGCTAACGCCCGCCGTTAACGCTTTTGCGCAATGTTTCATCATTAACGCTCGCCGTTAACGCCCCATTGTTAACGATTTGCTCTCATTATCATTGCCATCGCATAGGTGCATGCAAGTGAAAGCCCTAGTGCGATGTCATCACCTTTTCTATCGCTTTATTGTGATCTAGCTCATCACGTTGAGTTCAGCCTTGTATTCCTGTCATCACCGTCTCGTCGTCATCGAGTCCTGTTTCCGATGTAAGACTAACCTCTAGATCGAACCGTAGTGGATGTCGATCCCATTCGTCCTTGTCTTATCCCTGAAAATCTAATCTGCCATTAACCCAGAATTCATTCGTGGACTTGGTCGCTAGACCATTGGCCATATGTCATATCCTTGTACCCATATTAATCTATCACCCATCTCGTTCTTTATTTGACTGTGTATCCACTTAGTCAACAAGAGTCAACCTCGAGCATTAGCTTAGTTTATCATGAACTAACATATTTTTATGGACCCGGTCTATGGATCGAGAGCCATATGTCATTATCTATCTAATCAAGATAGCAGCTTCAAAGGAAATATTCTTCGGAATATTATTCCTTCTTTCTCAGTTATTAATCTTTCTCTTCGGTGTATTTTCCGAAAGCCGTTCTCTTTTGTCTAATCATCGACCTAATCCATTCAAGTTCCTAATTTCATCTAAGCCACAGTGCCCCATGCTATTCGTTCTTAATTTGGAGTTTACTTGATTTGCTTTTTGAGTTTTGTTGTATTTGTGTTTGTTTATCGTTAAACGCGTTGTCTGGAAGTCATTCAAAGAAGCTGAAGATCAAGGAAGTAAAGATTGAAGATCGAAGATCCAGATTCAAAGATAAAGAGTAAAGATCAATAAAGATAGCAAGGGCCAGGCAAGTTGTGCTTTGATCATATTGCTCCTAGTTTTACAAATTTACTTTGATTCAAATTATTGCATGCTAGTTCAAGATTAAAATATTGATTTAAATTAATTTGGGATTAGATATTCAACCCAATTGCTAATATCACCTTGCCATGATTATTTGTATGCCATAAGTCATTTGTAACCGTAAGATGGTTGATTAATAGTTGGTTGTTATTACTTGCCAACGTGGGTTGGTTAGATCGTGTATAATTGCTTAGCCATGCCACGCAACACATGTCTTTTGAAAATAAAAGAATAATACTGATTAATGGATTATGAAATGTGTTTGTGAAATGGTGTGACGTGTTGCCACACGATGATGTTGATATGTGGAACCAAGGTGGTTCTACATGGATGTTGAGTTGTTGTTGGCATTGTGTTGCACAATAATCAATCGGGGTGATAAAGGATTTAGACCGGGCAAGTGGCAAGTGGCTTTATGCCGTGGGCCATCGTGGCATTTGGGTGGGTTGAGTGTTGTGAGGGTCATGCGCCAATTTTGAGAGAAGGATGTCTTGCCTCGGTCGATTAAGGACTTCACCTTGCAAGCCTTTGACTGAGTCTCTCGTACAACCACATGTCCGGTATGGGATGACCTAGTTTAGTAGGATTCGATATCTCACCTTTGATACCTCCGGTGGCGGCCATCCAGGGGGGTGATCATGGGGAGCGTGCTGTCTTTGCTGCTTGGTACCCGCCCAACGGTGTCTGTCGGTCCTATACTTGCCTCGGGTGAGGGAAGTGATAGTGAAGGCAACCCGAGAGGTTCCTAGGTTGAGATAGAAGTTTCGAAAGGCTTTGTTATGATCGCTCATTCGCATACTCTTGTATGGCGATTCACGGTGACGTGATGAGTTGATTGTATCTTGTGGGTAAAGTGTACAACCTCTGCAGAGTGTAAAACTATTCGAATAGCCGAGTCATGATGATCGACAATGCTCGGGATTACAAATCAAGGGGTAGAGTTTTGAAAATAAAATGAGGTTGGGAATGTGGACAATGTGATATGGAAATTGGTTAAGGATGAGAAATGTTTTACTTGAGAATGATTATAAAATTTATTATGGGTATTATTTGTTTTACTGCTTTTCTACCTATTATGATTATTTGTGAGTGCTGCTTTATTGCAAAAGAACCATTCACCATTCCTTTGGAATAAGCCATGCATGTAGTAATAGAACGCATTCTCAGGCATGACTTGTTGAGTACAGCTTGTGTACTCACCCTTGCTTTAACAAAACATCACCAGTTGAGGAGAAGTCTTTGTCTTCAAAGGAGGAGAAGTTCGCAAGAAGGCGAATATCTAGGAGTTGAACCTTGTCAAATGCCCGTGGTATTTTGATGGGATTCACCGACGCTTCTTCGTTCCGCATTGCTTCGCTTTTACTCGAGTTGAAGCCATCTAGGTTTCACAATTGTAAGTTGACTTTAAGGTTGTTCAACATGTTATATTAAAAGATGAATTCTTTATTTATTATTCCGTTGTGTATGATTGTGATATTCATCTTTGTTAACTGTGGGCACTAGCTACTGATCCTGGGACTAGTGCTGAAAACACAGAGGGTTTCCGGATTTCGAATTCGGGTCCCGACACAAAGCAACATTCATTCACCATGCACATAAACTCAAAATTTCATTAAAGCTTATGCTCAAGATCCCACTAGAACCTCATAGCCATTTCATCGAACACATGGCATGCAAAGAAAAATACCCAAGTTAGACTACCTCAAAGCACATCCATGGATGAAGGAAGGAGGAGGGAAGTGCTTGGTGGGAGGAGGGGTCGCTTGCGGCGTGCGTGAAGGGGACCCGAGGCAAGATCGCCGGCCGGAGGGATGCCCGCGGCCAGAGTAGCCAAGAGCCCGCCACCCGCCTTCCCGGCTCGACTCTTCTTGGCATCGGTCAGCGCAGGCCACTTGACTGCTTTCTGCTAGGGGAGAGGAGAAGGCATCGAGCCAGGAAGAGGAGGGCTGGGGCGACGACGGCCTGGACTGGAGGGGCGTGGGGAGGAGCCGGCCGGGAGGGGCTTGACCAGAGGCAGGGCCGACAGGGAGGCGCGCCACCACCGACCGGAGCTGGAGGAGTTGCTGCCCTGGGAGGCGTCGACAGTGAGGCAAAGCGCCACAGGAAGAGGAGAAGAATGGAGGCGCCACCGAGGAGGAGAGAGTCGGCGGAGGTTTGGGGAAGGAAGGAAATCGGCAGGGGAAAGGCTCTCCCAAAGAGATTTTTCACCACACACACCAAGAGAGAGAATTGTGGTTAGGTAAAAAGTAGGTGGAGAGGGAAATTCCAAAATACCCTCCCAAACCTAAAAACTTTAACCCAAATCCCTCCAGATGGCCAACCTCCTTTGAGATTACTCGCAGACGGGCCCACCTCACCCAACTGAAGGCACAAAAATTTGGAGCGAGGGTTCGCGATATTACACTCTTCCCCCTTAAAGGAATTCGACTCCGAATTCGAAGAGGGCCAACTACAAAAGAACAAAGTCCACCTGGATTTAAACCCCGGAGTTAAACTTCTTTGAAAACTCAAAACATCCACACAAGAACTCAAACGAATGCAAACATAAACCAAATCTCCAAATCCAACTATCAATGAAAGTGAAGTGGACTTAGCTCAGCTAAGTGCAACTTCTCATGCAAGAACTCACCAAAGTCAATCAATAGGCCAAAATCCCAAATCATACCACTCTCGCAAACAATCTGACAACCTTAGACATACTTTTTTTTGTCGACACTATAGCGCATGACATCCGAACAACCAATGATCCTCCTCGGATGAATAGGATACCAACCTCTATGTTCTACTCCAAATCCATACTCAATTTCGATTGCTATACTCTTATCTCTTCTCTCAATTTATTGACCTCTTTATCAAAAGGTCCATTACCGATAAATACCATCGAAACAATTAATTCACTGAAACACAATTTTCCTTCCAACCATATCTCCACAATATAATTTTTGATATTCTTTTTACCAAGCTTACCTCACGCCAAAGGACCACTGCCCCGTAGTAAATGCTCACTACAGAACACTACACATCAAATTATGAAATCCTTCACCACAACCATCTAAACACAAAAGTTCAGTCACACGATAGGAATGGTGACATAAATACCATCAACTTTCAAGTAGTCCACTAATAAGGGTTAAACAAACACCACCAGGGAGCCACATCAAAAGTATAATCCCTCGATTCTCTTTAGCAAAACTAACCACCTTCATCCCTTTCAAATAGTGCGATAAAATACACACCAAGGAAAACTCAACTTTTAAGAGAAACACTGCATTGAACTTTTACAACAAGAATCCCAATGACCAAAGAAAACTCAATTCTCTTTATTATACTCAACACTATACCATAAGCTTCCATATCCAAGAATCCAACTAGGACACAAAGGAAATACAATTCCTGCTTTGACCAATTGAACCACGTACATCATCTTGAACCCAAAGCATTAAAATTCTACCTAAGAGAGGATCTTGATAGATTCCAATCATCACTCAAATTCTTCTTCCAAAGCCAAATTTTGCAAGAGAAGATCCGATTCTCAACATCATAGAAACCTTTAACACTTTCAAATCGATACAATGACATTCACCTCGGGAGAACTTCAATTAAAAGAGAAACCCCACGCAAATCGCCGATGACGATCATAAAAACCAAAAACAACCCAGACACTTTAATCAAGGCAAAACCTCTCCAAACTAACCCAGAATCAACATTCGCAGAGGAACCCGATCCTCAAATTAAGCATCTGTACCCTAAACCGCCATATTCTTCCTCAAGAGAAAAGGAAACTCGTTCCCAACAAAAATCACTTCACCCACAGTAATCGCTACGAAATATTCACCAGATTCACACTCAAATACTCGCCAACACATCACACAACTCTAATCAAATCCGGCTCTAGTCAATCATAGAGTTACAAAACCCAAACTTCCTTTAATTAATCTCTACTATTCATACATCCATCACTAGTCATAGCATCATCAAACCCTAACCAAATCTATCTCATGACAATCAACAAGGAGAACCACGTTCTCACCTCTTCAGCACAAATAACTTCTTAGTTAATTTAACACAAGACGCGTGTCATCCTTTACTTTGGTTTACTAGCCATGACGAACCTCGATAAGATCTCCACTAGACCTATTCCACAGATAAGGCTCCCAAATAGACATTCATACAACCATTCCATATACTCATCCTTTAATTTCACATTGATTAATTCATTTTGTCGGTCCACCATTTAATTAACTCATAAGCAACATAAATTTAACAACTCTCATGCCTTTACGTTAATATACTCCTAAGACTTTACATCAACATCTTACTAATATAAATTTCATCTGCAGAAAATTCTAGTCCCTCTCAATCCTGATCAATACTAGACTTACCGGAACACAAATCCTAAACTTCCAATCAATTCCACAACTCACAACCATTGTAATAACTCTAATCAACCTTTCATTTTAGAATCACCTACCATTCCAATGAATCATTCTATACCATGCAATAAATGTGGTTGTCTTTAGATCACCAACAAATTCTTTTTAACAGAATCCGTAACCCTCCTTATCTGGAAGCTTAACTACTCATCATACACTTAACGCCTTGAACATCCTCGTGGGTCATGTACCCAACCTTTAAAGGAAACCACAATCTTAAGCATGAGCAACAACAAAAACCATCTTTCTTTCCAGAAAAACTCAACCATAAATCATAAGAGAATTCGACTCTCGAATTCCCAAACTCTGACGGAAGACAACTCCTTAAACAAATCTCAAGATTTACAACTTCCAGAAAGGAAAAGAGATGCATGGGAAAAACCCAAATGATCAACCAAATCCTCCTCGATAACACCTTAACACCGAAGATCCACATGATTTAAGTTTTGCACCAAGAAAACTTCAATAAGTTCCTTAAGTGGAGAGAACAACAACTACAATAGTTTTCTCCGCAAGGCAACCCACGATAACCAACAAGAATCAAAGAATCCAACGAAACCGAACACAACAATGAAAGCAATCCAAAGGGGTTCATCACTAAGCTTTTCTCTTTAGACCCAAACATCGAAGGCAAAAGAAACCAACTTCCTCCTTACCCTCTAAACTACTCGCAAAACGCCGACTCACCTAACTAAAGGTTCCTAAACAAAGTTAGGGGCGGCACTAACCACCACACCCATAAGCAAAACCCACAACTTGGCCAAAGGATCAAGGTCGACACCTTCGGCTTAACCAATAACATGAACATAAGCGCATCGATTTCAATAGTCCTTTCATAATCAAAGCAATATGCAACAATAAATTTAGCATTCAACAACAAAGCTTAAATACAACATTTAAGCGTAATGCAATGATACCCATCCCTTCCTACTGTGCACCTGAGTGTGTCAAGTTTTAAATTAATGAACCACGCTATTCCAGATTTTTAAGGTTATTGCCCTGAGACCAAATTTTAAAAGTAGATACCTATGCCATGTTTCTAATCTCACGCAGCAAAATTTTAGTTTACTCTAGAGTAGAATTACTAAATTCACATACCACGGACCTAAAGCCCGCTCTGATACCAATCAGAACACCCCGCACACCGCGTGCTCAATGTTACACCCTCTAGCACCAACAACTACAAATCGCTAAGAATAAATATTCGCAAAACAAGCGAACAACTAGGAGGTTGTCAAATTATTAAAATTTTGGCAGCACCTCCCCTAAAAGTAGGGCATCCACTCAGCAGACAGAAAACATTTACAGCTATAAGATATCATTCTAGCAGTCCTTAGTTAATCAATCACACAACTAATAGAAATTAATCAACTCCACCACATAATTATTACAGGACAGGGACTCATTAAACATAACCGCAAACAACCTTTTACACAAATTCTTCATGAGCTATTAAGACCAAAATTATAATCAATATGATGGAAAGGTTATGATGCAAAACGTGATTGTGCTACTACCCCCATCCATGCATGCCGTTTCAAGGTACTGCAACAACACAACCAACAAGCGTGAGTCGATGACTCAAAGAAAGTACACAAGAATAACAATTCCAATTTATCGAAGTAAAACAAGAGCTTGACCGTAAGAGCAAGTAATACAATTGGAACAACAACCGTAAATTACGATTTATACCCGCTAAAGCAATAACTTGACCATACCCAAAACAATTACAAGAAACAAGTCATCCACTTGATAATAAAACCATTCAACGCCCAAGAAGCTTTACTTAATTCTAAATCACAACGTTTCCCGACTCAACTACCCCTTGTTGCAACTCAAACCATTTTCATCAATTGCATTTGAGTTTATAACTCGACTTCACTCCACGATATTCATACAACATAAATTAGCAGGGCAAAGAGATGCGCTAACTCATCAAATGCAAATCAATCTCCCCTTTTTGGGTTGAGTCCACGACTCAACCTTCGCCATCAGCAATCACCACCCATATGTCACACCATTTACCACAACACTCATTATTAAAGATGCAATGCACATGAATGCTCTTTTCGATGCAATGCACATGAATGCTCTCTTCGATGCACGCATCGATCGCCGAAAGTGCCCACCCATCGGTGTGCACCCTCACGCCCCTTCCATCCCGTGGAAGGTGACTACTTATCGTCTCGCTTCCCATTCACCTCGATGAATGGGACTACGAGTAGGACTTTCGTGTTCACTATGTGTGAACACAGAGGCCCGTCATCGTAATGGGTCGTCTCTTCCTTTAATGAATGCACAATGCAATTTACATGAATGAAGTGCAACCTTCATTCATCGCCAACACAAACATAGCCGTAACCACATACATGAATATAGCCAAATTCTCACATTTCTAAGTCACAAGCGATACTAGTTTAATCAGATTCACCCATAAGGCATGGCAACTCTAACAACATTTCAGTCATGCAACCACATCCTACGACCACCGAGCCATGCTACCACAATACACTCGCAATTAAATGCTCACATAAACTAACTATATAAATGACTTAACCGCTAGAACCACACTCATGTTAGCCCCAATCACTCGAACAATATACTCACTACAAGCCACCTTACTAAAAGCTCGGTCTCAATTAGAGCTCATCTAATTAACAGAGCAACAATTAAATTTAAGGAGCATCACATATGAACACACATCCAAGACTCAATAACACGGTGTACCACGCAACCATTCCCTTAACCTTTTAATCATCATAAACATTTTCATAAGGTGAAGCACTTTCTAGTTATATTCAAGCAAAACTTACCTTTTATGTATTCATCGGCAATTACATACGCTAAGAGCAAACAATCGATTAATCCTCCTAGCCACAATCTAGGGAATCGATTAATCCTCCTAGCCACAATCTAGGGAATGCACTTGCCTTTTACCGATGAAGAATGGAGTGGCATACGGATGAGGCCACTCCCGACAAAACATTCTCTGCAATTAAACAATAATTATCCAACTCAACTTTATGCACACTCGAAACATGCGACAAAAGAAAACAACTCTTTTGCATGAGAACTAAGTCAATGAATAAGTAAAAACTTTGCAAAAGTTTTTTACATAACTAAATAATCTAGCATTCCATCAACTAAAGAATCCAGTAGCATTTGGCATTTCAAGCATGCATGTTCATTTAATCCACATCATCAAACACCTGGATAATCTTGCTAAGAATAGAGGATTTATTTCTATCAAAAGATTCTCGATTGCTTGCTCGTGTTTCCTATATGAATTTCAAGAGTTACCTTTTCTTATTGCATGCTTTCTATTTGAGTAACCATAACCGTATGGCGTAACCCATTTATATTCAGATTGAGTTGAGTGAATCAAAAAGGTATTGAGGATCGAGTATAGCGACACCTTGATAATTATGGAATGATACTCAATCGACAGAGTAATCATGACAGAAGAAATCTTGAATATTTCTATCCTTTATTAAACAAACATTGAATACATACACGTCTCGTTGAGTCTAAACTTCAAAAATAACAGCATGCATATCCTTAACTTAATGTCAAGACATCAAGATCAATCATCTGGATCTTGCAACCCTAATCAAATAATAAAGCAGAACACAAGAATACATGCATAGCCTTGGCTCATCATTTAAGTGCATATAATCCTAGTTACTTTGAGCAGGAATTACAAGAATACAAGAATACATGTCATCTTTGCCGGCTCACTCCGGCAGGCCGGCCGTGACTTCTCGGCAGGGGAGAGGAGAAGGCACTGAGCCAGGAAGAGGAGGGCTAGGGTGACGCCGGCCTAGACTGGAGGGGCGCGGGGAGGAGCCGGCCGGGATGGGCTTGACCAGAGGCAGGGCCAACAGGGAGGCGCGCCACCACCGATCGGAGCTGGAGGAGCTGCTGCCCTGGGAGGCACCGACAGGCTGGGGGCAGGCGCCGGCAGGGAAGAGGAGAAGAATGGAGGCGCGCCTGGAGGAGGAGAGAGTCGGCAGGAGGTTTGGGGAAGGAAAGAAAATCGGCAGGGGGAAGGCAGCTCTCCCA
Source organism: Guadua angustifolia (assembly GCA_036346375.1). Lineage (NCBI taxonomy): Eukaryota > Viridiplantae > Streptophyta > Magnoliopsida > Poales > Poaceae > Guadua > Guadua angustifolia. The sequence goes on from CM070512.1 coordinate 40,605,643, forward strand.
AAGAGATTTTTCAGCCACACACACCAAGAGAGAGAATTGGGGTTAGGTAAAAAGTAGGTGGAGAGGGGAAATTCCAAAAATACCCCTCCCAAACCTAAAAACTTTAACCCAAATCCCTCCAGATGGCCAACCACCTCTGAGATTACCTGCCAGACGGGCCCAGCTCACCCGACTGAAGGCACAGAAATTTGGAGCGAGGGTTCGCGATATTACACTCTTCTTCACTTCGGCGGTAGTCCGCTGCACCGACGGTTCGTTGCTCTTCCCAGATGTCCCTCTCGCCTTTGCCGGCCTACTCGTCTCCATGCCTTTGGCGTACCTAGCCATCACTGGCTTCACCAGTCATGATGCCGGAGCTCATGAAGGGGAATCAGAAAACACTAGTGCCGAGGCGCTCGCCACGCGCAGGCGCCACCGTCGTTCCTCTCTCGCGACGCTCACCGGATCAACCCGCTTATCTCCAAGGGTATACCAATGACTTTCTTCTCGCCGACGACGCCCCATCGGTGTCGCCAGACAACCGCACGAACCGTTATGCGCTTTGTTCACGCCCAATCGCCGACGCTGGGTCACGGCACTTTCGGTGGCGTCGCGCTCTGGCTGTCCTTCCGCCGCGAGCTATTATCGATCGTGGCGCTCGGCCTCCTACACCTCGCGCCATGTACGCCACCATCACTTATTGATCGCTTGTCGAGTTCATTTCGCCACGGCGGCATGACATGGGAGATCTTGAATGAATTCTCTTGATTGATTCTGTGAAATCTGACAAAGATATATAGAGTACAAAAAGAATGATTTGTCGGCTATTAATTACCAGCAATAATCAGGGATTTTGCTATAATAATTAGCCATATTTAGAGATATATGGCTGTCTGTAAATCAGGAAAGAATAATTAACTATAATGACCGGTCATTATTGGAGATATGGCGGGAGGAGGAGGGAGATGGGCTAGGAAGAACAGATCGCTGCCACCAACTGCACATATATATGTATATATAGGAAAATGATTCCATACACCTGGGTGTATGTACTCCCACCTCTAATATACCGTTTAAATAATATTGTTATACCTCTTTATCCTTTTGAGTATACTCTAATCTGATTATAAGATACTTCAAAGTGAGTTTCATGAAAATTTCATTAAAATCCACCCCTTATAGCATAATTTATTTACATATTCCTTATACATATGGAAAATAGTATGTAGCAAAAAAAAATAAAGGGTCTGATAAAATTTTTTTAATCGTGTTGTATTGGAGCATCTTAGAATTATTATTGGAGCATACCGAAAGTGATAAAGGAGTATAAATCGTTTATTTAAGTGGTATATTAGAGGTGGGAGTATGTACTCCCGGAAGTACAGAAAAGGCTTCCTATATATATAGAGAGAGAGAGATGGGAAGCCTGTTTGGTATTCCCTGGAGTATATACTCCCACCCCTTTATGCCGCCGATCAATTTTAAGGTGTGGGCTAACTTAGCGGTTCTTTGGTATTGGATACCTCTATTAGTAGCCGGATGAGAATAAAGGAATGCTATTTTTTTAAATTGCTGCATGCATGCACAACCGATTTAGGATTAGGTGGAACCGCCTGATTCAAAATTTAAAATGCAAACTATACTCCTTGACGAAGTATCCCAAGCAATAAAATATATACTTGCCAAACTTGATGCTCGAAATTACATCAGTATGGAATTATACTTCAACGATGAAAGTAGTATATGCTTGCCTCGAATGAAGTGCATTCAAATTACACCGCTTGCATTTCATTCATGGTGGTTCATACTATTCACAAAAGTAGTATAATACTAACTTTGGCTTTAACGTAGCATAGTACTTTTTTAAGAAAGTAGTACAATACTATCGATCCTATAAGCTAGTGAGTATTGAGTTTATCAAGTATTCTTAAGTGAGTATTGAGTATACTGAAATAGGAGACTAATCAAACAAGTATAATGAAAAAGTATACATAGAAATGAAATATATTACTCTTAGAAGAGAAACAATAAGAACTCCAATCTTCAAGTTACAGCATCACAAGTCCACGATCTGAACTGAGCTAACACAAGTGCTAGAAAAGAGGTATGTTCCACTCAGTTACTCAAAATAAAATTAAGAGTATATACGTCAGGAGCGATTTGCACTAGTTAATATCTACTATCGAAAGCCTACTTAAAGACAGATGCCAGTGCCTATGACTACCATTTATGAAAGCAAATTTTCTTGGGATTTCATCGAATAGATGTCATGCATCTCTACTAGTTTCAGCTTCATGATGACAACATGCCTGCATTCTGCAGACCATAACCATTAATAAGTAATTGATTAGCTCAAAAGTGACTTTCAACACAAAACTGAATGCAATAGAATAAGAGTATATATTTGCTCCAACAAAAAAATTGCTCGTCCTTAATCTATCATTGTACCCTTTTCTCTTAAGCACACATACCCTTTCTGTAATAGAAAACCTCCAAAGAAAATTCAAGGAACAATTTCATGAAGTTAAGACAACAATGAACAAGAAAAGAAGGATGGCAGGATGGTTCCAGTCGTTGCGCCGTTTGGATGCAGGTATCTACTAGATGTATAAACATGTACTTAGAAAGAAGGATCTGATAACTAGTTTTTAATTGCAGTGCAAAACATATAAGCCTATAAAATTATTGAAGGTATAAAAGAATTGTGATTTCTTGATAAAATCAGTATACTCACAACAGGAACAGTATATGTGCATTGGCATTCCATCTAATTATAATCCTAATTAAAGGGCTAAATGTTGTACAAAGTACAAGATGATATTTTCTCTAGCTTAATCTCAACTGCACTCACATACACTAAACAAAGTTGTTTCTTTATCAGTATACTATGAAATCATGTACTAAAAAATTGGCTTAACGATGAAATTGGCATTGCAAAGTGGTTGTGATCATGACATGTGTGGTGTTCTTGTATACGTTGTTTTAGATGATTATTTGATATACTTGTGATAGTATGATAATGTTGTTACTTGATGCAATGCGCTCGTGCGAGTGGTTGCATGGATTGATTTTGAGTTAAGTCGTGGACTTGTGCTCGGATTCGTTTCTTGTTTATTCATGTGCAGGTGTTGTTTGAGGGCGAACATAGTCGATGACGGGACTAGAACTAGGTTTATGGAGGAACTGAGGTTCGGGACTAGGTTTAGAGAAGAATCGGGGTCTTGGTGGTCGAGGATATTATGCGGGACGTTCGGGCTAGAGAACGCTGTACATGAAGGCTGGTTAGTCATGTAAGTGCGGTAGGTGGGCCGTACACATGCAAAGTTGTATTGAGCATGTTGGGCCAAGTAGAGTTGTATACAAACTCTTTAGGATTATTTATTATAAATAGAGGGAGGTGTCTTCTGTTTATGTAAGCTAGATATTAAGATTTATACTTTTTTTTGTTTTACAGTACCGTAATTAGATAAAAAAATCCTTTTTGCAGCTTGCGGCTGGCTTTCCTCGCTTTGGTTCATTGCGGTTGATCACAACATGGGAAAAGCTCCAGGCGCCGGTGCATGCAAGAAAAAGCTAAGTGCGGCGGCTGGAGATTTTTTTTGTGTGTGCTCGCAGTTCCTGGCGGCGGCACATCTTTCTTGCAGCCTGCGGGTCCTTGCGACGCGTTGGTGGCCGGCGGCTTTTGTCTCAGCGGCAGGGACTTGAATATACACCTATTAACAGCCCCTGGGATTGCCTATCACCTAGGAGGTCATCTGTCCTCCTGTGATTTTTGCGAAAAAACCCCTCTGTTTCTTTAAAATTACAGATAGGTCCCTGTGTAATTTTCTGTGAGATGAAGATATTTTTTTTCTTCGCGTTTGGGTCCCTGGCGCGGCATTTTATGGAAAAGCCTCTCGTTAATTTCAAATCGCCGATCATCCAGGAGGCCACCTGTCCTCTTGCGATTTTTGCGAAAAAACCCCTCCGTTTCTTCGAAATTACGGATAGTCCCTGTGTAATTTTCTGTGAGATGAAGATATTTTTTTCTTCACGTTTGGGTCCCTGGCGCGTCATTTTACGGAAAAGCCTCCCGTTAATTTCAAATCGTGAACATGCCCTTTTCAAATTTTTTAGGATAGCGAACAGGTCCAAAAAAATTAACAAATAGGTCCCCGCTTCTTACGCTCGTGTCCTTTCTCCGCTTTTCGGAAAAATGTTTTCACATCGAAAAACCCGGAAAAATGTTTTCGCCATCGAAAAACCCGGAAAAATGTTTTACCACAAAAAACACTTGACGAACCATTTTTTTTAAACAACATAAAAATAAAAAACGAAAAAACCAGATTCGTCGAAGGTTTATAGCGGTTCATGGATTCGTCCTGTCCGAAAGCAAATTTTAAAAAGGAAATACATAAAAAAATATGTTTTTCCCAGAATTTTTTTTCAATACCAGAGAAATGTGTGCATCTCTATGTCTAGACTTTTTCCCGGCTTCGATTTTTCATCTCGATCTCGATATTTTTTAAACGTGTATTATTACTCTATGAACGCCAGATAGTGTTAGACTCGACAAAAGAAGATTGTCGCCTCTAATAATTTTTGCCCTTTTTCCTCTAGACTATTTTTGACCGTGGGTGGTTTTGCGAAAAGAAATGCATCCGGTCCCTTTGATCGGTGGTTTTGCAAAAGGGCCCTATTGTTTCAGATATTCACGCATTTGTCGATCGCCTTTATTTTTCGCTTCCCAAAAAATCCGTAGTTTTTGTATTCGCGGTTGGGTTCTCCGCTTTTTCCGAAAAAATGTTTTCATCACTAGAGATATGTGTGCAAATTTCATCTCTAGACTTTTTCCCTAACTCGCTTCCATTTCGATCTCGATATTTTTTAGACGTATATTATTACTCGGTGAACGCATGGAGTGTTAGACTCGAGAAAAGAAGGTTGTCGTCTCTAATAATTTTTCGCCCTTTTTCTTCTTGCCTATTTTTCACCGGTAGGTGGTTATGCGAATATGTATTGTTACTTGATGAACGCGTAGAGTATTAGACTTAACAAAAGAATGTTGTCATCTCTAATAATTTTTCGCTCTTTTCCTCTAGACTATTTTTTACCGGTGGGTGGTTTTGCGAAAATAAAAAAATACATCCGGTCCCTTCGATCGGTGGTTTTGCAAAAAGATTTAGAGTATTTTGAAATCGTAAATAAGTCATTCATTGGTTATTTTGAAAAAAACTCTGCAGCCAAGAATTTGATTTGCAAAAAACTCATACCGAATTTTTCTCTCACGACGCGGCATCGCGCGCGATTCTACCTAGTACTCCTGGTGGCGACGACTAGTAGTTGTTTTTGGCCGACGGCGCATGCATGTCTGGCGACTAGAAACTTACAGCCGTTTTCTTGTTGCTCTCGGCGTATGCATTTATTTTTCTGGTGTTTTCTTGGCGACTAGAAGTTCTGGCTGAATGCATGCAAATTGGGAGACTAGAAGATCGGCGCTTGTGACGTGATTTCTTTCCAGCGACAGGATTTTTCTTATGAACACATCTTGGTAATAAAGATTAAGATTTGCAAGTTGATGTGCTGGCAATCTCGTTCTTCGTTTTTGCTCTTTGTTTATATGCCTGTTTTATTTTTAGATTGATTCATAGTTTTATCATAATAATTTTGATTTGATTCATTCAAAATCTGTCTAAGGTATCAAGTGATTGATCTAAAAAGTTTGATTGGTTAATTTCTCATAAATCCTGATTAATCTCGTAATTAGGGTTAGATCAATTTTCGTCATTATTTGTTACAGTCATCTTGCAAAGGTCATAACTCTAGATCCATAGATCCGATTTAGCTGATTCTTGTTGAGTTAGTTTCCAAATTGAATCTAGTTTCTATAGTTAAAATTTCACATCAATCTAACGGTGAGATCTTTGAAAATTACTGTTTTAATGAACGTGTATCACTCTGTTTTGTCGATTCCGAATCAAGCAATTCGTGTCCGAATTGGGATGTTTCAAAAATCATCAAAAATTTCTTCCGCGCAATCATTCAGCCCCCTCTGATTGCTAGTTTAGTATATATCGATCCTACATATACCCTTTTGTCTCGCTCATATCCTTTATGGAAATATCCCAAATGAAAATTGAAGCAGCAATTTCCAAAGAACACCGCGATGATGATTGGATTGTCTAGTAGCTCTTTCGAATATGAGTATATTAGAAAGAAAAAAAATTGTACACCAATTGACTGAATATATAGGAGAGTACATGCACATATCCTTTTACAAAACTTTCTGATATGAATGATTAGATCATACTACAAGGAATGTGCTACTGATTATTGAACTTTGCCAAGATCAGAGAACTGAAAATTCATAATGCAAAAACTGATCGAAGAAATAGACCAATGTAATGGAAGGTTATACTACCAAACTTTTATCAGTATACCCAATTCACTTAGGGTGCGTTTGGTTGGATGTACGAGGGTGAATGGGATGGGATGGTACAGGATGGATGGGATGGTCCTGGATGAGATGGTACAGGGAAGGTGTTTGGTTGCCTGAATGGAATGATACAAAATTTTGTTTCGTTGCTTGGATGGAATGGTACAGGATGGTATGAGATGATGTTTGGTTGCTTGAATGGAATGGTACAGGATGGTATGAGATGATGTTTGGTTAGAGGGATGAAGTTGGATTGAAGAATGAAGTTGGCTTGAGGGAATCTCATGAAATTGGATCGGTTGTTTGACCCTTTTGAGTCGATCTGTGTGGGATAGGAAAGTTCTTTTCTTTGTCCATGAGTGTTCTTCTAGTTCTTTGATGGCGATGGTGTCGTGCGGAGCAGGGGATTTGGACACTGAATTGGGGAATTGAGGTGTTGAATGTTAAAGATGGGATTTTGTGATCTAGGTGTGGATTGTGTAGTGAAGCTGTAGCTTTGTGTTGTCATGATCATGGATCATCCTGATTCACCTTATTTGTCTTCCCAGCCTTTGTTGCATTCTGAGTTGGGCATGATCGAGAGTAAGAAATGCCCTTTTGGTGGAAGATTGATCGATTGAGGAAGTGCAGCCTATCACAGGCAAAACAAGAAGAGATTGAACCAACAATTTACTCATGTAGTGATCATTCAGAGGTTAAATCGTAACCATGTCATTGTATAAATATAAACTACACGTCTGACTGATTAAACCACTACGCCAGAAATTCAGTACAAACCAAGTGTCCAAACAGACATTCTCAAGACCTGACCTACAAGTCCTCTAACAAAAATAAAAAAAATTGACATGCTCCTGTTTTCCCCTAGACTGTCGACTTTCTCATGCGTCTTAGCCTTGAGATTGACAACAGATGGATCTACCCTGAGTAGGTCACACAAGTTAGACCGTATTGTCTCCATGAATGTGGCGTCAAGGTTCCCCAGCTCATAGCCTGCTTCATGCATCAGTTTCACCTGAAATTGCATCAAGATCAAAAGGCATTAGTGTTACACAGATAGAAGCTACGTTAAATTGAATCAACCTAGCATTTGCTTCACTAGCTCATATCTTTTGGCTATAACACTTACAAGAAAAATTTATGTCTGAACACAGGAAACAATCATACTCCGATTAGATAACATTCTACATAATATTGCTTAAAATGTAAAAAATCTGATAAATCTACATGACCAAACATTGTATTTGAACGTTCAGAAACACTCAGCTGGCATAACAAGAAAAAACCAGACGATATCAGTTCTACACTTATGCTTTCATTTTCACTAATATCAAGTGTAGAACTGATAACTCGCATATTAGCTCTACACTTGATATCAGTTATCAGTTCTACACTTGATATTAGCTCTGCCATGCGAGATTATAGAGATATTAGTGATATCAGTTCTACACTTGATATTGATTCACAACTAAAAACCAGATGATAGAGATCATTCCCAGCTGGATAGTTACAAAGTACACACAATCCTGAAATTTCTATTACAAATGCACCTTCATATTAAGCTATCTGTAAAAGAACACGAAAAGGAGTTTCTGGTTTCCTCCTTTACCTGATATACACAATCCTGAAATTTCTATTACAAATGCACCTTCATGTAGTCCCAAAGGAAGCAGATCGGCATGATGAGTGGCGGCTGCACTAACGTGAGCTGACCAGACGTCGCACCTCCTCCGGCCGCCAGGGCACCAAAGAAGGCCGCCGCCCTCGACCGACCACAGGAACAACCCTCCATGAGGTCCTTCTCCTCCGTGCACACCCTCACAAGACACCATTGCCACCTCTCCATCGCCTCCGATACATCGCCGCCATCCCAGGTACTCCCACGAAGCCTCCATAGCTCACCCCACCACCCCAAATCTCGTCACCCCGATCGCATCCAAGGCCGCCTTGATCGAACATGCTCGCCACACAAATACACGCACAGAGCTAAAGGACGCCGAGAGCGACAGATGGGGCCCACGTGTCGCCGAGACCGACTGGAAGGTGTCGGAGCAATGGGGAGGCGTGCAGAGGCGCCAAGAAGACGAGGTCGGGACGATGGGGTCGGTTTGCCATGGCGAGGGGGCGGGAGGTAGGGACCCATCGCCATGTGGCCGGGCCGTGGAGGAGGAGCAGGGGTTGTGCTGCGGGTTGGCGGGGAGCCACATGTGGACGGTGGTGGAAGTGCGCCACGGCTGGGGAGCGGATGGAGAAAGGGCGGAGGCCAGCCGAGGAACCGCCAATTTGAAGCGGCGAGCAGCATCTGAAGTGGGGAACGAGGAGGTCCTGTCTGCGATCGGTTCAAATAATTTTGCTGTATGGATTGATATGAATCTCTAAGGAATATTCTAGGAATCATGCACCCTCATCCCAGATCGAACGGTTCCGTTCACCAACCAAACACAGGACTGAAATCAGATCCTCAGATGGGATGATCCCGTTCACCCTGGTACGGCCAACCAAACGCACCCTTATTGTACATACCATTTCCCAAAAAAAATCTCCAATAGGGAATTTAAACAACGACTCTATAAACTACATCAAGTATGTCATATAACCAAGCTCAAGCCAAGTAGGTGCAAAAATATGCAACAGGGGGAACATACCTTTTGTTTTGCACATGCGGCCGTCATCACAACAGAATTTTTTTCCTCGTTTTCGGCCATGAGGAGACGTGAGGAGGTAGTTGATGATGTCGCTGGACGCAAGGTTGTAAGGATATGTGAGTAGGTAGTTGATGATGTCGCCGGGCATGAGGTCGTAAAGGATGTCGCCGCCGGGCGTGAGGAGGTATCACTACACAGAAAGGGCATTTAGTCCCAGTCCAAAATTGCCTTTAGTACCAGTTTTTGAACCGGTCTCGCCATCCGGGATCGATGTTCAAAGGCATCGCCCCGGTTCACTCACCCAAGATGATAGAGTATCGATGGGTTCAATTCACACGCGGTGCGTGTCGGGAACCTCGAGGATTCATCATCGATGCGGCTGGTGTCTCCAACCGCATCGATGAGTCTTCGATTAGTACCGTTGGTTTCTCCAACCGTCATCGATGTTTTGTATATATATAGGTCTATTTCTCCAGAGCTATTATATATATGTGTGTGTGTTAAATCACAACTAATTAAAAGCACGATAATCAATCATGCACTTTGCTCGATAATTAAATCATCGAACATTCATTAACAAATTTAATTACCTCTAATGTATTAAAATATGTACACATATTTGTTCTTCTCGCTCATCGCCTAATGTATCAATATATATGTACACAACTTTAATTACAACTTTAGTATTTTTTTTCCTTCTGTTCATCGAGATCTTTTACGCGCATCGCTCTTGCTAGCCGTAGATGTCGACCTCGACAGTTCACTGGTCCTTATCGAAGGGCACCACCTATTAAAATTTCGTTCGTGAAACTCGCCTTTTGGATTTACGACCTCATCATAAATAAAGCCGACGAGTTGTTCTTGAATTGCTCTCACTCGTGCCGATGAGAGTTCCGAACCTTGTTCCGCCAAATATTGAGGCACCTATCGTTAAGTCATTAACTAATCAATACTTGAATTTGTACAAGATATAAGGAGTACCTATACATCATTAAAGCTAGTAATTATATTTACTCACCCCCTTGTTGCCTTTTAGCATGCGGTTGGCGGTCGGTTTGGGTGTGCATAAACTCAAGATACATAGTAGCCGATAAATTGTTACCCGTATTCGAAGTCAAGATCTGCGGTGGAAAAAGTTTAAAGCGTGAAATGGATGCAAGGAAATTAAGTTAACTAACTAAAAGCTAGCATTATGATATACGTATACCTAGAGGCAATTGTAATGTCAAATTTCTCCTTGAATACGCCCACGTTTTTAGCACGGAACCGTGTGAATGCACTACACATGTGATTACGAATTGTACATGATTAGAATTTGTTTCAAATTGAAGGAAATAGAACTAGTACGATAATGAAAGGAACAAGAATTAATACCGGTTGAGCATGTCGATAAAGTTTTGATACTTTTCAACGGGTCTCCTTTATGAAGTCTGATAATTGTGATCGAGCTACGATCTAGCTCGATCATAAGAAGAATCCAAAGAAAACTATACATAGATGTGTCAACGAGATAACTAATTAGTTCTAACATCGTGTTATGAAAAAGGAGTAGAATGAGGTGGTACGAAAACACGACTCAAATGAGTAGGCTAGATATATCTTTGACTTATATCTTTGACCCATTAGCGCATTGAATACGTTAGTCTCTGCTTTCGCTTGGGTGGTCTCTAACGGTTGTCCCGCTGATAACTATCGGGTCCATGAAGCCTATGTCAAAATACGATCCTTCTAGATCTTTGTATCTCCATGCTACATAAGAAATTAGTTAGGCTTGTAAGTTAGTATAGTACAAGGAAGTGCACGATAGTTTTTTTGTAAATAATTAAGACACTTACAGAGTCCAAAGAACCCATCAAGCTCGCACCGAGGGTGTCTGTCTAGTATAGATCATATATGTAGTCCCAAATGACAAAAAATTCACCTTCACCGAAAAAAATCTTGTTGCTTAAACTTGACAAATAACATCTCAGAGACCATGCTTGGTCGCGCCCAAGTACCATTCATGAAATTGCCAGATCTTTGTCGTTAGCTAGGGCAGCCTCATGCCCGACCAATGACCCGCCACTTTAAATAACCATTTTACTTGGGCAAACTCAATCTTTTCGTGTCTAATATTTGATTTGGCGTTAAGGCGCTTTCATCGAAGAATTGTTGCATCTCCTTACCCTTCCCTCACCGACATCTTCTTCTTGGGGCATTCCTTACTCAATGTGCGCCAGTAGTTTGATTGGCGAGGCATTTTTTTTTATCCTTCAAATTTTTAATAGTCATTAAGCCTTTATAAAATTCTTCTGTGCTGTTGAACCTTCTTCTCTCGTGACTTGGGTTTAAGAAATTTAGTTACCTCTCCTTTTACCATCTTCTTGGTCTCCTCATCGCTCATATCATACTACCGCTTCTAAGTTCACCTTTCTTGGATTGGGTGGAGGACCCCGCCTTCTTGGGAGCTACTTGTCGAAATGGGCTTGTTTCCTTGGTCGGCGCCTTCTTGGGAGTAGACGGGCTTTTGGCGCTTATGTGCGCGGAAGGTGGTGTAGGAGTCGGCGCCTTCTTGGGAGGAGACTAGCTTTTTTCAGGCTTATATGCGCAGGAGATGGTGTAGGAGACGAGCTTTGCTTCAGCTTATATGCAGGAGGTGATGTAGGAGTCGACGCCTTCTTGGGAGGAGACGGGTTTTTCTCGCTTCTTCGAGAGAGGACACGCCCATGTTATCTCGAAAAATTATGTACCATTTGCGCCACAGATGAAATTGTGTAACGCCTCCTAGCTTCAGAGTCCCGCTCACCTCCAGAATTTCGAGGTCAAGGTCCTCGCACTCGGCGCAGCATCTCCTCCACCGAGACCTTGGAGTATCCTAACGATCTCATATATGGATAAGCTGCCCACTCTAATAGGTGAGCCATGCCATCGGCGCCTTGAAGGTAAGGTTCCGCTTGGATATGCAACTCACAAGGTGTCCGATGTCCGATGTCGCCTTACGGATACTTGTCCAAGTCCGCTCGGCAAATTTCACCGAAGCGCACGCTTCGCGCCTTGAGGGGTCGATGATGTTAGGATTACTTGGAGGTTCTTGGCCCGCCTCACGCTGTTGGCTCAAGGCTAGCTCGCACCTCTTCGGATCTCTTCTTGCATTCTCTCATTTGTTTGATTCAGCGTTCTTCAAGCGCACTAAGTCATAGTTCTGCCGAGCCTTGCCTCGCCCGACTCTATAGGTCTCGGCGCCCCGAGCGAAACTAACCTTCCACGGACAACGCCGACGCCTCGTGTACGTCCGTGGTGCTCGATTTTGCAAGGCCCTTGTTAGCTCGTCGTTCTCCCTGCTTGGCACAAAGCTACCTCGAAGACTCGATTGACTGCATAAGCCTTCGCCACATCTCTTAGCACCCTCCAAACACAAAGATTGCCGTATCATCAAGGGCGCCGCCGTGAGTATAGAACCAATGCTTTGCTCTATCGGGCCAATCCATTGTTAGGTGCGATACCTTCGCTAGCGTGTCCTGCTCCTCTTCTCCCATTTTGGTATTGTATGGCGTTAACCACCGTGGCCGAGTCGGTGGTGATAATTCTTCTTCTGCATTCAACTTATTCTTCTCACTCAAACTTTGACCTTCGTCCAAGTCTTGTAGTTCACAAACACATCCCATGATCTTGCAACTTTGGGTGCTTGTTGAAGCGAGGCGCTCAATTCTTCTTGATATACTCCGTGTTCAAATTTTTTTTAGAAGTCCGAATGCGACCGCCATCTTCTTGAGAGTGTAACTCTTCACCTTCTCTTCGGTCCCTTGGGGGAAGGTGAATGTCTCCTTCACATCGTTCCAAAGCATGTTCTTCATATCTTGAGGGACCTGATCCCATTTTGCTATGCTAATTGCCACGTGGTCCCTAACGTGGACGCCGCATGCCGAATTGAATGGCCCAAGCGCCCCCGAGGGTGCAAGAGGTCGGCCGTCCTCGCCGACTTCGGTGATAACATGTCTTGCCTTCTTGTTCTTGCTTGGACCTCGCCGATGTGATTGCTCTGCCGTTGACCGATCCGAAAGCATGGTACAATCATGAACGGGTCGATGTTGGCTTAGCATGGTAGTGGAACCGACAATCATGAACGTGATCGATTGTTACCTTGCTCTACCTCATCGCAGCTCGCAATTTCATTGGCCTTGGTGGCTATGAGGGCGGTGCAGTTCGCCGCCTCATGACCATCACCTCCCAAATCAAACTTCTCATAAATTCTTCTTGATCAAATCTTTCATCGTCCATCGCTGCTTTCTTAGGCTAGAAGAAGCATCGAAAATTAACGAAAATAGATCACATTTCATGTAAAGTCGATGGTACTACTCTAAACGGGCGTGGAAGACGGTGGGGAAGAGACTAGAGAGAGGTTGGGCGACGTCAAGATGTTCCTAATGTAAATCGCCAAATACTATCAACAAGTATACTTATACATATGAAAGAATGGAAGACGCTCAAAGTGAACCATAATAATAAAAGGCAAGTTATTATTCATACATAATGCATAAGTTATTATTTCTGGCCAAACGGCTCCACTAGTTGTGCTGGGCAACCTAGTACCGATAGTGCGCGGGCTTGTAGGGACACATATACATACAAATCTCACATATACGTAGAAACTTCACATATACATAGAAATTTCAAAATTCACTAGAAATTAGAATAATTCACATGATACATATTCATTTGACATGATACATATACATTTCAAACTTCACATATACATAGAAATCTCACACATACATAGAAATCTCACATATACATAGAAACCGATCAATAAAATAGAAATTTCAAAATTCACCAGAAATTAGAATAATTCACATGATACATATTCATTTCACATGATACATATACATTTTAAACTTCACATATACATAGAAATCTCACACATACATAGAAATCTCACATATACATAGAAACTTCACATATACATAGAAATTTCAAAATTCACCGTAAATTAGAATAATTCACATGATACATATACATTTTATTCCACACTAATATGATTTTCAAATACTAAAGTCTAGTCCATTATCAAGTCGAAAGCATGGCGATCATTCAAACCAAGGCATTCAGTTCCTCCAGCCTCTGCCAATCAGGCTGGCTTGCAGCAGACTTTCTCCAACGTTGCATTCGAGGCTTCGCCACGGTCAGAAGCGCTATGCTGCTGGCGTCTATGCCCATCGGGCGACATCGTGTGTCTACCGTTGGAGAAGGTCCCCGCCGCTTGACCAAATTTCGAAGTTCAAGAAGCATGGTCGCCAGAGAGCTGCAAAGACACGAGAGACTAACCATGAAGTGACGTGCTTGGTTGATATGGAATGATCGCTGCTTTCTTTTTGATGTAATAGACTACTAACATTCTAGTTGTAGATTTATAACCTTATTTTATTTTTTGAAAATCATATTAGTGTGAATAAAATGATCCATTATTTTTATTGAGCAAAAACAATAATAATTTTTCTCAAGTTATTAGTCGCTTGCCTCTTGGGCACCCGCCTGCTAACTATTACATCGCAGTTCGTATATATAGAGGATCATGACGATAGCAACAAAGAATGCAATATCATGAAGCATGTAACAACAATGCAATGTGCTAGAAACAACAAGTATGCTATGAAGAGGAAAGAGGAAAATAGAAGGAATAACAATATCGTGAAGAGAAATATAAACAGGACATCCAACATAGATAATAAACGAGTTAACCAAAATAGTATAGTACTATGTTTGGTTTTGCAACTATTGCTCTCAGATTTAATAAATTGATGGGTTGCTCCAAATGAGCCCTCCAACACCAATTTCAGCAATATATCACAGTATACAAATATGAAATTAGTGAATCTATACAATTCAAGATCTTTGCTTAATAAACTTGATTCACTAGAACTCAACAATGAACTATGAAAAGCTATCGAATAGTAGGACAACACCAATTTGGACTAAAACAGAGTAGCCAAAGTTATTCACAACTAAGTTCCAGACAGATCGTGGATATCATCTAACCAAGTCTCATAACAGAACTAATAACATGATAGCATGTCACATATACAAAGAATAAAACCAAGTTGAAGTTTTAGACACAACGATCTAAACAAAGGCTGAATCACAGAGGAAATCACTAACTAACAGATTAATATTGCCTCATTTAATTGAATCATCATAGAGCAGCAAGAGGGAGAATAAAATCGCTGCCTCCAGATCAAGAAATACAACCTCTAGCTCGATGGTTAGTCCTCAAATTCTCAATCGGTTCAATCGAATCAACACCAATAGATAAAGTAATGCCGCTAAAATACACAACTCATCGCCAAACACCAGCTACTAATAACAAAACTCTGTAACAATAACCAGATCAAGCCATCTTCAAATTTCGGCAAAACTCTGATAGCCATCGTAGCAAACATACTCCCTGTGACAGCATGTAGACACATTTTTGAGTTTGATTCTAGAAACCAAGCAAAGAAATCGCTCAACCATTATCAAAAGCAAAGCCATATCGACTTCCTCCGTGATTATATAAGATCCATTTCTTATATATTTCCTAGTTGATTTCAGACCATCCGTTAGTTCTAGAATCGACAAAGAAGCATGAATCGACAAAGACCATCTCGTTAGTTCTAGAATCGACAAAGACAAACTCCCAAAGACTTTCACTCTTGAGGATACCAACCAGAATGTCATTGCAACCTGCAAAATTTATCGAATGTAACAAAAAGCTAGATCCTACACTCACGACACCCAACCGCATATTATTTTATCAAGTGACAAGTGATCTCATCGGTAAGGAGGGCACAAACCCTAGGGTTGGCGAAGACCTGAGGGGAACAGCCGCGGCGGGCAAGGCGCGGAGGCAAGGCTTCGGAGGCGAGGACGGCGGTGGGGTCGCTTGGAGGCGCAGGAGGATGGCGCGGGGTCGCTTGAACGCCCCGTCATCGGAGGTCTTTGCAAACGAAAGGGAGGAGGAGGAGATTGGGGAACAATGGCGGAGTAGCAAAAATTGGGGAAGAGGAGGCGGCGGAGGGATTTATAGGTGCACATCGCCCCGTTGGTGTATTCAACCGACCGATGTCCTCAAGCAGCTCAGAGCGTTGAACAAGATCGATCTAACTATCGGTCCGTTCGCATCAACCGGATCGGCGGGCCGTAGCAAATGTCGGTTCTCAGTAGTGTATGGATGCCGCCGACGGGCGTAAGGAGAGATTCAGGTGCACAACATCGCCGGAGCAGAGATCCAAGGTGTAAACTGTGATCCAACAAATCCAGGGCTCCCCAAATATTCAATCTCTATGACAGGTTTTGCTTGGTATTTTTTGTTATGAAAATTAAAAAACGGGTTTGCTCTTTACAACCCGATAGGGTGCCTTTGGGATCAGTTTGATCGGGGGAGCCAAATCAACGATAGATGGAACAGGTGGAACCGGAAGTAAAGTAGGAGTACATACTCTCAGGAGTATAGAACCATTCCCCCACCCCCCCCACACACATATATATATGAAAGATGGATTGCTCAAGTGCAGAGATTACAGACTACCGTATATATACAGAGAGGAGGTATAACAGACGATCCTATTCATATGGAGAGCCACTAGATGCGGTCACGTATCACGACTGCATGCAGGCGGTGATATCTCCACTAATAGCCCCCCTCAGTCTGGACTCGGTACGACGTGCAGACTGCGACGAAACTCATTGAACAAAGGTGTAGCCAGGCCCTTCGTAAAGATATCTGCAAATTGAAATGCTGAGGGCACATGGAGCACCTTAACCTCTCCCAGAGAAACCTTGTCGCGCACAAAATGAAGATCGATTTCAATGTGCTTGGTGCGCTGATGATTCACTGGATTAGTGGCAAGATACATTGTGCTGACATTATCACAATAAACCACAATGGTGCGACCTGGTGGCTGACGAAGCTCATGATCAGCAATTGCCGAACCCAACAAGCATCAGCTACGGCATTTGCAACACCCCGATATTCAGATTCTGCATTGGAACGAGACACCGTGGCTTGTCGTTTAGAAGACCAGGACACCAAGTTGTCACCAACAAACACACAAAAACTAGATGTGGAGCGTCTTGTATCCGGGCAACAGGCCCAATCGGCATCACTGTAAGCGACGATGTCGCGGGTGGTGGATTTGTATAACTGAAGGCCATAGTCTGCTGTGCCCCGGAC
The DNA here is from genome assembly GCA_036346375.1 of Guadua angustifolia. Lineage (NCBI taxonomy): Eukaryota > Viridiplantae > Streptophyta > Magnoliopsida > Poales > Poaceae > Guadua > Guadua angustifolia. The sequence goes on from CM070512.1 coordinate 40,622,864, forward strand.
ATAGCGAAGTATGCGTTTCAAAAGTTGTAAGTGTGGCTCTCTGGGCTCATGCATGAAGAGACAAAGTTGTTGCACAGTGTGACTGATGTCTGGGCGAGTGAGAGTTAGATATTGTAATGCGCCAGCAAGACTTCGATACTCAGTTGGACTGGTGATCAGTTGGCCAGCGTGAGCAGATAACTTGGTGTTGGTGTTGATGGGTGTGTGACAGGGATTGCAGTTTTGCATGTTGGCGCGCGCAAGAAGATCAAGAGCATATTGTTTTTGGCTGAGGAATAGTCCAGAAGCATTACGAGTGACAGTGATGCCAAGGAAGTGTTGCAATGGGCCAAGATCGGACATAGCAAATTCACCATGCAGCTTAGACATAATGGAGTGCAGGAGAGCAGTAGAGTTGGCGGTGAGTATTATATCATCAACATATAGTAAAAGATATGCAGTGTTCTGACCTTGGTGAAAAAGAAACAAAGAACTATCAGATCGTGCAGCATTAAATCCAAGAGATAGCAGGAAGGCCTTGAAGCGCAGGAACCATGTGCGAGGAGCTTGCTTCAAACCATATAATGACTTGTTTAACTTGCAAACATGATCTGGTTTAGAAGCATCAATAAATCCTGCCGGCTGCTGGGAGTATACTGGTGCGGAGAGAGTACCATGTAAGAAAGCGTTTTTGATGTCCAATTGATGTATCGGCCATGACGAGGAAGTAGCAATGCTCAATACAACTCGGATGGTTGAAGGCTTGATGACCGGACTAAATGTTTCTCCGAAATCAACACCAGGCTACTGTGTGAATCCACGAACCACCCACCGTGCTTTATAGCGTGCAAAGGAACCATCGGAATTGTACTTGTGACGAAAAATCCATTTGTCGGAGACCACATTGACACCTGCAGGTCTAGAAACAAGACACCAAGTATTGTTTTGCATCAAAGCATTATATTCTGCAAGCATGGCATTGTACCAGTGTGGGTCTTTGAGAGCTGAACGGTAGTTAGTAGGAATAGGTGAAATCTGATTTGTTGTGGTAGAGAGATTAAGAATATGTTTTGGTTTGGAGATGCCAGCTCTGGCTCTTGTAATCATATGGTGGCAAAGAGGCACTAGTTGGGCAGGAGAAGAAGGTTGTGATTGACTCACTAGCAAAGGATTGGGCACGGCATCATAGGAAAGAGGCTGTGGTGGCGTAGCAGAAGAGGATGGAATGGTGGCTGCAGGTAGCACTGTCCGATGAGGAGATGAAGGCCCCACTGGCGTGCATGGCAATGGAATGTGAGGTGGAGGCGTAGTGTGGAGAGCTGATGGTAGAGGAGTGGATCGACGAGTGGTGTTGTGGAGAGGCACGATGTCCCAGTAAGATGCAGGCGACGCAATAGACGGTGGTGTGGGAAGATCGGTAGAATGGGTAGTGTGAGCGAAAGGAAATACTGTTTCATCGAATTTCACATGGCGAGAGGTGATGATTTTGCGCGTGGCCAGGTCCATGCATCGGTACCCTTTTTGTTCAGATGGATAACCGAGAAACAAGCAAGGAGTCGAACGTGGTGAGAGCTTGTTGGCGGTGGTGGCAGTGAGATTGGGTTAGCATAGACAGCCGAATGTGCGCAGATGGTCGTAAGCTGGTGGTTGGCCGAAAAGAATTTCGTAAGGGGTAAGTAGCTGTAGTGGTTTGCATGGTCGACGGTTCAAAAGATATGTGGCAGTGCGAAGGCCTTCCACCCAAAATGCAGGAGGCAGATGCGCCTAAAATAGAAGAGTACGAAGTATGTCATTTGTGGTGCGAATGGCGCACTCTGCCTTGCCATTCTGTGGCGATGTGTGTGGACATGAGAGTCGAAAAAGAATGCCATGATTGGTGAAGAAAAGGCGAAGAGTGGCATTGTCAAATTCACGACCATTATCACACTGTACAGTTTGAATAGAAATATGAAACTGGTTAAGCACAATGCGGTAGAAATTGGGAAGAATAGTATAAGCTTCATCTTTGGTGTGCAAAGGAAACGACCAAGTGTAATGGCTATAGTCATCAACAATGATAAGATAATATTTGTAGCCGTTGAAGCTTACAACTGGTGCAGTCCATAGATCACAGTGTATTATTTGAAAGGGAAAATAAGTAAATGAGCTGGAGGTGGAGAAAGGTAGGCGCACATGCCGGCCCTTCTGACAGGCATCACAAAGGGATGGCAAATTTCGTTTATTGGAACATGGAATGGAAAAACGAGAAAGTAAATGAGCCAATGATGCTGGTCCTGGATGACCAAGCCGCCGGTGCCAAATTGCAGCAGATGTGGAAGCCAGTAATGCCATGGGTAGGGAAGCTTTGGTGTTGCCATAGAAAGGATAGAGATCCCCTCCACTATTGGACCTCATGATTTCTTTCCTGCTGCGAAGATCCTTCACGGAGAAACCAGCCGGATCAAATTCAATTGAGCAAGCATTATCGCGAGTGAACTTATGAACAAAAATTAAGTTCTTAACAAGTTGAGGTGTGTGCAGCACATTGAGAAGATGAAAAGAAGTGGACGTAGTTGGTAAAGAAAGATGACCAGTGCCCAGAATGGGAAGAGATGACCCGTTGCCGACAATGACATGTGAAGAATTATGCAAAGATGAAGGACAATAAGTGGGTATGTTACCAGAATCGCCGGTCATATGTGAAGATGCACCAGTGTCCATGTACCAGTCACTGTTGGGGGCGGGTTGATGGACAGACATGGCCTGAAGAGCCTGGATGAGGCCGCTGGTGTCCCAGGAAGAGGATTGCATCGGTGCAGGAGCAGTGACGGGCTGTATCATCGGGAACGCTTGTCCTGGTGTGGAGGATGGCCGTGCTCCAAGAACACCAGGGCCAGACGAGCCAGTCCATGGTGCACGCCATGAACCAGCCCATGGTGCAGTCCACGGTGAGTAAGGAGCCATCCACAGGGGCAGCTGCTGTTGTTGTTGATGCCGTCCACGACCCCAGCCATTACGGCCACTGCCGTGACCACGACCGCGGCCATGATTGCCACGGCCGCGACTCCCAGGGGTGCTGTGAGAGAAGCTAGGGGCAGTGGTGTCGTTGCGCGGAGGTGTTGTGTCGCCTGAAGGAGTGCCGCTGGTGACGAGAGCCGTGTCGGTAGCAGGTGCCTTGTCAAGCTCCTTGGACTGCTCCTCGAGGAGAAGATAACCTCTAGCCTGCATGAACGTTGGGAACGTTGGGAGAACAGGCAGGAGTGTTTTCAAGACATGAAACCTTGGATGGAGGCCACAGATGAGCTGATGAACGAGGGCGCGCTCGGCGATGGGCTGATCACAATCAGCGAGGGCATCTGCTAGAGCTTGAGTTTATGGCAGTAGGCACTAATGGAGAGGTCCCCTTGAACGAGGGCATGGAATTCGGCCTCGAGGTGAACTGCGCGCGATGGCTTGTTGTCACAGAAGTAAGCACGCAGGGTATTCCAGACGCCAAAGGCAGTGGCATTGTCGCTCATAACCATGTCAATGAGATCCTCACTGATGGTAGCATAGAGCCACATGAGAATTTGCAGGTTCTCCGTGACCCGTTCGGGATCATCATGACGAGGTTCGCCGGCCTCGATGTGAGAACGGAGATTGAAGCGACCAAGAACAAGGAGGAACAGATTGCACCACTTACGGTAGTTGTTGGAGTCCATGGAGAGAGTGTAGGGGATGAGGGATTTGATATTGACACTAGAGATTGTCTGGTAGAGGGGGGAAGAAGTTGAAGACGAGGTAGAGGATTCTGTACTGCTCATGTTGCCAGCGCCGCCGAAGATGGGAACGGAGGGGTGGGAAATAGATCAGAAGAACCTGGTGCTCTGATACCATGAAAGATGGATTGCTCAAGTGCAGAGATTACAGACTACCGTATATATACAGAGAGGAGGTATAACAGACGATCCTATTCATACGGAGAGCCACTAGACGCGGTCATGTATCACAACTGCATGCAGGCGGTGATATTCCACTAATAATATATATATATATATATATATATATATATATATATATATATATATATATATATATATATATATATATATATGAGAAAATGGTTTCATACTCCTGGAAGTACGTGATTCAACCTCTAGTATACCACTTAAATGATATTATTATACCTCTTTGTCCAATTGAATATACTCTAATACTGATTGTAAGATATTCCAAAGTGAATTTTACAAAAATTTCATCAAGTCCACTTTATAACATAATTTGTTTATATATTACTTTCACATATGTAAAAGGGTATATAGCAAAAAATAAAGGGTTTTGATGATTTTTTTTCCAATCATGTCGCATTAGAGTATCTTAAAATTATTATTGAGTATACCCAAAGTGATAAAAAAGTATAACACTTTCATTTAAGTGGTATATTAGAGGGGGGATATGTACTTCCAGATAGTAGAAAAGGCTTATATATATATATATATATATATATATGGTTCCATACTCTTGGCAGTATGTACTTAAATGATGTAGCCATACCTCTTTATCCTATTGAGTATACTTTAATATTGATTATAACTACTAGACTTATCCGCACAACCGTGCGTCTAGATATTATGATACAATTATCTTTGATGTACAGCTTCTTGGCACGGATAAGCTATTCCTGTACCAGCTTGTAAGAATATGTTCATGATAGGCACGTTGAGCTGGCAAGGTGTGGGGTCTTGTATGTCGTCTACAGGATAATTGGTGTTTTCTAGTTCTACCAATGGCATGGACGCGCAATTGCTATGAAGATTCGTAGGGCTGGAGAGAACGTTGTGGATTTGCGACTGGCGCATAGCTTCTTGTACTTGTTGTTGAACTTGATTTTTTATAGTGCCTTGTAGTTCTCGAAGAACCTTTTCCTACATCTTTTCAATTCTTTTTTCGCACTTCTTCTTTGACTCCTTCCGACTCCTATAAGAGTCTTCATGCTCTGAAAATCCCATCTTCCAGGGAATCTTGACCCCAACTCCTCGATATGCACCAAGGTGCTCTTTGTTTCTGCATACCGTTAGTTCGCTCTTTCTCCCTATCTGGTGGAAATTTCCTTGGCTGGACTCAATGTACAACTCCTAAACTCTTTGCGACATCACTTCATCATCGCTGCTTTTGAATGATAGGGCCCCACCAGACGTGATAGATGCCCTCACTAGCACGTAATGCTTGACTCGGTCTGGTAGTCCAGTCAATGGACTTGCGCTAGTCAATCGGACTGCATCTAATTCCTGCCTCTCCCATTGAGGAATTTTACTAGCGTACCCATTCTTGCCTATTCTGTGGGGGTGAGTATTCCTCCTTGTAGTGTTTATGTGGTCCTCACTGGACTTCTTTGCCGCTTCATCTTGCTTCATCGCCACAAACTCATCCCAATATGGCTCTAATTTTGGGTAGTCTTCGATGGCTGACTGATTTTTCTTCACATAGTTTGTATTCAGCCTCGCCTTGAAGTTCCTCCATGCCGCATCCATGGTCATCAACGCATCGCGACATACGAGCTCTTCGGCTTTTTTGGGGAATTCAAATGTTTCTTTGAGCTCTATCCATAGATCCTCTTTGGTGGCGCGGGGCACTTTGTGCCAATCCAAATAGGTGATTGGCACTTTATCCCTTACGATATACCCGCATGTGGACTCAGATTTTGTCGCTAACTGTGGTGCAACAGGGCCCCAAAGATCTCGAGACCTTCGACATGGTATATCGGCCTTGAGCTTTTAGTTTTTCCTCTACCTCGACGCTTTTGGTAACAGAGCATCATCTGCGGCAATGATGGAGACCTTGACACTTCAGTGACTGGATCGATGTTAAGATACCAGCTCAGGCTCGAGTTACAAGTCAGGAAATGTTGATGTGGGTTAGAAATCATAAGTGAGATGGAAAGAATCATAAGTTCATAACTGACCAATCGACTTAAAAGAATATTCATACATAGGTTGAGCCAATCACCACATACAAGACAAACACACTACAAAACAGACATTTTGCAACTACTACATGCCTCCTCCAAATGATCCGAGTAACGATCCGAGTGAACACCTGCTAAAAATCAACCGAGGACCTAAACGCATTTTTGAAGTTTTCGAAGGACCTTTTCGCGAATACGCTGAGGTGGCATGCCTGAGCTTGAGGCAATCCTTAGCGCTTTAATAATAAGTACTAGATAGATAGGCGCGCGATGCCACGCCCGGTAAAAAAAATCTGACCCAAATCATTCTGTAAAAAATGCAATTTCGTTTTTCTTTGCGGTCTTTTTTTAAAATTGGTTGGCTAGGAGCCGTCGGTAAATTTGCGTAACGTAATTCCAATCTTTTGTGTCGAAAGAACCGGCGCTCGTGCTGATTTTGTGAAACTACAGGGTCTTTTTTGCAAAATAACCGACAAAAGGACTTGTTTGCGATTTTGAAATCTTCCGGGTCGAAAGAACTAGTGTCTGGGTTGAATTTACAGAATTACAGGGTCTTTTTTGCAAAATAGCCAATGAAAGGACCTGTTTGCGATTTTAGAATTTCTGGAGTCCTTTTTACAAAATAACCGGTGAAAGGACCTATTCGCGATTTCAGAATTCTCGAAGGGCTTTTTCGCAAAAAAAAACAGTACTTGGAGGCTTGCATGCCCTCCAAATCTTCTAGACATAATATAGATACTAGGTAGATATGCGCGCTACGCTGCGCCATTTATGAGATCATTGGTTTAGCGAAGATAAAGTAAAGTCTGAGAATGAATAGGACATAAAATGGTTTGGGAATCACACACAATATAGATAACTGACAATAAATCTATAATTGAATCATATGATATTTACCAGCTTCAAACCCACATAGAAAAATAGACCCAATGTCGAACCATAAATACACAAGGCTGCAACTAATACGAAGGTGATATAAAGTGAAATACAAATTACATTGAACTTTTCAGTTGGTCACAGGTAATCCGAAATGCGAATAGTGAAGCCTGGGCTCATGAACTAATGGTCGGGAGTGCAGCATCATAAAATGGCGTAGATGCATTGAACTTCTTTCTGCATACAAAATGGTAGGAGCTTTACTTTTTGACGCCCAAGCCAAACTGAGAAAATGACCATAAAACACATAAAGGAAATAGATTAACATCCCTATCTAACTGAAGGTATATACATCAATATCTTGTCCCATCATTTTGAACCTCATTCATTTTTGATTGAAAGGTCAACTAAAGGAATCCTCATAAGACCAATGCATTATATGACATAATTTGGAGCTATGGGAATTTGTGCATGCAAATAAAAATAATCCAACTTAAAAAATAGAAAAGGACAAAGGCAGATGAGATGCTATGCCATATGAGAAATTTTCTGATAGCTGAACTATGAGGCAATCCTATCGAATGTATATTAACAAAGCATTGGAATTGTTTCCTAATACAGGAATTCTATATAGAATCAACACTTGTAAAGCAACGTTTACTATAGAAAATGTGGCATATTTAGAAAGTAACAGAACGAAGGTAACCAAATCTAATTTATCTAATTGATAACAGAAGCGAAACTAAAAATGGAAAAGAAACAAGAAGGGAACCATTGGCTTCATTCTTAAACACGAAATCACCTGGAAAGCTGCAGATTTGAGGTTTTGGAAAAACCTCATTGGCAAGGAATATTTTTTGATGAACTGCATTTTCCCTGATAATCTGAAATTTAGGTGGGTTAGAATCATGTCTAGGAAGTAGCAAGCCATATTCAGATTCTTTTCTATGTATAGCGAAGAGAACAATTTAAATCGAGCATAGAGAGTCAACATTAACCTGGAGAACCGAGGAAATAATTCGTCAAGACAACAACATAAATATTTAAAAACACATCTAATTCATTGAGGCAAGAACATAAATAAGAATTAAGAGTCACACCTGTTATTTTGTCCCGTCGAATTTGCCAAATGACTGATAATACCAGGCCTTGTTAGGTGCTATCAGTTGCCAACCTCATGAAGCAATTTTTGAGCAAATATGTTCCTTGGACAAAACTCTTAAGAATAGTTGAGCTACTGTAAAGGCATGGAGTTTGCACAAGGGATGATTCAATTAATACATCCATTCAACAAATCATACATGTGCACGTAGGTATTACCAAAAAAGGAAAAGTTGACGCCGTTTATAGGTGAACATGGAATCAACAACAATACAACAAGCTTGACTGCATGCTTCGACATTTCTATGAGGTGAGCATAAGGATATAAGTCCACAAAAAGGTTGTATTGATGAACCAAAGCAAAACAAAGAGAAAACCAAAGCACTCTACAGTACAAGCCTTGTAGAACCTTAACCCACACTAAGCGCAACATAGATCTTTAAATAAAAGCTGTAGACAGTAATCATAAAGATCGCCATATGTTGCTGAAGAAAAAGGCTTACCTGTGAGAGGAACCCTCCTGCTGCAACTACCTATGCTCCTCTTTTTTAAAAACCAAGGACGAAACGTCTGGAGGTCCTCAAGAAATCAACACAAAAACCTAAATATGGTTTGCTATAAGATTTGTCCTCTAGTCCATAAAATCTGCCTCTTCCAAGTAGAAAACAAAAAACTTAGAAACAAAGTAGCTAGACATGAAAAGAACAGTAGCCAGTTAGTGTTTGCAGAAAAATAAAGGGGAAATGTACATAAAGAAAAGAAACAGATCAAAACCTGACACCTGCACATCCTTCGTGCCTCTTGAAATTAGAAACGATAGGCCAGGGTATGAATTTCTATAAATTTATAAAAAACAAACATTGAATCACCATAGCATTTATGTAAGTCAAGCTACAACCATCAATTTGATCCTCCTAAATCAAAAGAAGCAGACCTTAATTGATGTGAAAAGGAATAGGTTGCGAGTATCGATTCTATAAGCTATACATTCCTAGTGAACTTTTGGCCAAAGAAAGAATGAACTAACGTCTGTAGATTAAGCATAACCCAATTGTATAAACCTGAGATAAGCAATAGCTAGAAATCAAATAACACAGAGGGGGCAAAAGATGAATGAAACACACCAGGAGATGTAAAATTGGAACCGTAAGATAGGAACTTTGCTGCTGGACTCTCTCCATCGGCATAGCATGCCTCTTCTTGAGTACAATAAAACATAGAAAACATACCAGCCAATCTAATCTCAATCCAAAATACTATTTAAGACTACCCTAGCTTGTAGTTAGGAAAAAAAATGCCTAACCTTTGGTCTGCCATGGCCTTCGTTCAGAGTCCGCAATAAGAAGATGCCTGAATTGTCATATATCTTTCAATACCTAGGTGGCGGCAAACAAAGAAAAGGCAGACACAGATAAGAAAAATTACCTATCATAATGTAAAGAATCTAAATAATGACATACTACAAAGTAGAGAGCCGTGGACATTATCATTAATTCCATTAACTCCAAGGTAACGACCCTGTATATATGAATACCTAGGCAATTCATCAAACACACTGCAGGCTCAAGTGCTAAGGTGAAGTAGAGGATGATGGTGCTGGAGCTTGATGAGCGATAGCAGAGCAAGAGCGCAAGTCAGGAGGAGTGGGCATGACAAGCAAAACATGTGAAAAGACCGCTTGTTACGTCATTGGAGCATTCACTTGCGAAAAAAAATCTAGAGGCTCGGCAAAAAGAATACAAGAAGAAGCCATAGTTATCTCCCCCACTTGAGACAGGCACATACTTGCAAGGAAACAGAAAACATCATGTAAGAATGTATGACAAGGAAGAAGCAATCAAAAGGTTTTCAGCCACGAAAAATATGGGAAATAACAACCGCAAAACAAATGGGAAAACACAGACTGGAAAGGGGAAGGAACCGAAAAGAAAAGGGAAAAAAGGATGATCCAACAGAGTAAACCCGAAGGATGAAATCCAACCCCATCTGGACACCTTAAAGCTCCACTGTACCTCCAAGAACCCAATCACACAAGCATTCATCTACATTTTCTATCTATTTTAATGCAAAATACTAAGTATTTGCATATGAAATACCCTAAATAGGTGCTACTGAAGTATAATCACACACCTGCATTTTGGCTTCAAATCCCATTTGGCCTGTTGCTTCTATGTTCTCAGAGCTGGCCAGATCCACAAGCACGAGCCTCCCTCTCCACGTTGGCGACTTCTCTCGATATCCACGTTGGCGACTTCTCTCGACTTCATTTCTAGACTCGTAGCTCTACAAATGTTTATCTTGACCCAATCAACGGTATGGTCCATGTCAATCACCACTAAGTCATCTATGCCAAATATCAATTACCATCTGGCATGACATAACAAAACAAGCATAAGCACGAGGGAATACCATGTTCAGGCCACGGCGATGCAGACCGGCCTCCCGACAGACGCTAAGCACATGGATGGCACAATCACAGGAACAAATAGCTCTCAAAATACTGGCCTATATCACCAAACAAGAAACACGACACTAAGCTCGAAAGTCCACACGAACGAAGTGGGATAGCACATAAGACCAACACAAATAAACGCAAGAGGAAAATAATCTGCAAGCAAGAACAAGGCAACTCACCTGGGACCAATAAGCGAAAGGCGCAACCCTTCCAACCTACGATCGACGGCAATGGAGGAACGAACGTAGGCCTGCATGACAGGACATGAGGAAATGAACAAATAGAAGGAGGAGTGAAACCCACAATCAAACGCTAAGATAAGATCAGGAGCCGTGCGAAACCAGAATGAAGCACGAAAGGGCTAATCGCCGAGGAAGCCCCAAGACCACAGGCCACGCGAAAAAATAGAGGCAACAAAAGGAGAAGCTCAATCGATGACGAACTACTAACATCAAAAGCGAAATCAGAACGAACGGGAAATGGGGAAGAAACGACGGCACCTGGAACTTCAAGCCGAAGTCTTGGGTTGGAAGCAACGACGGGGGCGGAGCAGGCGATGGGGAACTTCAAGCCAAAGTCTCAGGTCCTGGGAGATCCCGAATTGCACTGGATGGAGCAACCGAGGCGAGGAGGACGAGTGTACCGACGCAGGTGGGAAGAAGCAAACAAGGCGTGGGTTTCCTCGAGGCAGATAGCGCGCAAAGGACGGTGGCAAGACGGCAGGCAAAGTGACGAAGGGCACCAACGCGACGACGGAGCTTGGCAGAGGCGCGGAATGACGGAGCGGGCGAAAGAAGAGCACGATTTGTGGTGGTGGGGCTCACACCGGGTTGCTTCTGGGGCAAAGTGAGGCGAGGGCGACGAAGACGCCGAGCGCCTGCAATAAGAGGTGGCGAAGGCGCTAGACTAAGAGGATGCACGCAGAGGAGGGGATCGACCGGTGACGGGAAGACTAAGAGGTCTCGAGGTCTGCGGGCTGGATTTTATGGCGCTTTACGGGTCAGGACTCGCCGGTGCGTGGATGGCTAAATCGCACGCACGCAAGGGATGGACGGACGCGAAAATCCGGGTGACATGGTCTGGCTGAGAGCTCGCGGATTCCTTCCGCTTTCATAGATAAGTTATATATATTCTTTTGGAGCAGTTGGTTGCAGGCGACATACAAGAGGTCAGGGTGCAGCAAGGACTTGGACTTGATCTCAATTACAGCAAAGCCAGCGTGTGCAAGGAGGCAATGCAGGGTGCAGTAATCCGAGAAAGCTATCAAGTTGAAAAAGGACAAGGAAGAGTGGCACGTCAAAAGGCAATCTGAGTTATGAGATCATGCCTTCTCAGAGTGGGTCCATATCCCTGTCCAAACGACTAACAATTACCCAGTATGGGCAATGAAGATCAAGGCAAACTTACGCGTCCAGGGTGTCTGGGTCGATCGATCCAAAGGGAAGGTGAGGAAGATGACAGATAGATCGGCATCTTTGCTGCAATCTATCAGCAAGACCAGATTCAATGATGCATCACTCATCAGAAGGAGACAGACGTGAAGCATGGCTAACACTTGAGAAGATGCACGTGGGAGTTGACCACGTGAAGGAGGTGCGGCTACAAAATCTATGGAACAAGTTTGAGAATCTTCAGATGGGAGAAACCCAGTCGGTGGATGAGTTTGTCAGTAAGCTTACTTCATTATACAACCAAATTATTTCTCTTGGCGACAGGATGGAGGAATCTGTGGTAGTGAAGAAGTACCTACGCGTGCTACCAGAAAAGTTCGTGCCGGTCATCACCACACTCATGTACTCCCCTGATTTAGAGAATGTGAAAATTGAGGAGATCACTGGTTCGCTTAAGGCGCATGAGGAGCTATTGAGAGGATATCAATCCCGTAAAGAGTAGGGGTATCAATCCCGTAACGAGCAGGTGTTGCTGTTAAAGGGAGATGAAAGAGGTGAACGCAAGCAATTTAACCACGGGCTTGGATGCGGCGATTTCGGTAGACGAGGAGCCAGAGGTGGCCGAGGAGACAGAGGTGGCCGAGGAGATAAGTTGACCAAGACGGTGATTACAGACCACAAGATAAGTCACATATCAAATGTTTTGAATGTGAAAATTATGGTCACTACACGTCGGAATGTCGTAGCAATATAAAGTGCTTCATCTGTAACAAGTATGGGCACTTAGCTTCAGATTGCAGAAACAAAAAGAAGAACGAGGAGGTAAACCTCACCCAAGCCAATGCAGACGATGAACCAGCTCTACTCCTCTCATTGTGCAAAGAAGAGAAACCGAACATGCTGATGTTGAACGAGGAGAATATAGTTCCTAAATTATGCATGGAGGGAGATAGCCACGATCACACTGATTTGTGGTATTTGGACAATGGAGCAAGCAATCATATGACTGGAGATCACTCCATGTTTCATGAATTTGACGAGAAAATTTCAGGAAAAGTCAAGTTCGGCGATGGCTCTACGGTGCAAATAAAAGGTAGAGGAATGATGTTAGTGCAATGCAAGAACGGCGATCAGAAGCTATTCTCTGAAATTTATTATATACCAAGTTTGTGCAACAACATACTCAGTCTTAGGAAAATGGCAGAAGAAGGGTGCAGGGTAGAGCTGCAGGCAGAATTCTTGCGTGTTTATGACAAGAACAAAAAGTTGTTAATGAAGGTCATGAGATCCCCAAATCGGTTATACAAAATTTCCCTTAAAACTTGTAAGCCGGTTTGTCATAAGGCTAATTTGAAGGGAAAAATTTTAGAGAGCAAGGAGAGGCTTCATGCTGCAGATGCGGAGTTTGCAGAGACAATCTATAAGAAGCAGAAGGTGAAGGGAGCACCCAAGTAGGCCGAGGGGAAGCCAGTGAAGCTAGGACCGAAGGAGTTCGCTACGGTCGTTGAGATGTTCGAGCCACATCATGTACGAGCATATGGTGTTGGAGGACTTGCTGAAGAAAGGCCATGCTGAGCCCACTAAGAAGATTGGACTAGGCATTGAAGCGTTTGAGATCCATAACCACCAGTGTGTTGACACATACTTCTCCCTGAGGACATGATTGGCAATAAATCTTCAAACAAAAAGGAAAATGGCGCACGACAGCGCAGCAAAGAAAAAGGGAATGGAAATTCCGTGCATGCGACGTGGAAAGGAGTCCAACATGCGTGTGGCTGCGGAGCAGAAGAGGACACGTGGGCAGCAACAGAAGACTTGCTCGTCCTGCGTCCGGAGGCTGCGAAGCACAAGAAGCTATGCGCAGAGCCATGAGGAGCAGAGGGAACGAGAAATTAAATATTACAAAATTAAAGGGGGAAATGTTAGAAATAATTTTGTAATTAGTTTAGGAGATTGATTAAGAGTCTATTTAGGATAAAAGAGTTCGATTAGGATAAGAAGGTGGAATCCTATTCCATTTGTGTGAGTTGATGTTTTGGGTATAAATTTAGGGGTAAGCTTTAGTTGTACAAACGAACAAAGCGAGAAATAATAAAGAGAAAATTGTTCTAACATTTTTTAACGTTCTGTTCAACACACCTTGGGCTACGCCTCGGTCTCAGCTCGCCTACTGCCTTACCACGACTGCCTATGCAGCTATGCTAGACCTCGGCGCCTCGGCCTCCTGCTGTGGCTGGCCTCCATGCACTTTCCGAGCGGCCCCCAAGCTAGCCGATCTGCCAAGGAGCACGAACCATTCTAGTCCCATTGCCACGCCTCCCCTTTCTCTCCAAATCACCCAAACAACCATGCATGTTAAAGATGATTGCAAAAATGGGTTGTTCTTGCTATGGGATCGCAATGGTATGACAAGCATTGCTTGACTTTTCTGCTTTGGGAGAGATTTCGAAGAGAGAAGTTTTGGAGAGAAAAAAAGGTGTTTTGTGTTCTAGGTAGCCTAGGGAAGAAGGTGGGCAGGGCAGAGGGAGTAGGAACGATGAGGGAGGGTGAGGTCGGCTAAGGAGGCAGGGGCTTTAACCTTGTTGCCTGCCAGGAAAAGGAGGGATGGGGGAAGCATGTTGGCAGAAGAAAGGAGAGATGAGCATGCTGTTGTTTGCTGTTCTTGATTCTAGGAGTAGGAGGAAATGGCAAGGAATAGAAAGTGGAAAAGTGGGCAGTCGACGGGGAAGTGAGACTGGGGTTTATTTATTTACTAGTTATGTGCCCGTGCGATACAATAGAAACTTAATTTGTGATAAAAAAATTATTTATAAAGAGCACTAACCTTATCTGAATAATAATATTCACTCTGATGTATAATGGCTAAATGTTTAAATCAATTCATCAAAGATTACAAATTCCAAGCATCTGTTTACAAACTCAAGCTTAAAATTATCTTTAATTTCACAAACTTAAATAATAACATCACAACACTTGGGATTGTAAATTTGTAACGCCATAATTCGAGATCGATCGACGAATCGAAAGAGGCATCATCCTGCTGCCTATGGGCTCAAAGGCATTGAAAAGGTAGACGCCATCCGTATGTGGTTGCTGCACCATTAGCGGCATGCGTGACTCATACGCTTTGCTTCAGCTGTACCATAGCCCCATCCCATCAACCCTCCTCCACCGCCGCCTCACGAATGCAGTGCCTCCTTAATTTATTGACATCATCTATCGCGCTGAAGCTCCAAAGCAGACCGCCAGCCTTATCTCGTTGCTCACCACCGCATTTACACGCCCCTATGCCGCAGACGACGAGATCAGAAGGTTGCCCATTACCTCCGTTCAACAGATAAGCTCAACACACCTGCAAAAGAGGCAAGAAGCGGTGGAGTTATAAAGATTCAACAACCGGCGAGATATCTATGGAATCCAGATTAATAAATTGTCGAATAAAGAAGGCAACAAAAGGAAAAGAGGCGAGAAGAGACCTAACTCCATGAATCGGAGCTCGCCTTCTTCTAGGGAATCAATCAATCTAATCCGAAAAGCACCGGAGCAATCACCACCCATTCAATGCTAGATCAATGGGAGAAAGGAAAGCAATAAATGAGTCATGCATACTCATTTACCTCTCGACGGACGATCTAGTCTAATTCTACTCCGGTGGCCACTACCCTCTTCCCACTCAACCACGCTGTGCGACACGCATACGGTTAGTGAGGTGGAGTACGGACGCACCACCACCAACTCCTAATTAGAATTAATAGAGATAGAGATAACAAACTTATCTAGTCGTGATTATGTATAGTCAGACGCATGCCGCCGCCGGGCCGTAATCAAGTCCGTGACGCGGATTAGATAAAAAGAAAAGATACATGCAAGTAAATATTTAATGGAAAGGATGCATATGGCAACTCAAAGGCATATGGTAACTCGTAAGTCAGATAGAGGCAATATATGGAAAAAGAATCGGCCTTGCAGTATTTGACAATAAAATTGACTGATTGAGATAAGAGTCCGACACGCCGCAGATCACGCATGTATGCATATCCAACCGAATTAAACCTTTCTTCGTTCGACAATGTATAGAAGATTAGGACAATGATAGTTTTGGGGGGGAGAAGAGAACGGACCACCGCCACCAACTCGTAATTAGAAGTAGTAGATATTACTACTTTTGTTTGTTTCTCTGACCTAAAATTTTATACCTAGAAATTGACATAGCTCGCCTTTTAATCCAATCGATGCTAAATAAATTATTGCAACTGCTCTAGGAATTATGGCAAAAAATCGATGTAACTTTTCAATTTTAAAATTGGTAATTTAGCTCAAAAATTTTGAAACGCTTTTGGGGACGTTATTGACATAGTCAAGAATTTAAAACAATTATTTTCAAGAATTTTTCAGCATATTAATTTTATGAAAAAATATACAATGCTGCTTTTAATAATAAAAAATTTTGAAATAAGTAACATTCTGAACAACATAATATATTATTTTAAACATAAATAAACATAGAATAGAAATCTTGGCCCATTACATGTTCTTCATGAATGTTTGATCTAAAAAAACTTGTTTTGTTTTTGTTTTTTTGTGTGTACAATTTGATGGGTTTTCATGTTCTGAGAAATAGTTGTGATAATATTCGACTTGATTCTTACTCACTTCCTATATTTATTTGATATTATATGCCTTTATTCAATATTGATATATGCATAGGGGAATTGTGGTCCAATTAATTTGTTATAATTGGTAGGCATAATGGTCGGATTAATTTTAGAAATCATTAGACTTATTATGTATCTGGCCAATGGAATGAGAAGCCATTGTGACATAATATCTTTTGACGAAATGCTTGAGTGAGTACATTTTAAAAGATCTATAGAGAAGAGGTTCCACATATGGGTGCAGAAGGGGTTGAATTGGATCCTTTTCCAAGTGTGATGGCTAGCTTATCATATGTAGACCAGTGTCCCTAGGGCACCATTATGAGATGGTTATACTAGCTGTTCTCATTGGATCATGCACTGCATGATCAGAAGTTGGATGGCATTGGTACTTGTGCACGACAACACACGTACCGGGAGTTCATGGAATTGAAGGGGCCAAATTTGTGAAGTTCGTGCATATGATTGACCAAGGAGCAAAGATGGTTTCAAGTGCTACCGACCCAAGTATTTGATGGTTCCTTCAGCTCATGTGATGCACGAAGAAGCTATCAATGATGAAGCTGAAGAAGTTGGTTGTTAGTGAAGGTGAGGAGGTTGCATGTGAATACCAATAGAATGGGATCATACAAGGAATGATGTACAAAAGTCAGGTGGGGGTGTAGGAAGTAGTGAAGTCTTGAGTAGTGTCATTGTAGGAGGACATTTAAGGTAATAAAGTCAACGATCTTGTGTATGATGAAGTGTGAGATTGAATGCCCAAGTCCATGCATACCAGTCTAAGTGGAACACCTTATAGAAGAGCTCTATATTTGTGCCACACACATGCGTGGTGACAGAGTTCATACAATCCCATAAAAATATATCTTCAGGCTTTGTTGCAAATGAAATGTATAGAGAGATTGTGAGTAATGTCGATTTGGAGTCACATTCCATTATACTTGCAATAGAGCAATGGTTCTAACACACAATAAACTATACAAAGGCTTCAAGAGCGAAGCAGAATGCACTGCAAGTAAGGTTCGGTATGTATGAAGATTCCTACCATAACTTACCCAGGTGTACATCCCAATTTTTTCCTTTTTGAAAATATTTTTAGGTAGTTTAGCCCTAAAAATTTCAATATTTTATTTGCTAAATAAATCTTAATTTGAGATTTTAAATAAAAAATGATTTAATATAATTAATGCTTATGTGAACAATTGTTAAAATTATTTATTAGTGTTATTGGTACTTGAAAGTATTTTCAAATTTTTCTAGGATTTTTTCAAGTGCATTTGCTATTTATATGGTGGTATTTTGTATTTTTTATATTTTCTAAAAAGAAAAACTAAATTTAAATGTTGGAAATCCTTTTGGGCTAAAACCCAGAACATCCTGCCCACTAATCTTCGCGGTTTGTTCTAATTCCTTTGTGTGCAGCCCAGCTCAGCACTGCACTGTCTCTGCGTGTGACACATGTCCCTTTACTACACTTGTGTCATTAATAGGTAGGACCCATATGTCAGGCACTGTGGATCCTCTTTAACCTAGATACTGTATTTGTGTCATAGCCACTGTTGATTCTGTTGCAAATCATATAGTTCATAGACGTCGAGGACCCAATAAATAGCACGCCAACATTGCCAGGACCTCCCCATCTAGAGCCCTAAACCTAGCCGCCAAATACCATCACCAGACACCGGAATTCGATGTTGTCAGCAAGCATCACCGCCAAAAATCTTGCCAGAATTCATTGCCGCTAGTGAGTACATATCCTCTTAGTCTACACAGTTAGCATAACCTTGTATTGCTCTACTTGGTGTATGCCTTGTTTTGCCACCACCACCACGAATCTCTCTAGAATTCATTACTGTCACCGAGGAGGATGTTGCCACTGTTGCTTCTATCATGCCACCACTCGCTGCCGTCCATCACCACCACAGCACCCATGTCATCTTCATCGCTTCGCCGAGCTCATGTCGAGGCTAGGACCCGATGGTCTAGAGGATGTGTCGGTGAAGGTCTCCACAACTCACCGGAGTTTCTCGTCGTGTTGCGCCATCATATCTTTGAAGACGGTTACCATTGTCCCCGTGCCGGTGCACATCAGGTTTACGATGTCATCGACAAAAGTTTGCGTTGTTCCAGAGTTCAAACCGTGCTGTCATTGGCTGTTGAGTAGTTCACCGGTGTTTGCCACTTGTTAGATTCTCACCGCCGGCTAAGTCCTGTGCAGCCACACCGTTGAGTTCGCTAGTGCCTCTCTTGCAAATTTTCTATGCCATTATCATTTGTCACCGTAGAATGGTTGATTATTAGTTAGACACTAATATGTTACAACTAAGTGTTGGTTTAGAACGTGTTTAGTGTGCTTAGCTATTGTGAGACCTCAGATTTACCATCAGGAATCTCCTCGTATAACCGCATTCAGTCCACTCGACGCTTGCTAGTACACACAAGAAAGCGATGGATATATAACCGTAACCTTGTATTAAACAATAATAAACTGAAGTACTGATTACATGATCACTTATTACAATCGCAGGTCAGAAGGCCTGCAACACCACACAGCGGAAGACAACAAATAAAAAACCCAACTCATTCGCCATAGGCAAACGACCGGGAACGACACCTACTCCTCGGGCTCGCCTCCTCGGCCACAAGCTTAAGAATTCTTCTTCCTCACCGTATCCTCAAACAACTCAAGATGTTGAATTGTAGCACGTGAGTACAAACGCATTCGCAAGTCTCGGGAAATTATGTAACATGCAAGGCTTTCCAAAGAGAGGCTTAATATGGTTCACTTTGCACAAAGCAAATTTTATTAAACAAAGACATGTATAATTTTTGTAAAGCAGTTTTAACAATTATTTATAACATTCGAATTTATTAATATTTGTAGCGATGGTTCTAACCACCATCACTTAGTATACAGGCTCTATCCGCACAATTTTAAAGATTGTGATAAACCATTCAATGACTCCATCCGTCATGATTTTAAAACAAGTTCCAACCAGCTCAATTCTATCCGAGAGTTCTAACCACCCCTAATTCCCAAATCCACAGCTTTCAAAATTAAAACTAAGTCTACCAAGATGAAAGCATTCTTGCCCGCTCTTGACCTGTGAGCGCAAGCTATTCTAATAGTTTATTTACTCGCAGAGTTTGTACACTTTACCCACATGACATGATCAACCCTTGGTGCCATGCAATTAACACATTTCTTTTGGTGTGTCGGCAGAGCGATCATGACAAGGCTTTTGCAATGTAACAATTTAACCCGACTCAACCCGCTAAGGTTTCACATTTGATGGGTTCCATCCACCCACCGAGAGGCCCTCTTTGCGCCGTGTGGAAATAAACCATTCGCCTCCATCCGGCACCCACATCCAACCGTCCCACGAAGTCTATGTTAAATTACTACAAATTAATCGCCAGTGTCGCACTCCATTTCGGACATGTGGTTGTACTGCTTTGCTTAGAATGGACAATCATAAGCGTGGTCCTTAATCGACTCGAGCGCACTTGCACAAAGCAAAAATCGATGCTCCATCCGCACCCTTCCATCGGACCGATCCGCCAAGTCAAAATCATTTTTCACTTTCATTTTATTTTACCAAATACAGTAGCAAATACATTGCTACCATTTTATAAATATGCTTTCATAACAATTTTAACTCATTTTTCCCAATAGGCATTTTTAATCAATTTGCACCTAAGCATTGATCTACCGCTCTAATCAAGGGTAATCATGATATAAATGATAACAAGAATTAATCTAGGGTTACAAAGGCATGAACAACAATCAACAAGGAGTTAACAACAGATTGGATTAACTAAACAACCTACCCATTTAAATATCAATTTTACTCAAATTAGCCATGCATTTGATAAAATCATAGAAAGACTTTTAAAACAAAGGATCAAAGTGCATCAAGGATACTTGCCTCCTCTGGTCGCAAAGTCGCTCGTCGCATGAAGCTCATGAATTGACAACAAGTAACAGTGCGAATCTTCGCTTCTGGCAAAGCAAAACGAGACAACAAATAAAATAACAGAAAATAAATAAAATCTAAAAATTATAATAAAAATACTACCTGATAGAGAATGATTTTAGATGAATTTATCAATTTTAATCACTTGATTCGGAGTTCGGATGACAAAGATAAAAATGTTTGAAGTTGCACGGATTGGAAAATTGGAAAACGAGGGAATATTCCCGGAATCTTTCTTTTACTGATTTTCTGATTTCTCTTGTTCCTATGACTGGTGGGGACCTTCTTGTCATGCTCTCCAAGCCTTCTTCAACCTCCAGCCTCTCCATGCAAGCACATAGAAGCACACGCTTCTCTTGGCGTCGCGACTAGGACCACAATGACGACGGCGGCAGACAACAAAATGGAACGGCGACAGCGATGGGGAGGTGGGGAAGCATGGCAGAGAGCGGCCTTGCGGCCTGCACGCTGGGCGCTGGGGACCTGCGAAGCGGCGTTAGCTGAACCTGGGCAGCACGCGGACGACGGAAGGCAACGGCGACCGACGAGGGGCACACCAGGCGGCAAGGTCCCGGAAACTAATGGTGGGCTCGGCGATCAATGGAATGACCGAGGCGACAACACCACAGCGACCATGGCGGTCAGCGAGCGGAGGGTGCTGGGGTGGCGAGGAGGATGCACGCTACCGAGATGGCCGAAGGCCCCAAATGCCATGGCACAAGCTTTTGGCCTACACAATGGAGATGAACAAATATGACGCTAGAATAGACATGTCCCAAATTTTGGGAAAACTTGAATTAGCGAAATCTTGTAAAAATAGTGAGCGCAATAGATAGAACATGATGGAATGAGTATATGGATGCAAGGAATTGGATTGGGAATTACCGATTTGCCGAAATTGGCGATGAACGATTTAAACGGTCGACGATGAACAATCATCAAATCAAGACCTAAACCGCAACGAAAACAAAATTGGGTTGAGGGCTTTGATCTACATGCTAAGAGACTTGATATGACACGGTTGGTGCATGGTTTGGCTCACCGAATGAAAGTTAGCTCGACGGCGTCGGCAGACGGGACGTCGGCGGAGGTTCTTACCCAAATTCGAAGGTCCAAATGATGATGAAACGAGGAAGTAAAGGAAGCACAGCGTCGAAGGGCGTCGAGACGATTAAATAGAGTACTCAAGCACCGAAGAGACAAAGAAACGGCTGAGTTATGGAAGGTGCAAGGATTCGCGGATTGATCATGATTGTGACCGCTTTGGAGAGGAAAGGGCAAATAATCGAGGATTTGATTCTCCAGACTCTTGCCATTCCAACGCTTGAGCTTCCTATTTGATTAGTGCATTATTTTGGCTTGAGTGACTTTGAGAGTTGGAAGGAGAGACACCATGGATGGCCTTGAGTTAACAAAGGTCGTCGATTTTAACGCAAGCGCAGGCGTAAGAAAGAGAGGAGAGAGAAAAAGAGGTTACTTGGATTTTGAGCCTAGAAGAAAATAGATTTCGCCCAAAAGAAAAATGGCTAAAAATTAGAAATGGATTCAAAATAGAATTTCGGGTTGAATGATTGCGATGGCAGACTTGAATTTGATTTGGAATTTGAATTTAAATTTAAATTTGATTTGAAGCGAATTTAGAATTAATAGATGAATTTGGAATAAATTCCGATTTCGAGCGGAAAGGATGCCAGGATAAATATTCAAACCAAATAAACTCCAAATCTTTAAATTAAATAATTTAAATTAATTTTTTAACAGAAAGCCGAAAACGGGGATGTTACAAACCTACCCCCTTAGAGAGAATCTCAACCCCGAGATTCGGATGGAGGAGGAAAAAAGATCAGAAATTCGCCTCGATCCTCTTCTCGCCCCGGTGGCTTCCTTTCAATGATTGCTCCATCGAACTTTGAGAATTTGATCACACGGCCGTATGACCGCTGCTTCATCCAAAATTTCGACAGAAACTCCTGATATGAAAGATCTTCCTTTAAATCCAATTTCTCAAAAGGCATCTCGTTCTTCGGAACTCTGAGGCATTTCTTTAACTGAGACACATGAAAGACGTCATGCACATCAGACAACTGCGGAAGAAGCTTCAACTTATATGCAACTTCTCCTCTTCTGGCAACTATTGGAAACGGACCTATGTAGCGAGGCGCGAGCTTCCCACTGACTCTGAATCGATGCATTCCTTTGAGAGGTGACACCTTCAAGTACACATGATCACCAGATGCAAAACTCAAATCCCTTCGGCGATTATCTGCATAACTTTTCTGTCTTGATTGAGCTGTTTTAAGATTTTCCCAGATTGTTCTAACTTACTCTTCTGCTTCTTTTAGAATATCAGGTCCAATCATTTGTCCATCACCTAATTCTTTCCAATACAGAGGTGTCCGACATTTCCTTCTGTAGAGAGCTTCGAATGGTGACATCTTCAGACTTTACTGATAGCTGTTATTGTACGAGAATTCTGCATACGGCAAATTCTGATCCCAAGATGAACTGTATTTCAAAGCACAGGCTCTCAACATATCTTTGAGAATTTGATTCACTCTCTCGGTCTGACCATCCGTTTGAGGATGATATGCAGTGCTGAAATTCAGATTAGTGCCTAGGATCCCATGCAACTTCTTCCAAAATCTTGAAGTGAACTGGGATCCTCGATCTGACACGATTTTCTTTGGCACTCCGTGCAAACACACGATCTTAGCCATATATATTTCTGCTAACTTATCACCAGAATATGTCGCCTTCACAGAATGAAATGGGCCACTTTTGTCAACCGATCAACAATAACCCGTGATAGAATCATAACCGGATTTAGTTCTAGGGAGTCCGTAATGAAATCCATTCCAATCTCTTCCCATTTCCAAACAGAACTGCAATGGTCAGTAATAATCCAAATTGGTCTCGATGTTCTGCTTTTACTAGCTGGCAATATCACAAAGAGCCACAAATTTGGCTACTTCTCTTTTCATATTTGGCCACCAATATCTTTCTTTTAAATCCAAGTACATTTTTGTACTTCCCGGATGAATTGAGTACACCGAATCATGAGCTTCTTTTAAAACCAAATATTTTATTTCTTGCTGATTTGGTACTACAATTCTTTTTCCAAACCATATGATCCCATTCTCGTCCTTAGAAAATTCAGAAGATTTTCCTTTCTTCAGATCATTCTTGATTTCTAAAATACCACTGTCATCCTTTTGAGCATTTCTGATCTGATCTTCCAAAGTTGAGTGTATCTCCAAATTATACACACAACCTTCTTTTACTAATTCCAGATTGAGACGTTGGAATTCTTTATGAAGTTCTGGCCGATATTTCTCGAACCATAAGATTATTGCAATGAGCTTTTTCTTGCTTGGAGCATCTCGCAACCACATTTGCTTTCACCCTGATGATAATGAATTCGATATCATAATCTTTGATTAATTCTAACCATCTTCTCCGCTTAAGTTGAGATCCGATCGAAAGTGAAAATATATTTCAGACTCTTATGATCCGTGAAAATCTCACATCGATTCCCGATAAGATAATGCCTCCAAATCTTGAGAGCATGCACAACCGCTTAACTCCAAATCATGAGTTGGATAATTTTCTTCATGAGGTCAAGAATCGCCTGAGAGGCATAATCTATCACTTTTCTTTCTCGCATCAAAACACAACCAAGGCCTTGCTTCAAGCATCACAGAACACCTCAAAATCCTTACGAACATCCGCGTAGAACAAGCATCGCGCAAGAGTCAATCTCTTTTCAATTCCTCAAAACTTTGCTCACACGGCGTACCATTCAAATTTCTTTTCTTTCTTCAAAAGTGAGTAAGGGTCTAGCAATCTTGGAAAAACCTTCAATAAATCGCCGATAATACCCTGCCAAACCGAGAAAACTTCTGATATCCGGGACTGATTTTGGTTGATTCCATTCTAACACATCCTTCACCTTTGCAGGATCAACTGCTACACCGCTAGTAGATATGACATGACCCAAGTGTTGACGATCGGAATCGCCAACCGCAGAAATGAAACGGGGTTAGTGGAGATCGACCCAAACAGAGCTTTTGCTCAAGTGGAGGAAAAGTTCGGACGTCGTATGGGCCGAGCAAGACGACAACGAGCGGGGGCAAGGGTTTATACCGGTTCGAGCCCCGAGAAGGTAATAGTTCTATCTCCAGCTTGCCTTGGCGGCGATGATCTTTAGCTATTTCAGTAGTACGATGGGTATTACAACTCAAGCTCGCTAATGGCGGCGTCTAGTGCTCGAAGTTCTTGTGTCCTCCTTCAGCCGCGCATCCTAGTTTTATAACCTCCTGCCGCAACCGACGGAGATATTCCCGGTAGTGGTCTTCGTGGCGCATCGTGGGCTGGCAACAACCGCTCCGGACTTGCTGCGCAGGCCCCCACTTCGCCTCGACGGACGACTTCGATAACTGCTCGGTAAACGCTGCGTTCGGATCCAGGGGATACTGGTGACGAAGCGGGCCAACCCGAGCTCTAGGTCGCGTGAAGCCATGCTCGGAGGCATACACGCCCTAGGTCGTGTGCCCCGGAGTAGATCCAAGTCGTGGTCGGGACCCCCTCTCGAGCTCGGGAGCTCGTTGACCGTGCGCTGACTGGCCAAGGGTTACTCAACCCCCGTCAGCTAGCCCTCGAGGCTCTTGGTCGGGGAGGACACCCGAAACAACCTCGAGCCTCAATTCGATCGCGCACGTGGAGAGCTCCAGCAGGTCTTGGATCCTTGGTTGAGGTCGGGCGGAGGACCCGAAGGGAGCCCCTCGGCTTAGACACCTGGCGCCCCTCGATCTTCATGGCGTTGATACGGACGCGAACGGCCAGCGGACACCTGCGACGCCTCGAGTCCGTAGCCCAGGCCTTAATTGCGCCCGTCAAATCGAGGCTGGCGCGCCTTTTGAGATGCTACGAACCAGATCGACCGACGGCGCGGCTTATAAAATCAACCCCACAATGATCGAGAAAACTCTCGACCTTGCATCCTTCTCTTAGCTTTCCTTCCTGAGCTCCTCTTCTCCCTTCGACCAAATCCGCTGCGATTCGCCATGGCCAAGCTGGGGAGGAGCACTTTGTCGCTGGCGAGGATGAAGGAGCTCGAGACCCTGGGGCTGATTGACCCGGTAACATGGCGGTTGCCGGGCGGCGAGACCGAGCCGTGTCCCAGGGACGACGAGATCATCTGCACCAAGCATTACGCTCTCTTCGGCCTGCGGACCCCGGAGAGCGAGTTCGTCGTGACGGTCCTCTCTAGCTGCGACATCGAACTCATCAATCTGGTGCCAAATTCCGTTCTCCTTCTCACCATCTTCTCCCATCTATGCGAGGGATTCCTAGGGATCCTTCCGACCCCTCGCTTCTTCTTCCCAGATTTCAGCCTCTTCCGCTCCTGAAGGACCCCGTGGTCGGATGCCTCTACTTCCAAGCGGGTTGGGCTCAAGTGGTCCTTCCCCAAGTTTCAACCTCGGGACTCCCTCGGCCTATGGTCTGAGCGGTGGTTCTACTTGAAGAGGGGCAAGGTCGGCACGCTGGTGTACGAGGGGGCCCCCATCACCGGGAAGAAGGGGACTCTGGAGGTGGACGACCTCGAGGCCGATGAGGCGGCCATCGCCCTCATACACATCTCGCGCTTCTGCGCTGCCTCACCGGCAAAGGGACGCTAACGACTTCTCGGAACCGTGTGTCCCCTCTACGGAGGAGGATGCACCCGTTCTACGAGATCCGAGGGCGCATCGACTCAACCCGTGAGGGTACGTCTGGTAAGTCTTCCCGCCTCAAGGTTTCGTCCGAGTCCGCTCTTCGATCTTGCTTTGATGGTCGCTTCCCCTGCAGCGCCGAAGGAGTCCTAGATTGCTGCCAGGATGAGCGAGATGTTTGGGAAGTTAGCGCATGACTATGCCATAGGCGACCCCGTCCTGAAGAACGTGCTCCGCCACAAAGTCGAGGTAAGCCACCCCGACCAAGCTCTCAACTCAAGCGCCCACGAAGCTCTTCTTGAACCTCGCATGCTTGCAGGACCACCAGGAGCTGCTCGAGACAGCCAGGAAGATGCTCCCGCTGCCTGGTGGGGGCAAGAGCAAGAAGGGGATGAAGAGGTCTTCTCCCGCCGGGGCAGGCTGCCAGGAGACGAAGAAACCCCATGTCGAGTGGGGTGACCGCGCCACGGTAAGGATTCCTGCGGTCGGGCCCCCCCGAACCTACGCTGCGTTTTCGTTGTAGCGTGCTCTTCGCAGCTAGAGCGAGGCGTCGGCCGCCAGACCTCGAGCCCCCTGGCCGGCCGCCGAGCCCAGACCTCGGCCAGGCTGCAGACGACGTGGACTCGGCGCGTCCCCCGAGGCCCCAGGCCGGTGAGGCGCGAAAGCGGAGTGCCCCTTCGACATCGGGGCAACAAGACCTGCGCCGGCCATCGACAAGGCGGAGGCTGATGATCCATGTAAGTTTTTGGGCTTTTCGCTTCGCTCCGCCCCCTTCGCGCTTTTCTGGCTTAGCGTCTGTTCTTGATCGCAGACCTCGAGCGCCCGCGCTCGAAACTTGCCCGTTTTGACGATGGCTGTTATCCAGGGCGAGTCCGAGTCTGAGGAGGAGGAGGACTCCTACATGCTGGCCCCGCGCCGCCCCTCGGGCTGGGCGCATACTCCTTCCAAGCCCCCGAGCTGGGCCCCGGTCGGCGAGCTCGACCAAGGGCTCGATGATTCAAACGAGGAGGTTGAGCCCGCAACCAGCGAGGACTTCAACACCGGCGAGGCCCACGACTCAACCGCCGTCGCGGATCCTCCCGAGGTCGCCGTGGGGGAGGGCACCCAGAACACCACGGTCGCTCCCGTGGTGGCGCCTAAGTTCCCAGACCACAGAGTTGCCCCGCGCCGAGTCGTGGTGCCTCCGACCACCGAGGCGGTCATGTCGCGAAGCCACAGGGGCTCGCCACCGCGACCTACGCCGGGCGCTAAGGCCGCAAAGATCGAGGCCCGCATGCGTTGATAGCGCCATGAGATCGCTGATCCGGATCCGGCCGTGTTCCCTCGAAGCCGGAAGCGAAGGGGCCCTCGACCACGAGGTCGGGACCGACACAGCTTACGCCCTCGCCGGGTGAGTCGAACCCACCGAGGGGCGGCGGAACGCCAAAGCTGCCGGGCGCGGAGAATCAAGGTGCCGCCTGCGTCTTGCCGGGCGGTAGCCAAATCGGTCTTGACTCGAGTCGTGACGTGGCGAAGAGGAAATCTCCGAACGCGCTCGATGGCGTGAAGAATTCACCCGCGCACGCCTTGAGAACCGGCTCCGCGAGGTAAGGGCCTCCTCCCCCGCGCTCCTTGTAGCATGTTATCCTGATTTTCCCATTTCTTTTTTCACCTCGAGCCACTCTTCCTGTCGTGAAGGCGATCGACAACATCTCCCAAGGGCTGCAAGGCCTCCGAGAGCACGTCGATGTCTTTGAGGGGCCTCTGACGTGGTTGAGTCCACGGGGAGGCGAGCGCCCAAGCTCATCGGGACCATCGAGTCGAGCAGAGGAGCTCGAGCGAAGACCATGGAGCTCGTCGACTGCGCTGCATTTATGAGGCGCGCAGGTAGGTAGCTCACGCGGCCGAGCTCGAGCAGACCAGGACTTCCGAGCGTGAGCACGGCTTTAAGGCCGTGGAGCAAGAGCGCGCGTGGTTGACCAAGGTGCTCGAGGCCGAGCGGGCCAAGGTCGAAACTTATTTGGAAGGCCACTGCAGAGCAGGCGTCCGCCTCGGCGAAGGCATCCCACGAGCTCGAGGCCAAGGTCCTGAGCTTGAAGGGAAACTTCGGCCTTGAGACAAAGGTGCTTTCGAGGCAGCGGAGCCAAGGTCGGCGCTGGAGAAGGCCGCCACGAGCACGCATCCTCCGCGGTGAAGGCGTCCCCCGAGCTTGAGGCCAAAATCTCGGAGCCGAAGAGAATCTTAGGCGCGCCCGATGCGGCGGCGCCTTTTGGCCTAACCGGGATGAACGACGCCAAGCCACGGATGCCTCCAAGGAAGCCCTCCAACTCCAGAGCGAGCTATCGACCTTGAAGGCCAAGGTAGTCGAGCTCGAGCAGGAGAAGCTTACCCGCGAGATGGCCGATTTGTAAAAAAAACACTTAACAATGTAATGTTTCAATAGAGTTAGACTTCTTTTGAGAGGGCAAGGAAAACTTGTCTTGATTTAAATTCATAGCCGAGGATATTTGGAGTTTCCCCCTTTTTCGCTCGTTAGCCATGCTCGTGCTTTTTGGTCGTGTGCCGATAGGGTAGCCTAATCCAGCCCCGTTGGGCCGAGGTCGAGCAGCGTCGGCCTTGGGCACAAGATGTGAACCGCGAGCAAGCGACGCGACTGTGTAGAATTGAGGAAGAAGGATCGGACTAACGTTCGAACAACGACCACGACCTCGCACACCGCTCAACGGTCAAAACCGCGAGGCCTCTGGCTCAAGCCCGGGCACAGGGGAGAGCCAGATTGCGAACAGATTCGTCTTATGTTTAGCTCGACCACTGGGGGTGAGCGTTAAGCTTGCGAGGCTTTAGACCAGAAGCGAGTCGCGCAGCCGCCGAAGGTCGTGCTCGAAAAAGTATCATGAAACAATGCGATGTAGTTACAAATGAAAAGGTTATCAGGGCGAGAATAGAAGAACGACTTCTTGAAAATTTAAGATATAGAGGTTACACATAAAACTTTGAAGGCGATCTATGTTCCACGAGCTAGAGAGCTCTCTGCCATCGGGCATCGCTAGCCAGTAAGCCCGTGCGATCTGTTGAAATGACTCTATAGGGGCCCTCCCACCGAGGATAGCTTGTTGGTGTTGGGCGAGCCACGAATCCGTCTCATGGCTAGGTCCCCAACAAAGGAGCTTCCTAGGTCGTCAAGACCGAGACGCATGTCTGCGAAGAGCTTCGCGGTAGTCGTTGATCGTGGCGATTACGGCATCTTACTTCTTCTCTGAGGGTAAGGTCGAGAGACCGTTCATGCTCGAAATCGACACAGTCGACCAAGTCGCAGACCTGGCGAGCCAGCGTAACCGGAGGCGGGGCGGCTTGATGCGAACACGCAGCCGGAAGGGAGGGACCACAATGGCTCGGTGACTATGGTATGAATAGACCATAAGGCGGTGGAAAGTTCGTCCACCGGTCTCTTAGTAGCGTTCGAGCTCATCTCGCAACTCGCTTCTTGGCATACTGGACGATTTGGCCGTTAGCACGTTCCGTCGCTCCGTTGCTCTGGGTGAGCCCGAAGCAAAGCACACTTTGATGCCGAGGCCCTCGCAAAATTCCTAGAACAACTCACTTTGAAACCGAGTACCGTTGTTAGTGATAATCTTGCATGGGACCCGTGCTGTGACCATGAGCAGTGGAAGAAACGGATAACGCCGGCGATGATGGTCGAGACCGGCTCGACTTCAATCCACTTGGTAAAGTGTCGCGACAACGAGCAGAACTTCTTACGCCCGCCTTTGAGAAAAGGGCGAGGATGTCCAGCCCCGGTCGGCGCCGAAGCAAGCGGGATAATCTGCAGCGTATGCTTGGGTTGGTGCGACTTCGGGCGTGGCGGCATGCTCGGCAGTCGAGACAATGTCACGAGCATCTGAAGCGCCAAGGCGATAATACCCCATCGGAATGCCTTGCCGATCATCGTCTTGTACGAAGAGTGCGCCCCATAGAGGCCTGAATGAATGTCATTTAACAGGTACTTACCCTCCTCCGTAGAGATGCACCGCGTCAGAATGCCGGAAATGTTTCGCCTGTAGAGTGTCCCCTCGACGAGTGTGTACAAACTCGCCCAGCGCTTGGTCCTGCTTCTCTCGGTAGCGTCGGGCGGTAGATCGCCCCTTGCAAGGAAGTTAAAGATTGGTTCAGCCCAGGAGGGAGTACCTTCGACTACGGCGAGCAAGACCTCCTAGGAAGAGATCGAGGGAGCCACCATCGTCTCCAGGATGACATCGGGCGGGACCTCGTCGTCGGAGGAGGCGAGCTTGGAGAGGGAGTCGGCACCCGTGTTGTCTTTCCATGGTATGTCTTTGGAGCTCTAGGTTACGAAACCATTTCTCCATCTTAGCACCTCGGCTAGGAACTTCGCCATTAGTCGTCCGAAACCGGTACTCCTTGTTGTCTTGATTGACGACAATGGGAGTCACCTTTAACGACCAACCGCCGCCTAACGCTTTGCAAGCTCGTAGGCCCGCCAAGAGAGCTTCATACTCGCCACGTTGTTGGTGTTGGGAACTCAAAACGAACTCATTACCTCAAGTGGTGCTGCTTGGTGAGAATAAGAATTCCAGCCCCCAAGCGCTTGAAGGACTTCGAGCCATCGAAGAACATGGTCCAGGGCTTTTCTTCCTCGACCTCTGGATCGGGCGCAGGTTGTGGCGTCTGCTTTCGACCACGAAGTCGACAAGCGCTGCGACTTGATGGCCGTTCGACTCGACACGGATATCGAATGCCGCCAACTCCATAGCCCACTTGGAGATTCGCGCGCATATACAGGTTCCGCAAGATGTCCCGGCGGAAAATTGCTCGGGGCGACCCGCGAGTGCGCCTAGAAATAATGTCGAAGCTTGCGCGAAGCCATGAGAAGAAGCGTCTGGCAGTTTTGTTCTGCGGGTAGCGTTCCTTCGCCGTGGAAGACTTTCACGACATAATAGATCGGTGCTCTTTGGGATCCCTCGGCCACGGGGCGGCAGCGGCAATGAGCGGTGGCGCAAGGTAGAGCGGCAACTTCTCATGGGGTTCTTGAGGGTAATGTGAGGTGGGAGTCGACAATATACCTTTAGCTCGTCAAAGGACATTGTGCCTCCAGCGTCCACTCGAGCTCCATGCTTGTGAGCTCAGAAGAATAGGAGCCCGCTCGCCAAGCCTCGAGATTAATCTGTGAGGCGGCCATGCGGACTGTGAGGCTTTGCACTGCTGGCCAGAGGTCGGCGCCACCTTCTTGATTGCCTCGATCTTTTACGGGTTCGACCAACCCCGAGCCCCGATCATGTGTGAGAGCACCTTCACGACGCAGTGCCACTACAAGCGAGGGAAAAATTAGTGGGCCAAAAACCCACAATTTAGGCCAAAACCCACAATTTAAGTTAAATTAGTGGGCAAACCGTCAATTTATTTCACGAATTTAACTCGTGAAATTAATCAATTAAATTAGTGGGTACCCACAATTTAAATTAAATAAATGGGTTCTGAAAAATCCACAATTTAGCTTCATTAAATTAGTGAAATTTAAAAACCCACAATTTAACAACTAAATTAAGTGGTTTGAAAAACCCGCAATTTAGTCATATTAGAATAAATGAGCTCAAAAACCACAATTTAATGACTAAATTCATCTTTTGAAAAAACCCACAAATTTAACTATTAAATTAAATGGGTTTTAAATAACTCGAATTTAGTGTCATTCATCTAAAAAAATTGTAGCGACAAACTTCACTATTTTCAAGAGTGTTTACAAATCGCCGGAGAGATCAATTCGCGATGGTGTAACATTCCGTTTTTCAATTTCCGGGAGCTTGAATTTCAAAAATCCAAAACCGTGGAATTTTATTCGGATTTAAACCAGCTTAATTTGAATTTTTAAAGACAAAAAGGATTTAATATGATTAATCTAAACCTCAAATTAATTTTTTATTATTTTTATTGGGTTCCTTGTGCTTAATCTGATTTTTCTGTATTTTTGGGAATTTTCGGATTTATTTGCTATTTATTGGATTTATTTGAAGTTCATTGAATTTACGGTATTTTATTTAATCGGAAATGAATTTAAATCTTTAATTATCCTTGGGCCGAATTCACTGTTCATCTCACCACGGCCCGTTCCTATTCCATCGCCGGCCCAAAACTACCGCACGGCCCGTTTCCCTCACATAGTAAACCCTAGCGCATCCGACCGTCGATCGATGATCCAACGGTTGTAAATCGCGCCGCCACTCAACGATGAAACCTAACCCTCGTACCTTTTCCTCGCCCGTCCGATCCAGATCCCACGGCCACCCGTCGCCACGTCGCCCTAGCGTCTTGCCGCCCGACTGTAACGATAGCGCCGCCTGAGACGCCCTCGACTTCGCGCCTCTACCGCAACCCTAGGCTATATAAGCGGCAAATCACGCTTTCCGAGATTCCCTCTCTACGCCGCCCATTTTGCCCCAACTCTCATCGCCGGAGACTCATCCCACCGCCGCTACAGCCTCGCCGGAGTTCTTCTTCCGCACGCAAGCTTCTCCACCGTATTGCTTCTCCTCCGGTGAGTCTCCGCCCGTGTTCTTGGTACCATTAGACTCGTCTCTGTGATCTTCCTCTTTTCCACTCAAAGGCGTCGCTAAACGACCGTTCCGCTCGCCATGTCTTCGTTCCCACGTCCGGCGTGTAGCGCCGCCGCCTCGTCGCGGTCGTCTTCGAGCTTTCGTCGCCGCTGGATCATCAACGAATGGCTCAGATCTTCGCCACGAAGTTTCGGTAAGCCACCGAGTCACTGCCATGATGTCGTCCGCGTGTTGCCCCGTGTACGCCACGTAGTCGCCACCCCAGATCTAGTCCCCGCGTGGATGTCCTCGTCAGCGACGCTGTGTCGCCATGTCCGCATGAGTCAATCGCCACCTGGCGCCACGTGCGAGCCACAAGTGCGCCACGGCATCGCCACCTCCGCCTAGTCGCTGAGTTGTCCGCCACATGCAAGCCACGTCGACGCCACGTATTCGCCGTCGCCTCGCGTCTCCAGCCGTGCACCGAGTCCACCGTGAGCCGAGTAGCTGACGTGTGGGTCCCGATTGTCAGCGGCACTCATTATTTCATTTTCTTTATTTTTCCGATTTTCCGAATCCAGCCAATCCGAAGCCGACACATGTCACTCCTGGGTTTTTCTGATTTTCTCCCCCATTTATACTTCGGAAGCCCTGTTCTCCTTCGTTCGAACTCCGATTTGAACGATTCAAATTTCTAAATTCATCTAAAATCAAGATCTATCTATTGGTGTCATTTTTATGAATTTTTGGATTTTATTTATTTCTGTTTTATTTATTTCTTGCCTCGATTTGCGTGTTTCGCGTGTAGACGACTCACCGGTTGAGCGAGAGGAGCATCCAGCGGAGGTTGCAGCAGCGGGAGAGATTGAAGGCAAGTCTCCTTGACCATGTTGAACCCAAATTTATGAAATGCTATTTTGTTTTTAAATTATTGCATGCTATTTAATTTACGTATCGTACTTTAATGTCATTTTAAATGCTTAGATAAATGCCACATTGTTATGACCACATTGATATTCATTATGACAACCATTGACACCCTAGGAAAATTAAGTATTGTTAATAATAATCATTTTTGGTATTATGGGAACGGTAGAAAATGCTTAGCCATGCTTAATCACGTCGGTACCTTACCATTATGGAAATGATTTCATTCTTGATTCAAATTGAATTGTGGAAATTATGGCAATTGGTGTTGCCGGTATTAATGTAAAAATAAAAGTGAAAAAAATGGTTTGGACCGGGGCGGATTGGTTGAATGGCGGGTGCGGGATGCACAAAATTTTGGAATGTGATTGTCGCCCTAGTCAATTAAGGACCCGGTCGTGTGTTACCTTAGGCCATGCTATCTGATTACAACCACATGTCTATATAGGTGCGACTGGCTAAGTAATTTGCATGTATCGTTATTTGACTTCGCCAGTGGGCTGTGCGGGTTTGTCAGGATGACACTTGCAAGGCGCAAGAGGGGGCTTCTGTACTGGGCGGTTAGCCCTAACAGCGGTGAAACCTTAGCGGGTGAAGTCGGTAGCGGTATACGCATTGTAAAGGCCTTGTCATGATCTCCCTGCCGACACACCAAAGGAAGTGTGTTAATTGCATGGCGCAAGGGGTTGATCATGTCGTGTGGGTAAAGTGTACCCATTCTGCGAGTCTTAAAACTACTTGAGTAGCCGTGCCCACGGACAAGGGCAGCGTGGGCAGCTTTCACATAATAGATTTTCCGGTTTTGGTTTTAAAATGGAAAATAGCGGATTTGGTTTAAAAATGAAAATGTGGTTGGGAATCATGACGGCTAGAGCTCCCGGGTTTTAGTTTGGCGGCTAGAGCCAACCAAGTAGTTGGAACCTGGAAAATTGTTATACTTCAAGTTTAATTATTTATGCTATTTACATTTTGTTAAATGCTGCTCTATGAAATTATCACTTGTATTTAAATTTAAATTTCGCTTTATGCAAATGAACCCTATATGCTTCCTTTGTTCAAGCCATGCATTTAGTTACTTGCATTAAGTTTTCGAGACTTGCGAGTATGTTGCATACTCACCCCCGCTTTTCATTCTTGGTGCTTATTCCATAAAGCGGATGAAGAGATCGAGAGCGAGCATTACAGAGTTCGACATCTATGGTGAAGACTTTGATGAGGAGGATGGCGCAATCTTCTAGGGAGCGTGCCCGATCGGTTGCTGTGGGCTAAGCGATTGGCTCTTTTGTTCTACATTTCATTGCTACTTTTACACTTGGTAGTAAGGCTTCATACTTATAATAATGTGATGATGTTGTTACACTCTTTTGTATCTTGTTATGAACTTTATGATATGTACGTGTTATCATCCTTGTATCTTTGTGTCGCTAATTGTTCTGGACTAAGCGGTTGAAACACGAGAGGTTCGGATTTGTAATCAAGGGTCCCCTGAGGGCAACTTACAAGATGAACATATATAAAGGCAATAGCGGCGACGGGCCTCCACTCCGCTCCGACAGAAGTTAGCCTTTTTCTGAATTTGGATCATAATTCAATACATCATCTTTAACATAAACATAACACCAACCAGAAATAACTAGTAGTTACGAACAATTTGAGATAAAGTTTTGGGTCTAGATGCAACTGTGAATCTGAATCATTCCTATATCTTTCTAGCAAATGTACTATTAGAAAATACTTTAATCCTCAAGGAGAAAATCCCATCTTATTCCAAATTGCGTACCATAGATACTCGATCGAAGCTTGGCGACAATTGTAATTGCATATGACATGGAGATAAGAGTTATCAAGTTATATACCTTAAGCCAAGAATCTTGATCCACTAAGTCGAGAAATATACAAAATTTAAGCATAACCTCTCTAGTAAATAGGACATCCACTCAGTGAGACAAAAAACATTTGCGGTTATAATATATATATCAATCTCTCAAACCAAAAGAAGACATTCTAGCGAGATCAATCTATTCATTACCACGGGCATATATATATGTCATTACGAAACATTTTACAAAAAATTCAAGTGCAGCAATCAACTGCGGAGCTCAGTTTTCCTTCCAGGCCTTGCAATACAACATACATAATGTAGCACTACCCATAATAACAAAAGCGATGCTCATGTACATGTCAACTAGAAAATCATGCACCTACTCCAATCATAACCTTATAATCTCCTCGATGGGATTTTCTCTACCTTCGGCATTACTTAATGCACAAACCGGACTAGAAGCCATCTACGCAGTCGGACCATAAGCGAAGGAAAACGAACATACATATGATTATGGACAATGGTTGGACTGAAAGAATCCTTATTTGCCATCATTCCTCGTGTCTTCTTTGAGAATTCTATTTCTCTTGTTAGCCAATCAACTTCAATCTCTGAAACTCTGTATCAACGGGGTATGGGAAGATGTCATGCTTAATATTTAGGTGATCGAACACAATTGTGCCATTGCAAAAGATAAAATTAAGAAGGTACTTACATTAGAAATCTTTATCCAAGATTCATGTCATAAAACTTGCACGTGGAATAAGACTCTTGAGATGCACTTCCTGATTTCTTCTCCCTCTGCGGTCCATCTTTGCTACATTTCCATAGGCATCGGCGATAACCATCTCGATTTTCCCATCATCATTGATGTCATGACAATAATGGGTGCATGGATCTCAGCCATCTCAAGTGGGAACTTGTTCCTAACCTTACCTAAATTGAAAAAATCAACATAAGTAGACACATGGATGTTTACACATAAGTAGCGTGTCGGTCGCCAAAGGTACAAGTATAAAGGATGGTGGGAATTCATTGTTTTCTAGTGAGGATTTCAATGAATTAGGTCTTATTTTCCAAAACAAAAAATAGCATGGTAAAACTGATTATTACTTAATTACACCAAAGAAATTATATTATTCTAGTCAAGAAACTTTATGCTATGGGAACTAGATATATATACACAATATATGAAACGACAACTCAGCTTAAAGCTGTTTTTGGATTCAATAATTAGTATTATGAGGCTAAGAATTTACGCGATGATCGATAACATAAAACAAGCCATAGGAAGTTCCGACAAGGATGTCCAAATTTCCATCACCATCCAAATCAACCACAGTTGGAGAAGAATATGCATGGGCACGGAAGTTTCGATGTCGATTACTCAAATCAAGGTCTGCGATCCATTTAACTTGTCTTGTGTCAAGGTTAAAACTACTATCTTGCTTGCAACATATTTTTCAATGTCAATCCTCCTAGCTCCTTTATATGCTCGGGTTACCGTAATACCGCGATAAAGCCATCAACTTACTAGTGCACTAGGTACACCAACACAGTAACACAAACAAGAAATCATGAAGTGTTCATATTGTGGTTGCAAGTTTTGCATTAAGAAAAAGTATTTCGATCATAACCAAAAGATAACACAGCAAGATAAGCAAACACCTAGCGTTGGCACCTTTTGATTCATTGTTGGAACCAGCATGATAATACTTAACAGCAAATCTATGCCTGCTAATTTAGCGAAAGAAAAAAAATGTCTAGTAGTTACCTCTACAGATCCATAGTCTAAGAAAATCAATCAAAGTGAAGCATATCAACTGGTCAGGAAGCAAAGGCCCAATCTAAGCGAGACCGGCCGTAAAGCACCATCATCAACCAACCCACCCATAATCAGGGAGAAAAAAAGGGTTATGATTTTATATCTTGGACACATAAATGACGCATGCCATCACAGGACAGCACAAATATACAAGTATCTTTTCTTATTTTCAGCAGCACTTAATCAGAAACCTCACTTTTATTATATAACAAACAAAAATTGGAATTATTTGAAAGTCTTCGTCATTCAGAAGTCA
The DNA here is from genome assembly GCA_036346375.1 of Guadua angustifolia. Classification (NCBI taxonomy): domain Eukaryota; kingdom Viridiplantae; phylum Streptophyta; class Magnoliopsida; order Poales; family Poaceae; genus Guadua; species Guadua angustifolia. Next base: position 40,660,286 of record CM070512.1, read on the forward strand.
TGAGCAACACGCGCAGAATGTTTTAGCGGCAGAGAAAGCAGCCTTACTCGCGGTCAAAGAAGTAGGATACAGCAATCACCATTTCATGTACACCATCTTTGTCAATATCTGCAATTACCTGTAGAAAGAATGTGAAAAACAACTCAAGGTCATTTACAGAACGAACAGCTAAATATAAGCAAAAGGATACAAAAGGTTCACTTACTGGGGTGGACAAGATGTGAGCATCTATGCTCACGTAATCTTCCGCTTTCTCATGTTCTTGTTCTGTCCAGTCCTCATCTCCCCACATGGATTCATCAACATAGTCATCATAATCATAATTGTACTCATCAGGCAGTTCTTCTGCATCCCGAAACAAATCAAATGATGTATCAGCGTCATCCTCTAGAGGCTCGCTATTTTCAACAGTGGCTGCTCCTGTTGTTCCCGCATCACTCGCATGAGTTTCTGAGCTTCCCGTTTGATCATCACTTTTTTAGGCTGTTTGAAGTAACCTTCTCTGAGTATGTGATGTATTCTCTGTCGTGGTACTTACACTGGAGATGCTCCCAGCATGAGTGTTGTTTACATTATTCGACAACTCCATATTCTCTTGTCCTTGGGTAGAATTAAGTTTCATTTCAATCGACTGTTGCTCAGACGCATTTTTCAGGGAATCAACTCCCTGTGTAGTCCCTACAATGATAATCAAATAACATCAAAATGCATGTTCCCTACATATTCCTACATCCACAGTATGCATAGTCCATTATCCACATCAGATTAGTATAATGGTTACTATGTGCATGTAATTTTCCTTTTCTTTAAAGCTTTTTCCATCCTAAAATTGGAGACATCAGGCAATTCTACTAACTCTAATCTCTGCGAACTCAATGACTAGAAGATAAGCTTTACCCCCCAAATGCAAATAACAAAAGAAGACATTTCTTAGAATAGACCAATGAACAATGTGGCAATAGATTATAAGCTAACTTACGGAATGGGGTTCCTTAGAAGATTCTTTGACGTACCGATTAAATCTGAATGTTTGGGTGAGATTCCTTAGAAGCAGCTTCTTTCGCGATCGAGCTGTCATGAACATCTAGATGGGAGCGGTCAACAGGATCTGCATTTAGCCCGACGTACCAATTTTTACGTACTTTCCTACGAGGTACCTCTAGCTTGTCCACCACCATATATCCTGATATCCTACATAACAAACAAATAAAGACTCCCATATTTAAAGAAAACATAACAATGTCCTATGTTGAGTTCCTTACCTAAAGATATTCACTACACCATGATTTTGTGCTAAGGTAGACTAGAACTGGAGATGGCATCAGAGGAATAAACCTAACTTTGTTATTAATCTTGTGGAGCTCCAGCTTAATATTTTCCAATAAAGCTTCCTGCACAACATAAATTAGTTAATGTGGTATTCTGCAAATAGAACAACATATATAAAGAACAGATCTGTAGCAACATAATTTCGATGGACCGGATGCCAAGCGGGTGCAGCAGCAACAAAATAGGTAGATGCTAGATACTTACTTTCCTCCGGAGTGTCATACTTTCGAATTTTACCATCTGAGTCAAACAAGTGCATGTTTGTCGTTCCAATTGTAGTTGTCAACTTGAATTTCTTCTCCAAGCCTTCTTCCTTAGCTATGTTCATATTTTCCTCACTCAATTTGACCACAAATTCCATAATGTCTCTTAGATTATTAACCAAAACACAAGACATGCCACATACACATCATATAACCAATCATCAGCTCCTATCTATCCACTTATTAAATGGCATACTATTTATCCACTTTCAGTATCATATAACCAATCATCAACTCCTATCTAAGGATATATATATATATATATATGTGTTTAACACATTTGACAATTATGCACCATCGTGAAAAATCTACTACCTCATTTGGCAAATCAAACTAAGTCACCGAAATGTACAAAATTTCGCATGACCTCTCTAGTAAAAAGGACATCCACTCACAGAGACAAAAAACATTTGCAGTTATAATATATATATCAATCTCTCAAACCAGAAGGAGACATTCTAGCAGATCCTTAGATAATCAATCACACATCCAACGGTAATTTGTAAACTACACCATGACGTACAACACATTACAACCGCAAAACACACCCTCCTAATCATGACATTTGCATCATTTGGAATGCAAGCCTGAAAACACATTACAACCGCAAAACACACCATCCTAGAGGGTTGTGAATGTCTTCAACATAGGAGATGCATTTGCACTGTACTTCTTCCTTCCAAGCAGAAAACAGTTAAAAACCATTCTGATTTCTGAACTCCAATATAAAAGAAAGCAAAAGGAAAATAAAGAAAAAGTGAGCCATTCGGGTCTCTCAAATCCCAGCTTGAAAACAAGTTGAGAAATGACAGTGTAGGACAAGCCCAAACAATACGGTCTAAAAGTGAAAAGCACGATTCATTAGTGCGGTTAAAGGTCGAGATCTTGGTTGAATTGCCCCACAGTGCGAAGTAGAAAAAAGACATGATAACAATAGTATCTCCAACAAAATATCACCTTAGCAGATTTATCGAGGAACACAGAAGAAATGAGACCAATCTCTGATTTTGTGATGAAGTTATTGTTTTCTTATGTCCATTTTCATATCGACTCCTTGGCGAGCTTTTCGATCTACATGTCAAAAATAAAATGAATGTAAAATAATCCTATGACAAATTGATGTGAAAAGATTGTCCATTTTCATCCAATCAAATAAGCGGCATGCTTAACAATGAGGTAAAATTTCGTTTCAAGGGGCTATCCTTTTAGTTCCTTCTTTACTCAAGCATAGTAATTGACTGGAATGCTTAACAATGAGGTAAAACCTAAGTGACTTGAATACATCACAACCAACGTAATTGAAATCCCATGCGAAATTTTAACCATCACATTCAAAGCACAAGTAATGATTTTTGGGTCATAGCAAGAACATTTTTAACCATTGAACAATTTCATTAGTCAATCCACAAAAACAACCACTACACTAGAAAACCAACATTCTCACAAACAACATGTATGTTCATGTTTGTCAATAATAAAACTGACTCGAAAAGGAAATGATAAGAAAGTCCCAACGTTACGATTTGGAAACCGACAAATACTCTCAACCAAGTATTGGTGCGATTTGCCTATCACCAAACAACTAGCTCTCCCATAGCCGGAATCACGGAAAATGAATAAATGTCATAAGCTGAAACTAATCGATTTGTAGAACATAAACCAATCGACTTGATATTACATGAGACAAGTCATAAAGCAAGAAAAGCTCCTTAAAAATAGCATTCAATCCAAACATACATGTGGAAAACTTTAAAAAGTCACAATCACGGTCAAATATAAATCTTTAAAAACATGGAGACATCAATTTGCAGCATACTCTAAAGATCGGAGATTAATTCTTCTCTGCTAAGATATAGTCGATCGGTTTAGGATTTTTTAGTGGCTCACTGTAAGCTTCGATAGAGCTTTTTCAATGTGTGTCACGTTTCTAATACCAAATGCGATAGTATAACCATCCATAGATCCATCCTCAAAACTCAGAACTTCTGCATCTCCTTGTATCCAACTAAGACAATGCCCTTCTCTGTAGCCTGAAAATAAAACTCAAATCATTTGACAACAGAACACAACATTTAAAATAAAGGTGGCATGGTAATACATATTGCATATTTGGATTAATATCACACACATATATGTGGGTGTCTTCTTCAATATCAGTAAGAGTACCCTGCATAGCTCTGTGGCTCACGCTCTTAATTCTTTCCAGTACACGAAAAGCGACATCACCTGAAGTTGAAATAAAGAATCATCAGATGCATCACTTCAAATTTCAAAACAAGTGCTAATGAGAATTCGGCAATATATCGGTACAGACACTTCTTAGCAACATAACCAGTCAATAGAAGGTGGGAAACAAACATCATCCATAAACAATAAAATATAGTAGAAATATAAGTAGTATTGTTGTAAACGATCAACATTAGCACGGAAATGATCTTTGGAATGAAAGGAGGAACTTCAAAGACATGAAGCTCTGTCAAATACTAATATAGATTAAGTAACATTAGCAACAGAAATGCATAATTCTATGCAAAGGAAGAAAGGGAGATGAGCACAATATTGTGGAATCTGTATGAAGGGCATGGAAGGAAACTTAGGATGGGCTCAAACTAGGAATTACACATGAATAGAACCAACAGGTCAGCCATCAGCCACAACATATATTTCTTATCATTTGGTCGTCATGAAAATAGGACAACTGATTACATTAAATTTGTTTTGTCACTGACACCATGCCATCTATGTTATCCTAATTGTGTTGATAAGTTACTTGATGCCATTTTAGATTCTAAAAACAACAACGGGTATAGAAGAAGACTAGAAGAGACATGTATTTACTGTTCCACCACCACATCTAAATGCTTCATCCCAGAAAAGGATTCAACTCAAAATTAGCCTTTGAAGAAAGAATCGGGTGAGATCGCATAGAAAATAATGCATTAAATGCCCCGCCCAGATTGAGCAAGCTAACTTTGTCTTTCCACAATCTATGTAACCCAACGCTCATAAGATCATTCATGAGATCATAACTTGAAGCGTATTTCTGAAAACATTACCAACCAATTAAGCTCTTTTAGTCTTCACGCACTTGCTTGTATCTGATGAGATGGAATGAATAGGTTGAGGAATAGGAGAAGGGAAAGGGTTGGGGTTAGGACGTCAGAAAGCCGGTGGCGTCTGCGAGTGGAGGAAGGCCGTGGTGGGGAGGAACCGGGAGGAGGAGGCGGCGACGGCTCGGCAAGCTTGACCTGCTAAGGCGTCGTGAAACCATGGGAAATCCTAAGAGATTAAAAAGGAGAATCAAACCAATCAAGATTCTCCATGGGGCGTGGCGGTGGCGGCGTGGTAGGCGGTAGTGGGCGGGCGCGGTAAGGGGCCGAGGCGTGGTGTTGGTGTTGGGTGATCAAGGTGAGAGAGCCGAGCGAAGAGAGAGGGAACAGCCGAGTGAAGAGAGAGATCGAGGGAGACGCGCGGGCTGGCCAGCTAGGGCTAAGACATCTTAAATTCGTGCGCTATTAATAAAATACCGACGAATTTAATTAAATACGTGGGTATTTGCGTAAACCGACGAATTTAAATATATAAATTCGTGGGTTTTTTTTGACCCACGAATTTAATTAAATACGTGGGTTTTTTTATAAACCGATGATTTTAAATATATAAATTCGTGAGTTTTTTTTGCCCACGAATTTAAAAAAACCCACGAATTTTCCCCTGTTTCTTGTAGTGTGCCGAACACGCACTTCTCGGGGTTGAGCTTGATCTTGTGCCTGTTCAGGTTGTTGAAGGTTTCCTCGAGGTCTCGAACGTGGTTGCCCTCGGAAGGGCTTTTGACGATGATGTCATCCACGTAGACCTCAAGGTTGTGACCGATCTGGGGGTCGAACGTCTTGGTCATCGAATGCCGGGCGTGGCCCCGCATTACTTGCGCAGACCAAAGCGACATGGTTGTGTAGCGATAGGTGCCAAGCGAGGTGATGAGCGGCGTCTTGCTCTGCGTCGTCGACCGCCCGACTTGATCGATGGTACCACTGAATAGGCGTCCAAGCTCGGCATCTTTGCGTTCACGGTGGAGTCGGCGATCCGGTCGATGTCGCGGGAGCGAGAAGTTGTCCCGAGCAAGCGAGTTCAAGCCCGTGTGGTCCGCGCACATTCTCCACTTACCGCCCTTCTTCTGGACAATGACCGGGTTTGCCAACCACTCAGAGTAGTCGATCTCACGAACGAAACCGGCCTTCAAAAGCTTCTCAAGATTTTCCTTGATGACCGCGACCTTCTCGGGGGAGAAACGACGCAGTTTCTGGCGCACAGGTCGAGAGTCGGGTCTCACCTGTAACTTGTGCTCGATCACCTCCCTCAGATGCCAGGCATGTCCGTAGGCTCCCAAGCGAATATGCCCTTGTTGGTGCGGAGGAAAGTGACGAGCTCGAGTTCCTATTTGGAACTCAGCTCGTCCGAGACATGGATGCATCTGGCCGGGTCGCCTTCCTCGGCGGACGCGACCTTTGTCCCCCACTGGGCTGGATTGCTGCCTTCGACGAGCGCTCTTCACCATTGCGTCCGGGCCTCGGCTGAGGCAGCATGCCGGCAAGGGCCAGGGCCTTGGTCTCGCACCCGTGTGCCGCCTGTAGGTTGCCCCGCACGGTTATGATGCCATTGGGGCCAGGCAACTTCATGCACCGATGGCCATAGTGATTGGCCGCCATGAACTTGATCAAGGCGGGCCGCCCGAGGATGGCGTTATGCGGAGGTCCCCTCGACTACCTCGAAGGTTATCATTCGGTCACGGAAATTGGCCGAAGTCGCCAGAAGGTGACGGGCAAGATCACACCCCAAAGGGACGGTCGAGCTCCGGGGCGATCGAAGAAGGGCGGCGATGTTCTTGACCTTCGGCCAGAATCTACATCCGGTCAAGCGCTCGACTGCAAAGAAGTTAAGGGAGCTACTGCTGTTGACCATGACTCGACCGATCGCGGTGTTGCCGATGGTCGTGGTCACGACTAAGGCGGTCTTCAAATCTCGGGCCATACCTTGAAGTCGTCCTCACGGGAAAAAGGTGATGGTGGCTCCCACCCACTTGATCTTTGCTCGATGGGCCTCCGTGGTGACTGGAAGATGGTTCGCGAGGCGGCCTTGAGCTCATGGGACTAATAGTAAGCGACGAGCCGAAGATAACATCGATCGGGCCTTCGCCTGTTGGAACTCTAGGTCGAGGTCATCTTAGTCCGCCCATTGCTCACCCCGTCCTACGTCTTCTTTTTGGCAACACGGGCATTTCTCCCCGACCATCGTAAAGCTTCGGCTTGCTTTGCCAAGCCCCGCGGTTCGCAGGTCGTGGCCACCGCCCTATGGAATAAGCAGAACTTCGCTTCATCATATCTGGGCCCTCACCCCCTACGGTCGAGCATCGGTCCTCCGGGGCCCAGGCCGTCGGCCCTCCTGCTAGGGCTGGTTTTGAGCCTGGCGAGGTCGAGGCCGACCTTGGCGAGGTCGGGACCCCTCCCGAGCTCGATCTCGGACTTCAAGGACCTCGCGTTGGCCGTCTGCCGAGACGATCACTCGTGGTAATCCTCCGCCGCTCCTACGGTCGTGCTTCCGCTTCTTGGCAGCGGCGCCGTGGTCGGCGCCCTTGGAGTTGGATGGTCCAAGCTTTGTGGGGTTCAGTCCGAGCTTACCTTGGTCGTAGTCGCATTTCCAGCGGACAGCGTCGTCCGCGTCTACATACCGCCTCGCCATACGGAAAAAGCTTGTTGTGGCGAGCCTCGAGGTAATCTCCGAGTCCTCGGTGGCGCCGATCGCGACGCCGAACTTGAAACGCCTTTATAGCGGCCTCGTTGGAGATACCGGAGATCGGGTTCCTTGTGCGGATAAATCGCGCCGCGAAGTCCGCAGCGGCTCGTTATTTCCTGGATGACCACGATCGGTCCTTCTCCCACCCGGCCGCTCGTAGCAACTCTAAAGTTGGAGCGGGCGCTCGAATTGGCGCCATGACTGAAGGAGCCAGCTTGAAGAGAGCGGTCACAAGCGCCGTCGGGGCGGTCGAGGTAATTCGCCATCACGAGCTCATCGCCTCCGGCCGCCAAGATGGCGGTCGAGTAGATGGATAGGAACTTCGTCGGGTTTTGGTCCCATCGGCGCTCTATCAACGCCGGCTGAACCGAGCCGGCGATTACGCGCGAAGGTCGTCGAATCGCCATGCGGCCGTAGGCGGGACAAGCGCCGGGTGTGTGCCGCCACGACAAGGCCCTCGCAGCCGCTGGACTGGTCGAGGCTGCCTCGGCGCCCGATCTTTGGTGAAACGACCATGACCAGCTGCGCTGGAGTCACACAGGTAACGCAGATGATCTGGACCCGGCGCACTTTGGCGAACATCGGGAAAGGCCTCTGACTCGCTCTTGGACGGCGTGGGCTCGTGGGCGGTTCGCGCTGACCACTGCCGGGATGGCACTTGCGGGGCGGAGGCGTGGCGGCGTCAAAGCCACGTCCGAGACCGTTCTTGGCGAAGGTGCCCTGCTGGCGGAGGCGTCCGCGGAGTCGTTGGCGGCGGCGCGATGAGTTGTCGTCACTTCTCAGGGAGTGGGTCCCCGAGTGCTGGCTTCGGTGCTGCGGTGGTATGGCCTCGGTCGCGGCCCGATCGAGCTCTTCGGCCAGGGCTCGGCCAAAAAGCTCTGACCTCGCTCTATCGGGATCCACCATGATCCGGCGATAAGCGAGAGCGCTCTCTGAAGGAGGAGTCAGGATGGCGATGAGATGTGGCCCTCTCTGATCCTCCATGGAGGGCGGTTATAAGCTTGTTGATGGTGACATTGACCATCCGGATGGCATCCTCGAGTCTGGTCATGGCCGTCCGCTCCTCCGCGCCATGACCGCTCGCCATCGAGGCGTGTCGTTCGCTGGTGGTGGCGAGGTGAAACAGGGCGCGGACTCGAGTCGCGCCGAGCCCACGCTTCGGAATGTCCATTGACAAAGCGCGCCATGCTCCCAAGATCTTGGAGTTTTCACGCAAGCGAGCAAAGCCAATCAGACTACGGTGGCGCCAAATGTATCAACGATCGGAATCACCAACCGCGAAATGAAAGCAGGGGTTAGTGAGGCGGGACCGTAGCGAGCTTTTGCTCAAGTGGAGGAAAAAGTTCGACGTGCAGAAGGCCGGAGCAAGACGACAACGAGCGGGGGGCGAGGGTTTATACTGGTTCGAGCCCCTGAGAAGGTAATAGCTCTACTCCAGTTGCCTTGCGGCAGTGATCTTTGGCTATTTTAGAGTACATATGGGTATTACAACTCAAGCTCGCCAATGGCGATGTCTAGTGCTCGAGTTCTTGTGTCCTCCTTCAGGCTGCGCATCCTTAGCCTTATAACCTCCCTGCTCGCAACCGACGGGAGATATTCCCGGGTAGTGGTCTTCGTGCGCATCGTGGGCTGGCAACAACCGCTCCGGACTTGCCGCGCGCCCCCACTTCGCCTCCTCGATCGAACGACTCGATAACCGCCGGTCAAATGCTCGTTCCGGGATCCAGGGGGATACCGGCACGAAAGCGGGCCGACCCGAGCTCTAGGTCGCGCGAAGCCATGCTCGGAGGCATACGCGCCCTAGGTCGTGTGCCCCGGAGTAAATCCAAGTCGTGGTCGGGACCCCCTCTCGAGCTCGGGAGCTCGTTGACCATGCGCTGACTGGCCAAGGGTTACTCAACCCCCGTCACCAAGAAAGCTACTTCCTTCAACCAAAAATCACATTTACTAAACTTTGCATAAAGCTGATGCTCTCTGAGTTTCTCCAAAACTGTCCTCAAATGATCCTCATGCTCTTTCTTATTCTTGGAATAAATAAGAATGTCATCAATAAATCGACAACAAACTTATCTAAAAGTTCCATAAACACTTTATTCATCAAATTCATAAAATATGACGGTGCATTTGTTAATCCGAAAGACATCATCAGAACTCGCAGTCCATACCGGTGGTGAAAAGCTGTTTTGGGATATCTTCCTTTCTAATTTTAAGTCGGTGATATCGACCTCGAGATCAATTTTTGAGAAAACTTGGGCTCCTTTTAATTGATCGAGCAGATCATCAATCCTTGGCGGAGGGTACTTATTTTTAATGGTGACTTCATTCAGGGACCGATAATCGATACACATCCTTAAACTTCCATCCTTCTTTTCACAAAAATCCTTTGGTGAACCCCACGGTGACGAACTTCGGTCCGATTTAATCCTTTCTCTTGCAGTTCTTCAATCTTCTTCTTCATCTCTGCTAACTCATTAGCGAACAACCGTAAGGTCTTTTTGAAATCGGAGTGTGCATTGTACAAGCTCAATAATGAACTCTATATCTCTGTCCGTGGCATTCTGGCAAATCCTCAGGAAAAACATCCGGTACTCATTCACTATAGGCACATTTTCCAAAGATGTATCTTTCATACTATTCAAAGTACTACCCTTCTTTGAGGAAAGACTAGACAAAATTCTACCCAATTCCGTGCTGGATTTAGTAAGGGTAATAGACCGATTAGTACAATCTATCGACTTTTGTGTTGAGATAACCAATCCATCCCAAGGATTACCTCTATACCCTTGGTATCCAACAATATTAGGTTCGCTAGAACTTTACCCCATTTATCAAAATATCCATTTTCGGACAAACCAAGTAGTCCTCAATTCCTTTCGAGGATTGGACTAACAAAGGATTTTTAAGTCAATAGACTTCCAATTATTCTTTTAACCAAAACTCAGATATGAGCGAATCGTGGCACCGAATCAAACAAAAGCTGAAGCAGAACTCTGAATTGACGAAGAACTTACCATACACCACATCGATCGTCTGAACTTCCTCACCGTGGCGTGATTCACACGTCCTCTTCCAATGGTGCGAGGGTACGCGAGTCTGAGGTGCTCCTCTACCTTGAGCTAATGCAGGGGCACGGGCTGGAGTAGATCCCAAGTTGAAGCGAACTGGGGTCATTTGCTGACGCTTTTGGGGACAATTATTGGCATAATGTCCCAACTCTCTGCAATTGAAACACTGGATACTTGCTGTGGTTGTGTTGCTCTTAGGAACTTGGCCTTGAGGATTACTAGCGAGGACTTGAGTGAGCCGACGCCGAGCCGGGCGGAGTCTGGGGTACCAAACCGCCGGGTCTGCTAGATTGAGGCCGAAAGAAGCGTGGCCTAGAATCTGCTGGCGCCACGATGAGCCCGAAAAGCCATCTTCCTCTTCTGGACTCATAAAGTGACTTTGAGTATCCTCTGTACCAAGGCCTTGTTCACCATGTCTTTGAAAAGTGGGAAAGTCATTGGAGACTAGTCAGCACCTTGAGATTCGGTCAAGACCCTCCATGAAGCGCTTGATTTTTGCTTCATCCGTGGATACATCTTCTCTGACATATCTTGAAAGTCGAGTAAATTTGCTCAAGTACTCAGAAACTGACATATTACCTTGATGCAACTTATGAAATTCTCTCCTTTTCATTTCCATGATACCCTTAGGGATATGAGTAGCATGGAAGGCTTCTACAAATTCATTCCAAGAAATGGATTGAGCATCTGCATGGGCTGCTTGGTAATTCTCCCACCAACTGGCTGCAGTGCCCTTAAGCTGATGGGAAGCAAAACGAACACTTTCCAGTTCATCACACTGAGCCAGAAAAGCTTCTTCTCAACTTCCTTAAGCCAGTCATCAGCCTCAAGGGGGTCAACTGATCCGGCGAATGTGGGAGGTCTAGTCCTCATGAACTCCCCGAACTTGGACTGCGGGGGCTGAACTGGTGCCTGAACGGGGACTGCTTGGGGCGGGTTCAGAGCATTCTGCGCCAAGGCCTGCAAGATCTGAAGCTGCATCGCCATCATTTGCTCTAAATTGGGCGGTTGAATGGGAGGCGGTGGTGGCACGGGTTCCTGCTGCGCTGGAGGTGGCGGTACTTGGTTACCCTCCTGAAACTGCTACTCTACTGGAACTTCGTCTTGATTTTGCACTCTTCCACGGCCACGACCACGACCTCTACCGGGATTCCCATCTGGAAGGCGAACGGAAACAGCACGGGGAAAGAGGAAAAAGCAAAGATAAGCCACAGGAACACTAAGTAACATCCACCCAGAAGCCAAACAACACAGAAAAGAAACACCAACGAAACTGGAATTAAAACAAAATAGTTTTAGATAGGATGGCTGCACTACAACACGGTACAGACCATCACAGACAAATTATTATCATTCTAGCGAAACAAAAGTAAGGTACTACGGCCCAAAGCCAAACAAAACTACTCCAAAACTCTAAACTCTGGATGAGACATCCTCCACGCTGAAGGAACTGCTGCTGCCGCTGGACTCCTCAGAAGAAGAAATAAAGTCCTCCAAGTTGAAAGAACTGCTGCTGCTGGACTCCACAGAAGAAGAAATGGAGGCCTCCACCTGCACCTCCACAACACGCATAGACTTGCGCGGAGAAAAGCTGTACTGAAGAGGCTTAATATGGTTCACTTTGCACAAAGCAAATTTTATTAAACAGTACATGTATAATTTTTGTAAAGCAGTTTTAACAATTATTTGTAACATTCGAATTGATTAATATTTGTAGCGATGGTTCTAACCACCATCACTTAGTATACAGGCTCTATCCGTACAATTTTAAAGATTGTGATAAACCATTCAATGACTCCATCCGTCATGATTTTAAAACAGGTTCCAACCAGCTCTGAATTCTATCCGAGAGTTCTAACCACTCCCGAATTCCCAAATCCACAGTTTTCAAAATTAAAAACTAAGTCTACCAGTATGAAAGCATTCTTTGCCCGCTCTTGACCGTGAGCGCTATTGAATAGTTTATTTACTCTGCGAGTTTGTACACTTTACCCACATGACATGATCAACCCTTGGTGCCATGCAATTAACACACTTCCTTTGGTGTGTCGGCAGAGCGATCATGACAAGGCTTTTGCAATGTAACAATTTAACTGACTCAACCCGCTAAGGTTTCACATTGAAGGGTTCATCCACCGATCAAAGGCCCCTCTTGCGCGTGTGGGAATAAACCATTCTCGCTCCATCCGCACCCACATCCAACCGTCCGTGAGTCTAAGTTAAATTACTACAAATTAATCGGCCAGTCGTGCCCATTTCGGACATGTGGTTGTCTTGTTTTGCTTAGAATGGACAATCATAAGCGTCGGTCATGTCGACTCGGCGGCACTTGCACAAAGCAAAAAATCGGTGCTCCATCCGCACCCGCCCATCGGACCGATCCGCTCAAGTCAAAATCATTTTTCACTTTCATTTTATTTTGCAAATACAGTAGCTAATACATTGCTACCATTTTATAAATATGCTTTCATAACAATTTTTAACTCATTTTTCCCAATAGGCATTTTTAATCAATTTGCACCAAAGCATTGATCTACCGTTCTAATCAAGGGTAATCATGATATAAATGATAACAAGAATTAATCTAGGGTTACAAAGGCATGAACAACAATCAGCAAGGAGTTAACAACAGATTGGATTAACTAAACAACCTAGCCATTTAAATATCAATTTTACTCAAATTAGCCATGCATTTGATAAAATCATAGAAGGATTTTTAAAACATAGGATCAAAGTGCATCAAGGAGACTTGCCTCCTCTGGTCGCAAAGTCGCTAAATGCGCACTGAAGCTCTGCTGGAATTGGCAGCTAACAGCGGAATCTTTGGCTCTGGCAAAACGAGACAACAAATAAAATAACAAAAAATAAATAAAATCTAAAAATTATAATAAAAATACTGACAGATAGAGAATGATTTTAGACGAATTTAGCAATTTGAATCACTTGATTCGGAGTTCGGATGACAAAGATAAAAATGTTTGAAGTTGCACGGATTGGAAAATTGGAAAACGAGGGAATATTCCCGGAATCTTTCTTTTTACTGATTTTCTGATTTCTCTTGTTCCTATGACTGGTGGGGACCTCTTGTCATGCTCTCCAAGCCTTCTTCAACCTCCAGCCTCTCCATGCAAGCACATAGAAGCACTTGCTTCTCCCGGCACCGATGGATCGGGACCACTACGCCGACTTCACAGCGTACAACAAAATGGAGCAGCGACGCGATGGGGAGGTGGGGAAGCACTGGCAGAGAGCGGCGGCGCCAGACGAGCAGCTTGGCGTGGGACCCTAAGCGGTGATTTGGAACTGGCAAGGCGGGCGGACGGAAGGCAACGACGCGGAGGGGCACACCAGGCGGCAAGGTCGGGAAACTAATGGTGGACTCGGCGACGCATGGAATGACCGAGGCGACGGAGACCCGGCAGCGACTATGGCTTGAAGGCGGTCTTGTTCATGGGCGGCGAACAACGGCGAGGAGGTGGCGGGGCGGGTGCGGTGGGGGGTGGCGGAGGATGCATCTTGGCCGAGATGGCGGGAAGGCCCCAAACGCTAGTGGCACAAGCTTTTGGCGGCGTCAATGGAGATGAACAACGACGCAAGAACGAGACATGTCACGAAATTTTGGGGAAAACTTGAATTCGCGAAATCTTGTAAAAATAGTGAGCGCAATAGATAGAACATGATGGAATGAGTATATGGATGCAAGGAATTGGATTGAGAATTACCGATTTGCAAGAAATTGGCGATGAGCGATTTAAAGCGATCGACGACGAACAATCATCAAATCGAAGACCGAAACTGCAACGAAAACAAAATTGGGTTGAGGGATTTTGATCTACATGCTAAGAGACTTGATATGACACGGTTGGTGCATGGTTTGTCTCACCGGAATGAAAGTTGGCCCGACAGCGTCGACGACGGACGTCGGCCGGAGGTTCTTACCCAAATTCGAAGGTCCAAACGATGATGAAACATGGAAGTAAAGGAAGCACCACGTCGGGGGCGTCGAGACGATTAAATAGAGTACTCAAGCACGCGAAGAGACAAAGAAACGGCTGAGTTATGGAAGGTGCAAATATTCGCGGATTGATCATGATTGTGACCGTTTCGGGAGAGGAAAGGGCGAATAATCTGAGGGATTTGATTCTCCAGACTCTTGCCATTCCAACGCTTCAGTTTCCTATTTGATTAGTGCATTATTTTGGCTTGAGTGGCTTTGAGAAGTTGGAAGGGAGAGAGACAGCCATGGATTTCCAGAACGTGCGCAGGGTAGAAGAAAGAGAGGAGAGAGAAAAGAAGGCTACTTGGATTTTGAGCCTAGAAGAAAATAGATTTCGGCCCAAAAGAAGAAATGGCTAAAAATTAGAAATGGATTCAGAATAGAATTTCGGGTTGAATGATTGCGATGGTGGATTTGAATTTGATTTGGAATTTGAATTTAAATTTAAATTTGATTTGAAGCGAATTTAGAATTAACAGATGAATTAGGAATAAATTCCGATTTCGAGCGGAAAGGATGCCAGGATAAATATTCAAACCAAATAAACTCCAAATCTTTAAATTAAATAATTTAAATTAAATTTTTAACAGAAAGCCGAAAACGGGGATGTTACAGCTATGCAACAAATTATTAGCATCATTTAGAAGTGCAAATGCAAACTTGACTCATTATCTATGGACCATATTCATGAAAAGAGTGTGTCATGTATTGTCACATGATGATTTGATGTTGATGGCATGTGTCGCATAATAATTAACTAGGGTGATAAATAATTTAGGTTGAGGCAAGTGACAAGATACTGTGTACCTGGTGGATATGTGTGACATTGAGAATGATTCTGTATTAATCAATTGATAGTGTGAACAAAATAAATTGAAAGTCTTGCCTCAGTTAGTTAAGTACTTAACTTTGTAAGCCATTGAGCTAGGCTAAATCATATAACCACATGCTGTAATGGGATATACCTAACTCAGCAAACCACCATGTCTTAACATATGAGAGGTGGAAGACTGCTTCTAACCGGTGGGGCTGGCTTGTCGATGAGAGAGAGGGAAGATTAAGTGAGAAAGCGTTGCAGAAGAAATACGCTTTTGCACGGACAAAACAGGTTTTAGGTGGCTGCCTTTAGAAATTGATTTCTAAAACATTTTTTCAAAGGACTTTAATTACGTAGAATCAAGTTTAGATTTTTTTAAAAAATAGCAAACGAACATAAAAAATTATGAAACTTTGGTGAGGAACTTTAGATCATTTAGAACTCAATAAATTTTTTTTTGGTTCTAGACAGATAGCAAATAATTTTTAAAATTCAAGGATAGTAGGTTGAAAATAGGAAAAACCATTTCTTTAATGTAGAAAATTTTAGAAAAAGAGAGAAAATACAAAAAAATAATTTTGGAACCTGGAATATACTTTTTAGGGTATTTTACGATGTTATAGAATGTGTGCGAGTTCTTGAGAATCTATCTTGGGTTCATCTTCGAATGTATGGTGTCAATTTTTCTTCTGTTGGAACAATTGATCCTATCTTTCTCGTTCACGTGCTGTGGTGTACGTGGGTTGAGGATTTCATCTATCGTAGTATACACTAGGTTGTATAGCGCGCTACGCTGCGCCGCGTAAATTCTAGTCCGGTTTTTTTAGAAAAAATCTGATAAATTTTGTCGAATTTTCAATTTCCGTAATTTTTAAATAAAATGGGTCGGTAGGACCCGCTGGCGAATCCATGGGCTACTACAAACCTTCGACGAATCCGCGTTTAATCTACGGGTTACTATAAACCTTCGACGAATCTGTGTTTTTTTTAGAAAACCGTGGTTGTTTTTTTTACGCATTTCGGGATATTTGATCTTTTTTTGTTTTTTGTGTTTGTTAAAAAAAATAGGTCGCTAGGACCCGCCGTCGAATCTATGGGTTGCTATAAATCTTTCGACGAATCTACGTTTTTTAAAAAAACCCGCGGTTATAACCCGTTGGCAAATCCATAAGTTGCTATAAACCTTCGACAAATCTGTGTTTTTTTTTGTCGATGTGTGTTTCTTTTAGAAAATTGCGGTTGAATCTGTGCTTTTTTGTTTTTTTAAAAGAAAAGTGCGGATGTTTTTTTTATGTATTTCTTTTTTTAAAAGGCTGCTCAGACCCTCGGGCGAATCCATGAATCGCTATAAAACTTCGACGAATCTGGTTTTTTGGTCGGCACAATTTTTTTGGTTTCTTTTATGTATTTCCTTTTTTAAAAGGCTACTCGGACCTGTGGGCGAATCCATGAACCGTTATAAACCTTCGACGAATCTGGTTTTTTGGTTGGCACAATTTTTTTGTTTTTGATTCTGTCTCTTAAAAATCCATTGAGAGAAGCAAAACGTATTTTTTCTGGGGAAAACGGCGAAAGGACCTGGACGTAAGGAGTAAGGGCCTGTTTGTTATTTATTTGGACCTGTTCGCTATCCTAAAAAATTAGAAAAGGGCTTGTTCGCGATTTGAATTTAACGGGAGGTTTTTTTCGTAAAACAGCGCACGAGGGACTCAAACGCGATTAAGGAAAAAAATCTTCCCCTCACAAAAAATAGCGAATGACCTATTTGTAATCCGTAAGAACCTATCTGTAATTTGAAGAAATAGAGAGGCTTTTTTGCAAAATGGGCTTGGGGGACACGTGTTCCCTCTAGTCTCTGGGCGTGGAGTATTAGGCTCGACAAAAGAAGGTTGTTTTCACCACTAGAAATATGTGTGCATCTCTATCTCTAGACTTTTTTCCCAACTCGATTTTCTATCTCGATCTCCGATATTTTTTAAACATGTATTATTATTCTATGAGCGCGTAGAGTATTAGGCTCGACAAAAGAAGATTGTCATCTCTAATAATTTTTAGCCCTTTTTTCCTCTAGACTATTTTTCACGGTGAGTGGTTTTGCGAAAATAAAAATTACATCAGACCCTTTCGACGGTGGTTTTATAAAAAGACTCTATCGTTTCAGATATTCGCGTCGGGTCATCTGTCTTTATTTTTTCGTTTCCCAAAAAAATCCGTAGCTTGTGTATTAGGCTCGACAAAAGAAGGTTGTCATCTCTAATAATTTTTCGCCCTTTTTCCTTTAGACTATTTTTCACCGGTGGGTGGTTTTGCGAAAATAAAAAAATACATCCAGACCCTTCGATCGGTGGTTTTGCAAAAAGGGCCCTATCGTTTCGTGTATTCGCGTACGGGTCATTCGCCTTTATTTTTCCGTTTCCAAAAAAAATCTGTAGTTTGTGTATTCACAGTTTGGTCCTCCGGTAGGTAGTTTTGTAGAAACAAAAAAATACATCCAGGCCCTTCTGTCGGTAATTTTACAGAAAGAACCCTATAGTTTCGTATATTCGCGTACGGGTCCTCCAACTTTATTTTCTCGAGCGCATGCTATCGAAATTCAGCCGACGCAACGTAGTGCGCAGATCAACCTAGTATATATATATATAGAGCTAAGGATTGGAGGCCATTGAGCCATGCCACCTCACCCTCCCTCGCGATTAGGTCCTCTCGAAAATTAGAAATTGCATTTAGGTCCTTTAGGCGGTTTTGTTAATAAAATAGACCCAAAAATATGAAAATTACGTTTAGGTCCCTCCGTGATTTGCATGTAGGTCCTCCAGGTTGTTTTTTGCGGAACAGTCCCAGGCAAAAAATAAATTACTTTATGTCCCTCTGTCGTTAAAAAAACACAGATTCGTCGAATGTTTATAGCAACCCAAGGATTCGTCAACGGGTCGTAACCACGGTTTTCTACAAAAAAAAAACAATTCGTCGAAGATTTATAGCAGCCTATAGATCCTAACGGCCCATTTTTTAAACAAATACGAAAACCGAAAATACGATCAAATTTGCCGAAATGCATAAAAAAAGCAGCCACGGTTTTCTAAAAAAACTCAGATTCATCGAAGGTTTATAGTAGCTCGTAGATTCGCCGATGGGTCCTAGCCACGGTTTTCTTAAAAAAACGTATATTTGTCGAAGGTTGATAATAGCCCATGAATTCGTCAACGGGTCCTACCGACCTATTTTTTTTTAAAAAAATACAAAAACCGAAAATACGACCAAATTTCTCAAATTTTTCACGTTGTATTGTCGGTATGCATTTAACGTAGGCAGCGTTATTCTGGCTATTCGTGCTCCACATATCTATAAAGAAACAAACATGTGAAAAATCAGCCAACCCATCAGATCAATCTCGTCTCGAGGTTTGATCCTCATCACCTGGGCTTGGCCATGATCCTTGACTGCATGGCCCAATGGGAGAAGGATAGTGACGAAGAAGATGCATTTATTAGTGGCTGACATGTGGGCCTATTGGGGTTTCAATTCTTTTTTCTATTGACTAGTGGTTGACATGTGGGCTTACTGGGCCTATAGGGCCTGTTTGGAGAGCTGTGCTTCAGCTTTGGACTAAAAACTCTCCCAAACAGTATGGCTACAAAGCAATTTGGGAAGCTAAGCTACAATGAAGCACCCTAAAAGCTAAAGTGCGAGGAGGGCTTTTAAATTGTAACCCAGCGTGACCACTTCTCACCTTGGTCGTTCTGCCTTCTCGACCTCTACCACCCTGCCTCGCCGCCTCCACGTCACCTCCCCACTCGGACGCCGCTGTACTTCACTATGTTGTTACCTCCCCGCTCGGTTAGCCCCCAAAAGCTACAGTTGCAACAGTCAGTTTGCCAAACAACATAACAAGAAAAGTCACAGCTACCAGCTACAGCTGCTTTATAGCCTAACAACTAAAAGCAGCTTTTCAGCCCAGTACGGCTCCCCCAAACAGGCCCTATGCCATGTCAGCGACATTGCTGTGAGGGGGTATTTTATTCAGGTTAGAGAGTGCAAGGGTGTCAAATGCCTGGTTTTCAGTGATTTTAGCAAAAGTACTAGCTATGTACCCATGCGATGCAACGGAAACTCAATTTGCGATAAAAAAATTATTTGCAAATTAAATAGCACTAACCTTATATGAATAATAATGTTCACTTTGAGTGTGCAATAGTTAAATGTTTAAATCAATTCATCGAAGCATGCAAATTCCAGGCACTTGTTCACAAATTCGAGCTTAAAATTATCTTTAATTTCATAAACTTAATTAATAACATCACAACACTTGAGATTGTAAATTTGTAATGCCATATTCTAGATAGATCGATCGACCGAAAGAGGCATCACCTGCTGCCCCATGGGCGCAAAGGCATTGAAGAGGTAGGCGTCATCCGTGTGTGGCTACCACCATCAGTGACATGCGTGGCTCGTACGCCTTGCTCTGGCCATACATAACCCCACCGCATCAACCAGTTCCACTGCCTCCTTGCCTCCCACCGCAAGCGCCTCCATCAATCTATTGACATCATCCACCGTGGCGAGCTCCAGCAGCGCCACTAGCCCGTCTCGCTGTCCACCATTGGCGACCTGCCCCTGCGCCGCATCGACGAGACCAGGAAGGTCGTACATTGCCTCTGCTCAATAGATAAACTCAATACATCTGCAGAAGAGGCAAGAAGCGGTAGAGTTATATAGATTCAGCAACCGATGAGATATCTATGGAATCTAGATTAAAAAATCATCGAATACGGAAGTCAACAAAAGGGAAAAAGAGGAGAAGAGACCCAACTCTATGAATCAGAGCTTTGTTTTCTTCAGAAGGGAATCAATCAATCCAATCTAAAAAGCACCGGGAGTAATCACTACCGATTCGAATGCTAGATCAATGGGATAAAGGAAAGCAATAAATGAGTCATGCATATTCATTTACTTCCCGTGACGGGATGATCCAATCCAATCTAACGGGATGGCCATTGCCGCTTCCCACTCAGCCACGTTGCTATGCACACGTGTGTCGGGGTGAGAGTGGAGAACGAATGTACTATCACCAATTCCTAATCAGAATTAGTAGAGACAAAGATAACAAACTTATCTGGTCGCATCATGCGAGCCGTCGCGTATCTTTCTTTGGTGGCGAAATCAAGACCATACGTGATTAGATAAAAAGCAAAGATGATCTTATCCACACATGTAAATAAATATTTAATGGAAAGGATACATATGGCAACTCAAAGGCACATGGTAACTTAGAAACTGTATGCGTGTAGTATATAGAAAAAGAATCAGCCATGCAGTATTTGAAAATAGAATCGGCTGATTGAGATAAGAGTCTCATACGCCGTAGATCACCGAATTAAAACTTTCTCCGTTTGCCAATATATAGAAGATCGGGACAATAACAGTTTCGTGCGTATGCCGAGGAGAGAGGGAGAATGGACCACCGCTACCAACTCGTAATTAGAAGTAGTAGAGATTTTCCGGGGATGGGGGGTGGTTACAACGCCGCATTTACATATTACTTCCTGTAAAGAACCAATGTCAAGTGAATTTTGTAGCTGCCTCGACCGTAGAATTCATGACTACAATTGTATGGTAAATTCTACCGTATCCAGTCAGGATGCATGTGTATATTTGGATTCTGTAAATTAGAACTTTACTTACCCAATAAAAATTAAAAGTAACCTCCGACAAATTTTAAAGAAATAACCCTGTTTTTAGTGCGGTTAACTCAATAGGAAACACATTCCACCTGACTTGGACCTAACTTAACCTTCCAAAAGTTTTTAAACTTCCAAAGTTTTGAGTCAAAATCCATTCTTGTATTGGAAGTGTTGAACGACGATTACAAAGGTAGCGGTTTAATGTAAATGGGGAAGGCATGACATTCCAGGTAGGAATTAATGGTTAATGTTGGATATGGAATTAATGGCGATTGAAAATCTTCCATAAATTTCGCGCAAAAGTATCCTGTTCAATTAGCAAGATTATAATGCACGAATTGATATAAACATCATGCACAATATCCCGTTCAATAAAAGGGATTGTCATGCAGTAAATCCATTTGTTTGGCTGCAATTAATACATATACCCTCACCACAAGCACCATTTCCATGTATAAATATGGCCCTGTATCACTGCATCCAAGATCATACTTAGAGACGACAATGGCCAAACTTACTGGCATCTTCCTCATGGCTACGCTCCTGTCCCTGCTATACAACACGCTCCAAGCCCAAGGTACACTTCTTTCTTATTGGGACTGTTTGGTTGTCTGGTTTCATACGACCAGACTCACGGAAGCCAAACATTATCATGAACAGATCCCAAATCTTTCTTGTCCATCCTGCGATGCGCTGTTCACAAATTTTTCTTCTCTTCGGAAGCAAACAGATCCAAATCAGGATTAAACCATACCGTCTTTACCGATGCATACGCCGCACACACATGAATCAAGATGCTTACAACCTACAGCTGCTGATGAACGCGTGATATGTTTGAGCAGCAGGTCGTAGCGAAGGCTACGCCGCCGGAGAGTACTTCCCGATGCAGCGACGATCGTGGAAGACGGCGATGCCGCAGGTGGTGCTTCCTAACGACCAAATCGCGCTGAGGAACTGCGACAGGTGCACCTGCTGCAAGGATTCCCCGTAGGGAAGATCTGCGAGCCCATGACCTGTTGCATGGAGAGCATCTGTACGCCAGGGACCCCAAAAGGCAGCTGCCCTGAACCTAAGCCCATCACCTGTGGCTGCGACGCTGACAAGTGTCAACCCGGACCTCCTTAATTAACCTACATGTAAAGATTACCTGAAGAATGAGTGTCTCAAAACAAGAACTGATGAGGTACGAAGGAGCAATAAAGTGCAGATTATATGGTCCCTGACATGGCCATTAATCTTTGTCGCAAATGTCTACAGATAATGTGAACATCAGCGGCGGTTTTAATTTAAAACCGTCACAAATAATAAAAATAATTTTTTTTAAATATTGCTAATTACCTCTCTAGCTTTCTAATTTGAAAGAATTGAAATTAAATAATATTTCACAAATAATTAGAACTAATATTCCATTTGCAATAATTGAAAAAAACGACCGAAATAGATTCAAAACTTTGAAGGCCGTTTTCAGGCTCTAAACGATCTTTTTTTGGAATTTTGTCACCGCACACGCCCTCGCACAAACCATCAGGATCCGACCATCTGATTTTTGTACACTTGTAAAATTTGGGTGCAACTTTTCGTTATCTTTCAAATGAGCCAAAGAACGCCCCAATCGGAGTTACGAACCAAAAGTTATGGCCATTTTAACAAAAGTGCTCAGATTTCGTATTTGAAAATTAGAATCGGTGCCCAAAAGAATATAACTAGAGAGCTCATCATGTGATGATTCTAGAATGCACAAGAACACTAAAATCGAAGGTACGAGTCAAAAGTTATGGTGTTTTTATAAGTTTCATGAAAAGTAATGGCACATATTGTAAGCATAATTAATAGTCAAGAGTATGGAAAATAAATTTGAAAGTTTTAAATTTTTCTAATTACCTCTATAGTTTACTAATTTGAAATAATTGGAAATCAGTGTTTAGGTGCTTCACGGAGTTAAGGGGAGGAGGGATGCATTATATGTTAGATGCGATTATAACACCACTAAAGTACTAGATCTTATAAGAACTCCGAAGTTAAGCGTGCTTAGACTAGAGTAGTAATAGGATTCCAAAGTTAAACGTGCTTAGACTAGAGTAGTAATAGGATGGGTGACCTCCTGGGAAGTCCTTGTGTGATGTTAAAAACGTCCGAGAATCCAATCACAATTCTGAAATTGAGCGTTCTGAAATTATCAGTGCCACAACGTCCGAGAATCCAATCACAATTCTGAAATTGGGCGTTTTAAAATTATCAGTGGCGGTTCGAAAACTGTTACTGATAGCAGTTACGAATCGCCACTGATATGTATTTTTTTGATAGTGCACCGAAGATACTTAGTTCAATGTGGACAGGCAGAAATAGATGCTGGAGATATTCCTCATAGTGAAGTTATGAATTAATAGGAGCCACGTTGGCTCCCTCCCCCCGAGTATTTGTCATTTTTGAGAGCCACTAAACTATTTATTGAGCTAATACCAGGAAGTATCAAGAATATGAACAAACCTTTAAAAGGTAGAGATATGAAAAAATTTAAAAGTAATTTAGTGGTGCCTCTCAAGGGCTGTAAAAAGTCTCATTTAATTTTTATGTAAACTAATGGAGAGATGGCTCAACCTTGCTGGATGGTCAGCAGCGACGCTACAGCATCCAGGAAACCTCAAGGAGAACTGGCAGATTTTCCGAAAGAAGTTTGACAGGCAAACCTGTTAAACAGGCCTGGAAAGTGCAGATGGAAATGTTCAACGTAAAAATTAATACCATTTCATAGAATAAAGAGCCTCGACCTTCTTTGTATTTTTAGAGTTTCTCGAGTTATTTTTGATATGACTACGATTGAGATGTGATCCGGTAGAAAGAGACTCTAGATTTGGAGGTGTGATTATAGATCTTTCTGCTCTAGGTCATCTCTAAAGTTAGTAATTGGTTTAAATTTACATTATATTTAAGATCTAACTTGGTAAAGTGGGAAATAAAGATGGTTTCTAGATCTAACTTGGTGTCGATCCATTTGTTCTCTATGATGTAAAGTAGTAATTAGTTATAATTGTATTATACTCAATATGTAGATAGTTACTTAAATGAATGTGATCTAGACTAATAATTGGTTGTAATAGCATTATATGTAAGGTATATACATCTAGCTTGGTAAAGAGAGAATTGAAGATGGTTTTGATATAGCTTGGTGTAGATTCATTTGTTTTTTTTATCTAAAGTAGTAATTGGTTCTAATTGTATTATGCTCAAGATGTAGCTAACTATATAAAGAAAGAATTGAACATGCTAAGTTTAAATGTAGCTTATATATGTTTATATATTCATTCGTTCTTTGTGATGTAAGGAGCTATGTAAGTTAATCGGCAAGTTTAAATATAGCTTATATGTAGCATATATATGCATGTGTACTCCTAGTGTACTTAATTCATTATTTAACACATATTATTACATATGTAGTGTAGACAAACCGAAGCTGGATATACGCTGAGAACCATGCAAGCGTGAGTACATTAATGGCGTCTCTTCTTTTAGAAGAGCTACAGAGGAAAATTTGTTGAACAAGAGGATGGAATTTATGCCTTGTCCATACGTTGACTAGTAGAATATGAGGATATTTTGAAATCCAGCGCAGATCGAAGCACATTTGATTCTACGGGGTTTCAAAATAGGGTATACATGTTAGACCAGTCACGGTGAAGAGAAGATTATGCAGAGAGCAAGTAGTACTAACATCATCGACGAAGTCAACGATACTCTGGATATCATCGATGAAGTCAGCGATACTTCAGATGATATCAACTGTGTTTTTGATAAGGATAGGTTTCACGATGACAATCAGAATCAGATACTACAGGATGTAGAAGGAAACCATGATGAGCGGGAGTATGTAAAATTTCGGTCTTGATGGACGACTTGAAGAAACCTTTGTTCCCAGGATACAAGTCCAAATACACAAGGTTGTCATCCATTCTGAAACTACTGAAATTAAAAGCAAGCAACAGTTGCTCCGACAAGAGTTTCATGGCGCTGTTAGATCTATTAGCGGACATGTTTCTGGAGGGAAATGAGTTGCCGACAACAACCTACAAAGCCAAGAAGGTTCTTTGTCCCTTGGGAATAGAAGTAGAAAGAATACATACTTGTCTCAACTATTGTATCCTCCACAAAGAGTATGCAAACTTGCATGTATGTCTGATGTGCAACGCATCTCAGTACAATCGTAGAGATAGATCAGATAATGACGATGAGGGCATTGAGGTGAAGAAAGGATCTCCTGTTAAGGTGGCGTGGTATCTACCTGTAATTTCTCGTTTGAAGCGTTTATTTACGAACCTAAAAGAAGCAAAATTGTTTCGGTGGCACTCGGATGAGCATAAGAACAATGAAATGATAAGGCACCCTGCTGATTCCACCTAGTAGAGAAACATCGATAGGAGATTTCAAAATTCACAGCGGATCCGAGGAATATAAGGTTCGGATTGAGTACAGATGAAATAAATCCTTTTCAGCAACATGAGCAGTCGTCATAGCACTTGGACCATGAATCTCTGTGTCTACAACCTTCCTCTTTCATTGTCTATAAATCGGAAGTACATTTTTCTATCTATACTCATCCAAGGCCCAAGTAATCTGGGAACGATATTGATGTGTACCTAGCATAATTGGTGGAAGATCTGAACACATTGTGGGCTGCTGCGGTACAAGTATGGGATGCTCATAAATGAGAGTATTTCACTTTGCACTGCTTATTATTCTGCACTATAAATGATTATCCTGCCCTTGCTACTCTATTGGAGCAGAGTACAAAAGGAGCCAAAGTCTGTACTCACTGCTTAGATAATACTGAAAGTGTGTGGCTGAATCACTTGCATAAAACCATCTACAACTCAGGGTAAGTGCTTCATCTAGTTGCTATACTTGTTGATTTGTACTATATAACATAGCTTAAAGTTAGATTGAATGACCATGACGACATACCTGTATAGGTTTCACTGGGTTCTACTCGTAATTATACCAAGACAGAACTGGGTAATTTACATTGATTCTAAAAGGAATAACACCCACGACTTGGCGCCTATCAGAGATTTACTCGTGTACATGACCCCCATTTTTGCACTGAATGCCAAAAATGGAAATTTCATGTGCACACAGTACTAGTCCCTGGATCAGTAGGTAGTACGCACATTTCAACAATTGGAATCACAACCATACATTAATTGAATTAAGCGGAAACGAATAATTACAGAAATCTTACAACTCAGAGTATATATAGCAGCAAAGAAGCAAAGCCTTATAGTGTACCCATCCAATCCCGCAGGCAACTGACCAGGCATAAATCCTTAGAAAAGATCGCTTCAAAGAAGAACCCGCAACCTGCGATGAAAATGAAGACTTCGGAGCTTCGCTAGCTTACACCTATAAATAATAGATTAAGCAAGGGTGAGTACTTTCGTACTCCGCAAGACTTGATTGCAAATGCATAAATGCAGGCCAATTCAAAGGAGGCTACTACAGTTAATTTGCATAAAGCGAATTTAATTTGTAAATCAAGTTATTTGCAAACGGAATTCATAAGAGCAAGTTTAATTGATAACAGATATATATAAAGCATAAATAACACTCACGGTCCTCCATGGCGTGAGCGATTTAATCACCAATTATCGAAATCCAACAATGTCAGCCCTTCGACATAAAACACAGTTGCTAAAACAGTTTCAAACCGAAACTCCAGTTTTCAAAAAATACCAAAATCTAACATTGGAATTCCTTCACCAAGTGCCCATGACCGCGGGCGCGGCTAATCGATTAGATTTAAACTCTCCAGATGTGTACAACTTTACCCACAAGGAATGATCAACCTTTTTGCAAGATCACACACGCCTCCAATAGGACATTGTGTCTGCCAGGCGATCATACATAGCCGTTACATTACCTAGACATGACTTGATCCACCCGGACGTTAACCCCGCCAGTAAAGCGAAACACACACCCAAGCCGTGGATCCACTTTCACACACCCGACACAACGTTTCTGAACACGGCAGGGCGTACACCATTGCATTAGCAAGTAGAAACCCCGTTAAGCAGATCAAACTGGAATGCCTGTGCTAGCTCCCGCCTACCAAAGAGCAAAGCCATGTCTAAATAACTTAATAGGCTAAGGCTACCCCATTCTCACCCTCGTGGTTGCATGGAAATCTTGGATCAATAGCGTCCCATTGCTCGGTCCTTAATCCGACACGGGCGACACTTCACCCTACATTACGTGCAATTCCTTTCGCACAACCGGCTATTGCCAATAATCGCCCGCATCAAAGCATAGTTTTATTTTGGGTTTTTAATCAAAATACCAGCAACCAACAGTGCCATTTCCAAGGTTTTCAGGAAACAAATATTGATTTGATCATGTACATTGCTGATGCTAAAGCATGGCTAAGCATGAATAATATGAACGCATATACCCATGATGACATTAAGTAATGCCTATCCTCAATCTAGGGTTATCAAGGTTCACATGTCCATAATTATCAAAGAAGATTAATGAGACAACATGTATAACTACCACATCCATAAAATAGCAATTTACATAAAGTAAACGCATGCATAATACAGTACAAAAACAACATATTGTAGGTAAAGTACTGGGATCAACATGATCAAAGGAGTGCTTGCCTTGCTTAATCACTGCTTACGACGAAGACGAGGATGCGGCTGATGAAGGCGATGACGGAATTAGAGGCGTCGAGTTCTACACGTCGATCAACGGAAATAAAGCAAATAATAAACTTCAATAAGGGCAAAAAGAAAATTGATAGAAAGACAAATAAAACCCTTCACAAGAAACAGGGATTGCTCTTTTATGAATTTATTAATCTTATTTTATGAATTCAAGATGCTAAAATTGGTTAAGATTAAATAGAATTAATCAATAGTTGTAAGGTTTACAGATTTACTATTCATGATATGAGTTTCGCAACTTTATTACTTACGGGTTTTGCTCTAATAGGATTCAGAGTCAAAGCAAGATGAAATAAGAATATTTTCTTAGATTACTGCAGACCATATCTTAAAGATCATTTCTAGACTATTCTTTACCAAATTCAGATTTAGATGAGCTGCTTTGCGAGTTAATGAAAAGGCTTAAATGATCATATTATATTATAAATGAATACTTCTTCGCCTTTGATTGACTTTGAATAGAATTAGCTTTGCGCAAGCTAAGATCTATTGATTTAGGCTACTGGGATTATTTCCATGATATTTGAGAAGGTTCTGGTGATACAAATAACTTAACTACAGGTTTCTTTATTATTACCGAGAGCGAATATTCATATTATAAGGTTTAGAATTCATAATACTTTAGGTTGTTCTGTTAACAGGATTTATATTCAATACATGACGAAATAAGATTATTTCTTCAGATTATGGTAGTCTATACTTTAAAGAACACTACTAAACTAGTTACACAAGTTTTAAGGTTTGGACAGATATTATACACTTTGACGAAAAAGCTTATGTGGCAACTAAAGCTTACTATTCACGGAATCGGCCAAAAGGGTGAATCGCACGATTAGCGATTAAGGGTTTTGAACTAGCTTAATTTAAATGGAAAGCATACTATAATTAAGATGTTTTTATAGAATATGGTAGTATGAACTTTATACAGTGTTTCTAAACTAGTTTTACTGATTTTAACATTTAGACGAGTTATTTTATCTATCGCTGAAATAGCCTAAATGATCATATTGGTAACATTAAATCGGCCAAAGTTCAAACTTAATTTCCAACTACACATTACATGATTCTTGATTCATTTTTCAGGTATTAGCAGGAAGCAATCCTAGGAGTGTTTTAAAACTATTTTTACATTATTTTGGCCTTAACCGCGGTAGGTTAACTATTTATTTGCTGTTATTGTCTGCACTTTCTTGCATCAAAGAATGCAAGATAAGTTTCGCTTTAAATATTTTTACATAAATGGTTCTCTATTGACTCCAGGAACCTACTCAAGGTATTCTTACTATTTTATGAGCTATTATGCTATTATTTTGTTAATGGCCATAACAAGGTTTATTAATGATTGTGAAGCAAATAATTTAAATTGAGTTAAACATTAGATGATTTTACATATTTGAGTTTATTATGATTCCAGAGACAAACAAGGATTTATTTTATAGTTGTAAAAGTTATATTTTTCATATATGCAATAATGACCATAATAGTGTGTTTATCCCATTCTTGATTTTAATAATTGTTCTATGATTCAAGAATTGAATATTTTTGTATATTTGAATTCATCTTGGTTTATTTATCATATAAAAATTTATTTTGAAGTTTTATGACCTATTGTCCACAGATTTAATATGAAGGCCATATTGAGGTTATATTCAAAGTTTAATTCAAATAATTGCTTTGTAGTTCAAAATTTTAATATTTTTGCATATCTAGGATCTTCCTGATTCTATATAAATATATAAATTTATTTCACTGATTTCTGAGTAAGGATGCACAAGTTAATAATAATTGAATGTGCTAAGATTGATTGCAAAAACTAAAAATACGCTTTCAATAGAAGGAGGCGTCTTCTCTGGTTGAACTGAAGGAGCTGCTCTGGCTGACCTCTGGACCCCGCGCGGTAGTGAGGGAAAGCAGGGGAGCATCTAGGGCTGGCCGGCGACGGTCTTCCGGCGATGCTCCGGCGAATGCGACGGCATGGAGAGCATCAGCACGGCAAGGAGCATCCAGGAGTGAAGTCGATTCGTCAGAAGAATTACCGGAGCGGTGCGCCCACGAGCTCAGTGGAATGGCGGCAATGGCGGCAAGTCGGAGGAGATGGTTAAGGAGATCCTAGCCCAGATTGATAGCAGTATGAGTATTAGGGAACACCGGGGAATCCATTTTTGCTGTCACTTCAGAGAAAGAGTTACCGGGTTGAGCTGCCATCGTTGGCCGGTTTTGGAGAAGAAGGGCGCACGGCGGTGGCACAATTTCACATGAAGGAGCTCGAATGTTTTTGAGGGGATTTGATGCTTGAGGCCTGGTGATGCTCTAGCCCAGAGGAATTTGAGAATGGTTAGCTCTATTGCTTGAATTGATTTCGGCCCTGAGCTTGGAAGGCCCCTGGTAATGGCGGAAAGAGAAGGGAGTTCTGGCGCTGGCTTGAGGAAAAGGAAGAAGGAGTGGAGGGGAATGAGAAAGAGGTGCACTGTGATCACTAAAGAGCAACTTATAGCCAAGGATTGCAGTGGATAAGCCTGCCTGGATGCACTGAATCTCGGTTGTGAGCTTCTCCAGACACGACAACGGAAATGGCGAGCTCAACTGCTACAGTATGGCGCGAGAGAGTCAAGGACGAACGTGGCGACGATTGTGGCTGAGCTGAGGCGAGGCTGACGCTGAAGACACGACCAATCGAAGAGGTGATTCACTGAACGGGCTGGTCAAGCTGCGCTGGACATCAGAGTCTTCCGCTCGGTCACAAGAACAGAGGGACGAAGAAGATGACAAGTGGGCCTGGGGACCACTGACAGTGAGGTTAGGTGCCAAAAGAAAGAGTTCCGGTTTGGATGCTTCTAGTTCCGATTTTACTGTGCTGTCAAATGGGAGTAGAAAATTTCCAAACTTTTTGACCATGGTCTATGAATATATTTTGATGCCTGGTAAAATTTTTAGGTTAAAATGAGTTACCAAAAAATTGATAATATTCTGACAATAGTGACTGCTCCTAATTTCTTGTTTCGGATTTTGATTTTTGATTGAGATCAATTGAAGTCTATTATTTTTGAAATTTTGTTTTTCAAATTAATTTGGTCTCAGAATGCTTCTGTAAAATTTTTAAGCCTAAATATGGTTCCATTATTTTATGAAAATTCTGACATTGCAATTTCTAGATTTTTAGGGTTTCTGTTTTTAAATTTGGAAAAGTCTTAAATGTCATTATTAATTTATGATATTATTTCTGGAGGTGTAAATAGATTTGATATTTCCATGGTAATTTTTACAGCTCCATATGAGGTATATAAATATTTTATAAATTCTGACAATGCTTTGTTTTGATTTAAAAGTTGTCTTTCTAATTTACCTCTTCATTATTCTATGTGTAAAATTCCAATTGCTGGATAAAATGGTTTACTTACATGCTCAGGGTTCTCATGGCAATTTTCTAAATTTTTACTTTTTACATTTTGCATTTTCCTCTTCTTCTTTCTTTATTTCCCTTTAGCTTGATTTTGCTTGCAACACAAAAATCCAAATAAGAAAAACAATACTCAGAAGTTCCAGAAATATTCACAATCAAATTTAAATATTATATTTTTACTGTTCTAGAATTTTCGGGCTGGTACAACTCGACACGTCATTCAGGTGTCTACAAAGCTTGTGGAGGTCCACATAGGATGGACCCAATGAAGCTAAAGCATATTTATAAGTTTCCGGTATCCACTAGTACGCAATAATCCTTCACACTCCATAATAATACCTTTAGAACTAATTAACCTATTATATTTTGGCAGTGCCACTAGCAACCAAAGGGCATTAATTTATATACACGCAAGACTTTACTTTTCCTATTGATAGGCTTGGCAATGAGCTAATATAGAACTCCTCATTGGTTCAAAGAAGACCGATGTCATAGATATTATCAATCTTGCAACAATTGTTGCCACTTATTAATTTATATACACACAAGACTTTACTCTTTCTATTGACAGGCTTGGCAATGAGCTAAATCTGTGTTGGAACAGACTGGTCTACTAGGTATTCGACGACAACTTTGTGCCTTCTTGATGTATGAGGTCATTCATCCAAAAGGCAAATGCCCCTCAAGCCTCGCTTGAAGAGTTGTGAATTTGTTAGATACCGTTTGGATTAATTTGTGAACCTTGTGCTGTGAATTTATGAGTTGTAGTTCTAAATTTAATTGGTTTTTATGTATGTGAGTTGATTTCTGAAATGGTTGCGTTGTACATTATATGTGCGATTAGAGTTGAATTCTAAAATGGATGCGTTGTATGTTCATATGTGATCCAAATTAATTTCTGAAATGTATGTCATAATAATATTGCTGGTGATGCTCTATATTATCTTTTATTTCAGAGAGCATGGCTAGCACTTCCTGAGGCTAGCCAATAAATCAAAATTTAGTAAAAAAAATGAAAAATCAACATCACAGACGGTTCTAAAAAGAATCGTCTTGGAATAAGCCCACATCCCAGACGGTTCTAATTTGGAACCGTCTATGATGATACTACATCCCAGATGGTTCCAATTTGGAACCATCTGGGATGTGTTTTTTACTGACGGTTGGAAAACCGTCTGTGATGACCTATTGTCATTATTGATAGTTTGATGCAGACAGTTCACAAAACCATCTGTGATATGGTTTCTGAGCTCTCTATGATGTGGGGTTGTACAGTAGTATCGGTTCGGGCTTCTGGTGATAGTTGACTGAAACAAGCTAATCTAAAAAGTACAGGTTTGTTTGCATGACTTTTTTCCTTTTGCGATTAGCATGGCTTTTTTAGTTTACTCTGCATTGATTTCATTAGCCTTTGAGATGCATATGTATGATCAATGGTGAAGCTAGGATTAAAATAAAGGGTGAGCTCAAAGAACTAAGTTAAATTGAGACAAACATACCAAATATAATCCTATGCAATTCAAATTCATATAAATAAAAAAGAAGTGTGGTAGGAAAGCAAAATATAATAAAGGTACCTAGCTAATAGAAATGCATCCCAAAAACACATGAATATACATCCAAAGCGATCTGTATATCAAAATTTGCAAAATTAGTGATACAATCATAAATTATAAATGGTTATGAATATTCAAAATTAAATAAAGCATATCACTAAGATGCTAGCTTGAATCACGGGGCAAATTCATTCTACGAGTTTCCATGCTTTGGAAGCTTTTTATAATTCTAGCATCATCAATGTATGTAAATATCTCTCGCTCGATGTAGCATACCATCAAGTCATTGAGCTAGTTATCCGCTACTTTGTTGCACAAATCTATTTTGATAATATTCATTGCTGAAAATATTCTCTCAACAGATACCGTTGCTACCAGAAGGATCAATGTCAACTCAATAAGGCAATATACCAATGAAAAAGTTCTATCTTTTTTGTTTCAACCATCATGTCAGCAAATTTTGAAATATCATGACATCCATGAAATTCACCGCTTTTCCTAATAATGAGAATGAAAGGTTTGAAGCTAACTTCTTAATAAGATTTGGTTAACTACCGTGAAATCATCAGCATAATCTCAGAAGTCAAACAAGTTTATCAATATTAAACTTAGAGAGGAGTCAATTGGATCAAGAAAAGACATGCATACCAATAATTCCGAGGAAACTTTGTTGAAGCGATGATTCATCTCATGCATAAGATGCATTAAGAGTAGCATTAAAAATGTCAACTTTGTAATAATGATGTTGTCACTACATGCTTTCAACATATAGATTTATCCATTACTCCAATAGTATCATCC
Source organism: Guadua angustifolia (assembly GCA_036346375.1). Lineage (NCBI taxonomy): Eukaryota > Viridiplantae > Streptophyta > Magnoliopsida > Poales > Poaceae > Guadua > Guadua angustifolia. The sequence continues at coordinate 40,693,701 of CM070512.1, forward strand.
ATGTTTGGCACATTAATTCCATAGGCCTCACAAAAGCTTGTAATTTGTTCGAACAATGACTCCCACCCATTCTCTCACATATCTTATGAGCGTTCTTGCACATCTGTATCAAGCTCATAGTTTGAACAATGTCTTGTTGCTTTCTTTGCAAAGCAAGTAATTGCTCATTTGTAATGCTCAACAAGGTTACTAAGAATTGCATGATGATTACAAATTCAAAATATTCTCTTTTTTGGCAAACCTACTTGCTCCACCATAACTTGAGTTTTGACATGCATTTTCACTTATAAGCTCTAGCACATCCACCATTGCCTCCCACATTTGGTATATATGAAGCAATGTTCTGAGGTTTGAGCTCCACCGAGTATCTCCAGGTCTAGCTAGGCCAACTTCCTGATGCAACCCTGTCCTAGCTAAAATCAAACCATTCTCCAATTTCTGCAACAATGCATCATGATGCTTTTCAATTAAACTTCTGTTCATTTGCAGTAGTTTCTATAAGGGGAACATAGTTAAAGACATTGTCAACCCTACTACACTGTCCCCAGATAGTGCGCTTTAGCAATTATTACACCAACTCCTGAAGTGTTATTGATCTTGCTAGAAGCACGATCAACCTGACCACGAAGGCCTTTGTCCTTGCAAGAAACCAAAGAACAAGCAAGAACAAGATGAACAAGCAACTGAATTGCAAGGAAATTGAATTGTTCAATCTGAAACTCAAGAAAAGGTGGGGTTTTGAAGACAGTAATTCAGGCAGTTTAGCTAACACGCGCGATTACAGCAAGAAGTAGCAAAGCTGACTTTCAATCTAACAAAACTTGAACCCTAATAGAGGCGGCGGCAACTAGCTATTTATGAGGGAAAGGGGCAATGGAACTCTGCCAAAACAGATGGAGGCCGACTACAACTCAAATTACAAGGCCCAAGGCTCACGTCAATTCGGACTGGAAAAGTGACATCGCTTGTTTTGCAGATTCCCATCGACTCGGATGGAATTTGGGGATGATTCTAGATCCATTGGAAAGTAGACTTGATAAGATTTCAGTGAAGTACAAGAACACTCCAAATGGAGTCTAGATTTAGTCGGTACAGCTAAACAAGTTAGCCCTATCCTAGAGTTGAAACTGAACCCAACTCGTGCACTCTTCTTCTATCCTTCAGCTTGCATGGTTCCTCGCCCTGGTTCCTAAGGAGAAGGACAACATCACAAGAATTAAATAGTATTCTATTTGTTAAAATATTTATATGTAGCCCGAGGAATGCATTCACCTGGTAATTGAGTTGACGTGCACGAGCTAGAGTAATTAGTCCTTGTATTACAGCAGTGGTTTCAAATTGATGTGTAGGCGTGGCTGTATTCATGGAAGTGATGTCCTCATTATCCTCTCCTTCTTGCATTTGAGTCGTCCTCGACTCAAGCTCATCCTCTTCTCCCAAGTATGGCTTTAAATATGCAATGTTAAATTTGAGACTAATCCCAAAATCTGCAGGCAACTCAAGCTTATATGCATTATCGTTTATCCTCTTCAATACTTTAAAAGGACCATCAGCTCTAGGAATCAACTTAGACTTTCTTAACTCAGGAAAACAATCCTTTCTCAAGTGCAACCAAACAAGGTAACTAGGTTCAAAAATTACATGCTTCCTTCCTTTACTAGCAGCAAGATTATATTTCTCATTCATAGACTCAATGTTTGTTTTAGTTGTCTCATGCATTTTTAACATTAGTTCAGCACGTTGTGTAGCATCAAGATTCAACTTCTCTGAAGGTGGAATAGGTAACAAGTCAATGGGAGTATGAGGAACAAAGCCATACACAATCTCAAAAGGGCACAACATAGTGGTAGAATGTAGCGAACGATTATACGCAAATTCAATATGAGGCAAGCATTCATCCCACATCTAATGTTTTGTTTCAAAACAGCCCTAAGAATGGTAGACAAAATTCTATTGACAAATTCTGTTTGCCCATCAATTTGGGGATGTGTAGGATCAAGGATAATCGACTTTTGTTTGCCCATCAGTTTGCTAATAGGAGGTTTCTAAATTTTTAATCCTAATTGCACTTTGTTAAAATTCTAAGTAAAGTTTGAAATAAATGAAAATTTACAATTATGACTTCTAATGATCATAAGTACTCTTAGCAAATTAAGTACGAGCAATAAAGGATTCTAGCTTCAAATATACTCAAGTTTCTAGAAATAAGAATTTAGCACAAGAATAATAAATGCAAGTCACAAGAAGATGAAAGACAAGAATTTTATCCCATGGTCTCGGAGACTTGTTGATCTCCCCTAATCCACGTTGAGGTGACTTGAACTCCTTCAAGCCAGCTCCACCCGCTTGAGCCTTCCTCGATCACTCGTGATAGCTCTTACCCACTCCGGATAGGCGAGCTCCTTGCCATCACAACCAATCAGATCTTCTCACAAGCTTCCTTAAGAAGATTACTGATCCCACTTGTCTCCAAGCCATCTAGGAGGTAGCAACCTCCAAGAGTAATGAGTCTTGACGCTTGCTCGAGGTCAAAAATGAGTGTCTAAGGCTCAATACTAAATGCACCACTCAATTTTTGCTCCTAACTCTCTCAAAGTGTGAATTGAATGCACAAGAGTTTTAGAGACTAGCTAGAACTCAAATGTATTCAATGAGGTCCAATTCTTGCTCTAAAATGTAGATAGGGGGTATTTATAACCCACACCAACCAATTCTAACCGTTGCCCAAAAGATGGCCAAAATCGTCCTGAGGGACCGGTCATACCGCCACATCGCTGGTATGATCGGAGGGGGTCCGGTCATACTGCTGGCCGGTATGACCGGAGGCTCCCTGGTCATACAGCCCTCCCTAGTGCCAAAAACACAAGTTCTGTAAAAAACGCACCGGGAGGGGGGGCGGTCACACCGGTGGCCAGTATGACCGGAGAGGGTCCGGTCATACCGCCCTTACCAGGTGCCAAAACACCCCTTATATGAAAAACACACCGCCCTTGAGCCCAATCATACCGGCCCCACTACATCAAAAAATGCCAATTTATCCTTTTGATTTCTCTTTTGAATATATTTTCACAGAAGTGTCTAATTGCATATGATTTGAGCCTTGACACTTTTATTAACATCAAACACACGACAAAGATACCTCTTAATAGTACGACACCTATTCTAGTAATCCATTCTTTTTCTCCAATCACCGAGATCGGCAAAAGCTATGAAAAGGTCCTTAAGTAATGCGTTGATTTTCTATTCATGCTTCCTTGTCATCGAATCTTGGATCAACCTATTTTCAAAATACTCAAACTGAAAATGTTAATCCTTTAAACCATAATTGTTATTAATTACCAAAACCAAATCGAATTAGGGGCCTAGATGCTTTCAATCTTCCCCTTTTTGGTAATTGATGACAATCCTTATGTGAGAATCAAGTTAATTTTGAATTTTTGAGTACACAACTAGAAGAACAAGTTGTATACTCAAAAGCTTTTGTTTTAACAATATTTTTCCTTTAGGATTTGTCGACGTTTGTTGTCGTCAATAATGAAAACAGGGCTAGGCGCTGCATCTAAATTCGATGGTAGCACAAGACGCAAGAATTATACAGTTCGGGCTCTCACGGAGGAGATAATACCCTAGTCCTGTGCTCTAGGATTATGTGTGTCTAGCCTATTGTAGATGATCTGATGTTCATGATGCTACCTTACCCCCCTTTATATAGCAGAGGGGTGCGGTTACAAAGGAGAGTCCTAATCGGTTACAAGATGGAGATTGTATCTCTTTCCTTATTCACTAAATATAATAACGACCAGGATTATAATCATACCCGGTCTAAACAAGGGTGGTTACCATCTTTAGAGTCCTTGTGTCGCACACGTTGGAAATGGCCCAAGTGGTACCCATCTTTGTGTTGTCAGTCCGGCCCATCCCTTCTTGGTTGGTCCGTTCATCCTGCCTTATAGGCACCCGGGGTCCATGCACTCCACAGGAGTGGGAAGAGTGTTAGGCACAAAACATTATTAAAACAACAATATTTAATTTAAAACTCCCCCTAAATATGTGCATATGGGTGAAGAGTTGTCATTTACACATTTGAGATTTTGAGAATTTGGACGGAGTTTCCCTTTAAATATCGAATCCGAGGATAACAATATATAAGCAATGAATACATTAGGCATAAAAGAATAGGAGAAAATGATCACGACAACAAATAAATATTTAGCAACTAAGATACATAATCATTCAAAGCAACACAAGCATCCAAAAGCAATAAAAGATACCATAGGCCAAAAAACACAAACACAACCAATAACCAAAGTAATGAGGTTCATTAGCTTACAACCATAATATATAAAAGGCTAAAACATTTAAGCTAATCCTTGAAGTCCTAATCTTCACTTCACTTCACTTCACTTCATCAATTCTCCCCCTTTGGCATCAAAGACCAAAAAGGGAAGTCTAGTGAAAGCTCAAGATGAAGGAGGCGGCGGAGGATCTGGAGTACGACGAGCTTCGAAGCAGTGAAAGGAGACAGGAGCCTGCTGAGAGCGATACTCCTCGAAGGAAGTGCGAAGCTTGGTGATGGTAGAGTCAATGGAGTCCAAGTGACCATGAACCTCCTCAATAGCTTGACGAGTCTGCGATTGATACTCCTCAACCCGAGCAAAATTGCTCATCATATCAGAACAAAGACTTGCAAAACTACTCATCATGGCACTGTGTAGCAAGTCAAAATTCTCATGTGCCACACACGAATAATCATCTACCGGATGAGCTCGAGATTCTTCTTCTCCATCACCCTACTGTGGTGGCTCATTGTGATGATGATCGACCCTCTGAACCTAAGGACCAGGTTCTCGTGGATTATATGATTTGTGGGCACTGCCACAACCACCACAGTACCCCGTCACCCTTTTTATGATCATCATGATATAGGGGGCGAACCAAATTCTTTTGCCTCGATCACCAGCAAAAGAGTGCATTTCCCGAATAATAAAATCAACCACATTGAACTTTTCTTTCTTCATGATTTTATATATAATATTCCAAGCATAGCCTCTAATCTCATCGAAATTACCGCTCTTGGAATGAACGGTAACTCGCACAATCCTATTTATGAGGCTAGATGTTGGGAGGAGATGAGCCATCTTACCAGGCCTTCTGACGCAAGCTGCTAGGTCATAGAAGCTGAACTGCTCAGAGAGAGGTAAAGTGGAATCACTATGAATCTTAGGCTGAACACTGTGGTAGATGCCCCAGGTTTGCTGAATCTCCACTTTAGATGTTGTGTATACCACTAAGTCAGTCATCCATGTGATCTCATCAAAAGAGTCAGAAACATGAAGGGTGGCATAGAATTGATGAATCATGTCCTCATTGTAATCACATTTCGTACTAACGAATGATGCAAGGTCAGCACCATGGAAGAGCTCAGGCACCCCAACAAATAGAGAAATCTTCCTTATATGATCCCAACTTATCCACTTATGTTCTGCAAATTCGTTGTTCAAATAAATTTCATGATATACTTTTTGCTGGAAGATGGTTCTAAATTTATCCAGAGTAGCACTGCGAGGGAGCATGTATTGATTTGCCTATCGAAGCGAAAAATATTTCTCTCCCTTGATATTTCTCAAATCCATAGTGAGCTGGAAGTCATCAAAATTCTCTTCCTCATTTTCTGACTCTTCACTCCCACTGTCATTGTTCTCGAAGTATACATCCATGCTGTCATCTTCCTCACTGGATTCTGCAATAGCCTTCTTCCCTTTTCTTCCTCGAGAAACCCCACCAAGTTCTTCTTAAACTCTCAACCAAATTTCCCTATCCCTTGCAACACGAATTTGAGAGTCTTCACTATCACTCTCATGAGATAAGGGAACACCCCTTCCTCGCGTTGATTTTCAGATTACCCCGCCGCCGCAAGGAGAAGGAAGATTCTTGGTCCTCGGCATGGTGACTCGTGAAACAAGGGATTTTGAAATGAGAAACAAGGTTTGAATGCCCTAGAGGTGGATTATAACTCAAATGTGACAAGAGTATGCAGAAATAAATTTCTAAGCCAGCAACCCCGATCATACCGCCCAGGGGGCTGGTAGCACCGAACATGGGCGGTGCTACCACCCAGGGGTCAGTATGACCGGCCGCACGGTGCCCTTTTTCCCAAATTTACAAAATCTCGAGTTTTGAGTAGATCGATCCTTTGAATGGCACATATAGACCTTAGAAGTCAATAATCTACTCAATACTCTCAAGGATTTCAATTTATTTTTCATAATTTTGCCACATTATACATCAAACCCTAAAAGTTCAAAAAGATACCTAGGTCATAGGATTGCAAGGAATTTCGAGAAGAGTGAAGGGGATTGATACCTTGAAACAGAGGGTTGAGATGAGAGTGAAGTATTTGATGGAGAGACTTGAATCAAGTTGTTTCTTCATCGGAGATTTTGAGGAGAAAAGAGTTCTTGAGAAGGGAGAGAGAGAGAAAAGGAAGAGAGGGGTACGGGTTGGCTAAAAAGGAAAAAGAAAGAGGGGCAAGGGACAGTCTGTCGGGACCCGAATTCACCAATTCGGACCCACCGTGTATGCCGCACTATTCCCAGGATCAACGCTAGTGCACACAGCTTAACATTGGTAAGCATCACATCATACACAACGATAATAACAATAAGACTTCATTTATTTAATATAACTAGTGTATGATCTTATGATCTCTTACATTTATTCGGCCTTATGGGCAAGACTAAGATAAAATAAGACAAATGCAGCGGAAAATAGTAGAAGACGTGATGACTCATCAGTACACCACAGGCGACTGACAAGGCTTGGCCTAGTGACTCGCGTCCACCGAAAGTCCTCCTCAAGCACAAGGCGATGACTCCTCCACTGTTGTTGTTTTGTAAGCAAGGGTGAGTACACCAACACGTACTCAACAAGTTGTGCACAGAATGCATCTCTATTATAACTATATGCAGGCTTATTCCAAAGGAAAGGCTAAGTGGCTCATAAGCAACAAAGCAGCATTTTCAAACATAAACAGTATATAGATTGAAAGACAGTAAAACAAATAATAACAAGTACGTAGATTCCATTGTTTCTCAAATCAAACCCAAGTTCTCCATCCTAAATCAAGTTCCATTAACCACATGGCATCCTGCCATCCCATTCAGTTGTTCATTTTAATTAACTACCCCTTGACTGTAATTCCCGAGCATTGCTCAATACCGTGAGCACGGCTATCCGAATAGATTGTACACTCTGCAGAGGTTATGCACTTTACCCACACGATATAACCATGCACCACACAGGCGAACGATTATAACAAAGCCTTTACAATGCATCCTCTTAACCCAGTGCTACCCGCTAAGGTTTCAACACTGAAGGGCTACACCGCCACGACAGGGCCCCCCTCTTGCGCCATGTGAGTTCTCCCCGTGCACCCGGACTCACACCACCAAGATAGCACTTAGTTAAGCATTTGCAAATTAGTCACTAAGTCGCCCCATAACAGACGATGTGGTGCAAGTTTGACTCAGTCAAAGGCTCGCAAGGTTAAGTCCTTAGGATTGATTAAAGCAAGACTTACACATACCCTTTCTCGCCCATCGGCCCACCCCGCACCCTTGCCCTTCCACTTGCTTTAATCTAAAGTGATTATCTCCTGTTGGTTACCAAGCATCACATGCTTATCACAAATCAACATCATCATTGTGTGACTTCCTCGTCACGACAACTCAATCTCATTGTGCATCCACACATGACACACAACTTAACATCATTGTTCCATATTCCATTAGTCAAATTTAATAATCATCATTTCATGTACTTGTGATGACGTGGCATGGCTAAGCATTCTATTCCATTCTAATCCTCCATGTTGGTTTCCTATTAACCAACTATAATTAACCAACCTAAGGTAACAAGTGGATCATGGCATACAATTTATCAAGGTAGGGTGTAATTCAAAGGGTATAATAGCTAATCCCGAAGTAAAGTTGAAATCATTTATAAACATGAAATAACAAGTGATAAGTTAAATCAAAATAGCATGCAATCTATTCTATGGGTGCAACATGATCAAAGCACAACTTTCCTTGGTTAAGTTCCTGGTCTTGATCTGAAAATAACTCCTGAGCTGAGAAATCCCCTTCCGAAGCCTCGCACAATTCAACGTCTACGCGAATCGAGAGAGAAAAGCAAATAAAAACCAAAATCAAAGAGCAAACAAATTCAAAAATTCAAATGAAAGCCACCATTAGAAAGATCTTATTTTTACAAATTTTTAGGAATTTGAATCACCTAAATCCGAGTTCGTATGTGAAAGTTATAAGACTTTGAAGTTTGAAAATCCTGAAAATAAACCCTAAATAATAAATTCCGAATTTCCTAAATTATTTTTATAAAGGAAATTCTGATTTTTCTCGCCGAACCGTACGGACGCGACGTGGCTGATCGTGGACCGTTGATCTTGCGATCGATGGTCGAGACTTACCCCTACCGCTTCCTATTCACGGATGGCGTGGCTTACTCCGTCCGTCATTCGCTGTCGATCCGACGATCCACCGAGTTCCCGGCGGCGATGAAGATCTTGGCGGCGCCGAGTGACCGGAGTGAAGACGAAGGCGAAGGCGACGGCGCTGCGAGCTTCCGAACGAAGAGGTAGTGGCACGGCTTCTCCTTGGCGCGACGAACTCGATCCAACCCTTGAATCGATGGAAGCGAATCCCTAGCGACGGAAAACGCGGCGCAACCTTCGACAACCACCTCGAACTCCGACGAGCACGCCACAGTACTCGGTGACTCCTGGCGTTAGCACGTGAGGGAGAAGGCGCGGAGGCTCAAGGTGAGTTTGGAGAGGGTCGGGGCCTCTATTTATACCCGAGGGCGCAATCAAGGAAGGTCTCGGCGAGGACGAGCCGGGACTCGAGAGAATGCATGAGCTTTCCTTCTTGGAGACGATGGCCATGGACCGCCGCGATCGGTGGCGGCGGCTGAGATGGCTTTAGGTCAAAATCCGATCGATCGACACAGTGTTTGGGCGGGCCCGACATCTGTTCCTTCCATAATTCCCCAAATTTTTCCTTTTTTCATTTATTCGAATAAAAGTTTTGATTTATTTGGGGCCTTAGAAATACTCTAAAAATTCCCATAAAATTCCCAAAAATATTTTGAGATATTCTGGATTTAAATAAAATATTTTAAGAAAAACTTTATTTTGCAAATCTCTTTTTATTTCTTGATAAAGATAATGTATTTAATTCCAAAGAATTCAAATAAATCTTAGAAAATCCAAATAAATTCAGAAAAATCTTAAAATCCATAATTAGCAATAAAATAACATTAATTAATTAAAGGGCTGAAATTTTGGGATGTTACACAGTCATACCGAGATTTGCATTGAAACTGCCCTTGCTTGATTTATCTGGTATGACCGCATAGGGCCCGGTCATACCACTCATTAGTGCTTCCGCCCCCTCTGTGGTCATACCGGTCCTAACAGACTAAAAACCAAATAAATACCAAATTGAGTTGTTGTTGCTCCTTTAATTATAAATTTTAGAGAATACACTATTTGAGCACATCAACTCAATAATTCAATCAAGAAGAACGGATTTTCATAAATAATTTTTACTAAAGTAATTTTCTTTTGAGAGAAAGAAAAGTTGAAAATAATTATTTGTGAGAGAAAGAAAAATTGAAAATAATTATTTGTAAAGGGAAATGATTTTCACATTTGGGCATATATGAGTTTGAAATACCATACGTGAGTCAAGATATAATGAGAGTCCAGTTCCAAGGCAATGACTCATAATGTGCATTTCAGTAGGTCAATATAGACCAAATTTTGAACTTTTGAGAGAATTAGTGAAAAACAAGATTTAGTTCAAAACATATTTGGATATGTTAATTTTAAATATAGAGAAGATTAGGTAGAGTAGATTGAGTCAAAGATAAGATTTATATTTACATTTTGAAATGAAGAATTTTGTAAGATGACATTTCTTAGGATATTTTTCAAATATGTTAGTTCAACATAATCCAGAAATTTTCTTTAAAGTGTATTTGCACTTATTTGATATTTTCACATTTCTAGGGATGTGGTACACATATGAGAGGCATAACACTCTCCCTAAATGTGTTACTCACCAAGAAATCAAATAAACAGATAAGAGCCAATTAAAATCCACCAACAATAATCGAGATGCATGAGTTCAAGCAACATTAGAGAAGTCTATGACATTTAATTCATTCCTCAATTTACAAAACTAGGCTTCATCTAGGGGCTTGGTGAGGATATCTGCTAATCGATCTTCAGTTCTAATGAGACTAATCACAATATCACCTTTGCTCACATGATCTCTTATGAAATGATGGCGGATATCTATATGTTTGGTTCTTGAGTGTTGGACCGGGTTGTTGGTTATTTTGATGGCACTTTCATTGTCACATAATAGAGGCACATTTTTTAAATTTATTCCATAATCTATTAAAGTTTGCCTCATCCATAATAATTGAGCACAACAACTACCAGTGGAAATATATTTAGCTTTGGTGGTGGATAGGGCTACAGAGTTTTATTTCTTGAAAAACCATGAAACTAGGAATCTACCTAATAATTGGCAACTCCCGAGGTGCTCTTTCTATCCACTTTGTGACCCGCATAATTCGAATCCAAATATCTAATTAAATCAAATTTAGTACCATTGGGATACTACAATCCTATATTTGAGGAATGCTTTAAATATCTTAAAATTCTCTTAACGACCACTAAGTGACACTCTTTAGGAGATGCTTGAAAATGTGCACACATGATATCGGGCCTAGATGTGGTAAGATAAAGTAAACTACCAATCATAGAACGATAAAGCTTTAAGTCTACCGGTTTACCTCCCTCATTTAGATCGAGATGTCCGTTGGATACCATTGGAGTCCTTATAGGTTTCGCGTCTTTCATACCAAACCTCTTGAGAAGATCCTTAATATATTTTGTTTGGCTCACGAATGTCCCATTTTTGAGTTGCTTGATTTGAAGTCCAAGAAAGAAGCTTAATTCTCCAATCATGGACATCTCAAACTCCCTAGACATCATGTCACCAAATTCTTTGCAAAAATTCTCTTTAGTAGAACCAAATATAATATCATCAACATAAATTTGACATACAAAGAAATCTTCATCAATTATTTTAGCAAAGATTGTAGTATCAACCTTCCTGTCGGCGATTCAAGAACTGGTCCTCCGCCGAGCTTACTTGTTGAATAAGGGATCAACCTAAGGCCCCTTTCTCGTGGTGGGTATAGCGTCCAAGGCCCTGTCGAGCTACGGAACGAGGTGGCGAGGACAATCACAGTGAGCGGGAGGTCTCTTTTATCTAGTTCGGGCCTCTCACAGGGGAGATAACAACCCTACATCCAGTGGTTGCAATATCGAGTAAAGGGGGATTACAACACGCTTGCTCGGGGAGGCCCGGGCAGTTCTAAGGGAGCACTACCGGGTCGGTCGTAGCAAGCGCTGAGTACAAGTGTAAAATATGGGGAGGAATCGAACCCCCGACCCTTCGTGCGAGAGGGTATTTATAGGGTAATACAGGTGACATAGCATTTATTACAGGGGGCATGATACTATTCTGGACATGGGCAGCGCCGATTCCTTGTGCTTCACTTGGCCTGGCAGCGACGATGGGTACAATGGGCGCGCAGAGGGCGGCGCATAGACCACGGGCCGAGTGGGTCGCGGGGCGTGCAGTCCTTCGAGCCGTCTTGCAATTAATGCCACGTCGTCTTCGCGGACCGCGCCCGGTTTTTGGGCGAAGTCCGAGGCCCCTTCGGTAGGTCGGATCGCCTGGCTGCTGGCTCGGGGACGAGTTTTGGTGGAGGACGGGGACAGCCCGAAGGTCGGGCGGCCCAAGGATCTATCTTGGGTACGGGGACTAAGCGCGGGCATGCTCGGGAGTTGCCGGGATTCCATGGTCGGATATAGGGAATATCCAATCCCCGACAACTAGCCCCCGAGGCTCAAGGGGGGAAATCGCCTTGCCGAAGCCGCCGCCTTAAGTCTCCAGACTCTTGGTGAGGGATTGGAGCCTCGCGGTGAAGGGCTACCGCAGCATCCGAGCAACACCTGCTCGGGGACGAGGACCTCCGCGGCGAGGAGTTACCGCAACATCCGAGAAACGCCGGCTCGGGGACGAAGATCCCTGCGGCGAAGAGCTACCGCAACATCCGAGCAACACCTGCTCGGGGACGAAGATTTCTACAGCGAAGAGCTACCGCAACATCCGAGCAACGCCTGCTCGGGAACGAAGACCTCGCGAATCCGGGTGTATTTTGGTCAAGGGTCGATCGAAATCCCGCAGCGAAGGCAAAGGGTCACGGCGGTTCCTTCTCCGTGATGCTTTCGTAGGTACGGCTCTGACAGTTTTTGGAAACCGCGCCGTTGCAGGACAATTTTTGAAACCCGCTTGCCACGCGTCAGCGATCCGGGCCGTTTGGTTTCTCCGCCCATAACTATCAAGCGGGGACGGCCCTGTAGACCTTCTTCTCTCCACGACTGGCAAAAAATTCCCAAAAAGCTCCCTGACTCCCAGACTTCCTTCCCCTGCTTCAGCGCTCCTTCTCCCAACCCCTTTCCATGGCGAGGTTTGGCGTGAGCAAGACCACCCCGGAGAGGCTTCGGGTGCTCTAGGAGTTTGGGTACCTTGACGCATACTCCTGGCGGCTCCCTGACGGCGAGTCGGCTCTGGCCCCGCGCGATGACGAGATAGTCACGTGCGAGCTATACACCATCAACGGGCTTCGAATGCCCGAGAGTGAGTTCATAGAATCCGTACTTGTGCATTGCGAGTGCGAGATCACCCATTTGAATCCCAACTCCATTCTTGTCTTGGCCATATTTTCCCACCTTTGCGAGGGCTTCATGGGCATCCTGCCCACGGCGAGTCTTTTTTTCCATTTCTACTCCTTGTTCTGCACCGGGGGCGGTTCACGCACCGATGCTTTGTACTTTTGCCTGCGGGGCAACCGCCCGTACGAGTACCCGTTCTTCACCCTCAAGGATTCGGTGACGGGCTGGGCCGACAATTGGTTTTATCTTCGAAAAGCGGAGAGGAGCAGCCTGTGCTACACCGACGCAGCCAAGGCGTCAGCGTCGAGACCGTGCCGCCCGCCGTGCAGGAGGCGGTTCTGACCTCGATCGGTGAGCTCTCGAACATGGGGTTGACAGGTTGGGACATCGTCCGCGACTTCCTCAGGAACAGGGTGTCCCCTCTGAGGAGGAGGGAGCACCCCTTCTTCGAGATCGCTGGGTGGGACGACATCACCCACGAGAGCACCTCCGGTAACCTTTACGACCTCGAACATCCTTCGCTTTGCTTCCGCCGTTTGGTCCCGTACTGATTTTGCTCGCCGACCAATGACAGAGCCGGGTTTCAACTGGTTGGAGAAAAGGGTCGGAGAGATGTTCGGCACCCCAAAGGGGAAGGAGCTTGAGCGCAAGCGCCAAGTCCCAAAGAACGTGCCCGAGCGGGGCGATATGGTAAGTTGCTTCATGATTCATGCTCGGGGAAAGCATCCCGAGCACTTCTGACGTACTTTTCGCCCTTGGCTAGGAGAAGGCCGCCCTGAAGCTGGCAGTGGCTGTGCTCAAGCCCCTGGTGGGCGGAAAGGGAGCGCTCGTCCCGGCCGCCAGGACCAAGAGCATAAGGGGCAAGAGGAGCGCCCCGCCGTCGGCCCTCTGGTGCCGCGAAGAAACAGGCGAGCTCGTCTGGTAACCCGGTGGTGCGGCATATGGAGTTCGCTGATCGGAAGGAGGTAAGCAGCCTGAACGTTTGGTTGGAGAATTACGGCAGGGACCCCTGGAGCAGCTCGAGAAGGAGAAGGACCTGACCGAGGAACTGGTACAGGCCGAGCAGAAGAGGTTGCAGGAAGAGCTGGCCATGGTTCAGGCCAAGCTCAAACAAGTCACCGAGGCTCGGGAAGCTTCAGAACTCGAAGTCGCGGCTGCCGCCGAGGAGGAGGATGAGGAGGACGCGCTGCCCCTCAGGACGAGGCGCGGGCGTTCGAGGAAGACGCTGGAGGCGGTTGACATGGAGAAAGTCGACCCCCTCCTGGCGCGGATTAGCAGTGCCGCAGAGAAGAAGGCCGAGCTTGTGGTTGCGGTGGCCAAGTCACCTGGTGGTGATAACGAGGACCCGGCCGGGGGTGAGCCTTGAATTTTTGCTTGTTCTTCTTTTCTCGCCCCTTGCTTCATGTATTCGAGCTAACCCCACTCTCCTGACGTGGGCGAAAATAGCTCGTAGGGCTTTTACGGACTGTCGCAAAATGATTTACGAGCTTATTGATGACGTCTTAGTGGGGGTGCTCGTCGATGCCGCCGACATTTTGATGGCAGAGGGCGTGGAGGCGGTGGAGAAGTTCGTCGCCGATGGCCAAGTCGAGGTGGGTTCCCCCGCCCCGGAGGGAGCGCTTCCCCCGGGCGGGCTTCCTACCCCCCCAGCGCGGAGAGCCCTGGAGAGGGGGAGAGGATTAGCCCCGTAGTCTTGGGGGAAAAAGCTGCCCAAGAAGGCTCGGGGTGCTCGGGCGCATCACCCACCCGAGACAAAGACGCGGAGCCCCTGAGCGAACAGCATGCTCGGGGTGAGATGGCCCCCGCCTCGAGCGAATCGCGTGCCCGGGAGGACACCCTGCTGTCCCCGGGTGAACAACATGCTTGGGTGGATAGCGAGAAGACGTTGAGCGAGTCAGCCGCTCAGGAGGGAAGCGTGGCGCCCTAGGGCAAACCTCATGCCCGGGGGGAGGAGTCGTCATCTTCAATTAACTTGCCTTCTTGGAAGGATTCTGGGGAAGTCTGCAGCCCCCTGCCGAGCCTTGAAGATATTCAGGGGTGCGAGGTTACCCAACACTTTCGGGATAATTTCAGTGCGGGCGTCGCTCAGGTGAAAAATGCTTCTTTCATTATCGTCGTAGTTTCTCGGTTTTTTTCGGGTCTTGGGTGTGGCGTTTGAAGTTTTCCCACCTGCAGCTTCTTCAGAAGACCTTGGAGGCCTTCGACGCGAAGATGGTCATTCCCGAGGAAGTGGCCCAGCTGCACACCGAGCATGAGGCTCGGATAGCCAAGCTTGAACAGTAAGTAGGTGACCTCAAGGCCCGGGACAACATGCTTGTGCACCGGTGCCGCGAGGCAGAGAAAGATGCCACTGAGGCCAAGGCGAAGAACCTTGAGCTCGAGCAAGAGCTCGAGCGAGAAAAGCTACGCTGTCGCCAGGCCAAGGATGGTATCTCCACCGGCAAGGAAAAATTCCTCGCGCTCGAGCAAGATCTTGAGCTAAAATCCCACCAGGCGGATAAGGACCTCGCCGAAGGGCGGACGAAGGTTCTTGGGCTCGAGCAGGAGCTTGAAAAAGAAAGACAAGGTGCTCGCGCCCTCGAAGTGAAAGTGGCGGATCTGGAACGGGCAACGCAAGCAGCCGCCGACCTTGCGGAACAAGGCAATGAGGAGGTCGAGGAGCTTCGCCGGGAAGCCCAGCGGAAGGTGATTGATCTTGAAGGCAAGATTGATGACCTGAGGCAGAAATATTCTGCGGCCCTTTGGGGAGCGAAGCTCGGCGCGTAGAGGGTTTCTTCTTTTTTCTTTTCTTTTTAACGATTTTTGGATGGCTTTTGGATAATGCTGGTGGAGCGTATATTTTTCTTTCGCCCAACGACTTTGCCTGCCGCAATGCCCCTTTTGTGCGCTCCTAAGCTATTTCCCGTAAACTGCGAGCATGAGGTAGACGGTAAGATGTAGACGAGTAGAAGCGCGGGCCAGGATGAGGCACGGGCAACGCAAAGCCGAAATAAGCGAAGAAAAGACTCCACGTGAGGAACAAGTTCTTAAGGAAGGAACAGCGTTGTAATGTTAAACTTGGAATGAGGCACTTAGCGACGATTTTTGGGAAAACACGCTTAGTGTGACGACCTGTTCCCACCAAGCCCCCACTGCGAATGAAGGTCGTGCACCTAAGTTGCGAGCACGAGCTCGTTCGCATGAGAGATCGGCACTGGCATAAGGCCTAGAATTCCTTACCACTTAGGGCGATACACGAGTTGCGAGTATGGTCGTAGGCGAGGGAAAGAAATGCGCGGATGCCCGACAGGGTGTGCGACGACCAAACACGCGCGAGCCAGACTAAGTCTTTAGACCGACCGAGAGGGTGTCTATACGCGTCTTGTATCGCGTAGCGAAAAGCTACTGCGGACCAAGGTCGGCCTGGCGAGACTGGAGCCTCTGGTGGCGAGTTTTAGTGGCGGGGTGTTGGTCGTGGCACCTTGTGAAGTTGCGCGCGCCGGCCTGTTTTTAGAGCAAAGACGAAAAACCTTGAGCGGTTGATCTTGCCCGACGCGCGCGTCTTATCACCAAGATAGTGAGAAAAGTATGCCCTCATGCGGTCGGGTTGGTGGCCGTGAGCGATGATCTTGAATGAATTCGCAAATCTTGGGAGGTAATAGACGTTGCGTGGGGGAGGGAAATGAGCATGCCATTCTTCGAAAAACAGAAAACATATGTCTACACAAGACGCAAAATGGAGCACAGGTTTAGACAAAGAACTTGCACAGCTGGTCGATGTTCCACGAGCTCGTGAGCACGCGACCGTCCTCCATCGCCAGGCGGACAGCCCCCGGGCGTGTTGTTGAGACAACCGTGAAAGGTCCTTCCCACTTGGGGGAAAGCTTGTTGGCCTTCGACATATCCTGAATTCGGCGCAGGACGAGGTCCCCGACCTGCAGGGCGCGGGCCGAATTGACTTGGCCGCGTGCCTGCGAAGAGCCTGTTGGTAGACGGCGGATCGGAGCAGCGCCCTTTCTTGCGCCTCTTCGGCAAGGTCGAGGTCAAGGCGACGCTCGCGCCCTTGATGGATGTAATCGGCCAGGTGTACTCTTGGGGACCCGAGCATGATCTCGGCGGGTAGGATGGCCTCGGCACCATAGACGAGCTAGAAAGGCATCTCGCCCGTAGCTCGGCTCGGCGTAGTCGCGTCTGACCCGGAGGGCGGAAGCTCGTCCACCCACGATCCGCCGTGCCGGGTAAGGTTTTGAAGACCCTCTTCTTGACCCCTTGAAGGATTTGGCCATTCGCCCGCTCGGCTGCTCCTTTACTCTGCGGATGAGCTACAGAGGCCAAGCAGACCTTTATTCCGATATCTTCGTAGTAGGCTGGAACAAATTCATTTGGTGGAAAGTGCCGTTGTCCGTGATGAAGTGATTGGGGACCCCAAAGCGCATCACCAAGTTCTCATGGAAAATTGGTTGTCTGAGCTCGGCCTCGATCCATTAAAGAAAGTATCGATGGCCACGAGCAAGTACTTGCAACCCTTTCGACCACGGGAAAGGCCCGAGGATGTCGGCCCCAGTCGAGAATGGCCATGAGAGTGGGATGGTCTCGCAGCGGTAGCGTATCTTTGGTTGAGTGGGCCTTCTTGAGCGTGGGCACGCCCGACAAAGTTGCCACGAGTGCGGCGTCGTCTAAAGTCATTGGCCAATAGTATCCCAACAATGAATGCTTTGCTCTAAGCGTCCGGGAAGGACGAGTGGCGCCGCACATTCCTTCATGGATATCTCGGAGGAAATGTCCCTCTTCGAGATATGCACTTGGAGAGGACTCCAAGTGCCCCTTTGCGGTATAAGGCGCCCTCAACTAGCTTGTAAGCAGAGGAGTGCCTTTTGAGCCGGGAACGCTCGGCTTCTTCCTCGAGCATTATGCCATGGGCAAGATACTGGACGAATGGCATCATCCAGTTTGCGCCGTGCTTGAGGAAGGAGACGTTACCGCACGTCTCTCGTGCCTCCTCTATAGAGGGAACAGAGGGCTTTGGTAGATGCTCTTCTGGCGCCCCGGGCAGGGCGGGCATCTGGTGGTTTGCCTCCTCTATAGAGGGAATGGAGGGCTTGTGCAGATGCTCGACGAGTGCCCCAGGTTGGGCGGGCATCTGCGAGGAACCGACCTTGGAAAGATGGTCGGCTAGGGAATTGTCCTTCCTGGGGATGTAGAGTACTTCGAAATTTCTAAAGTACCTCTCCATCTACCTCACTTCAACCAAGTAAAGCGCCATTGAGGTATCGGAACAACGATACTCCTTGTTGACTTGGTTGGCGACCAATCGCGAATCGCCTTTCCGCGGTCGATCGTTGGACCTGGAGTGCCTTGCCCGCTCACGGCCGGCCAAGAGGCCTTCATACTCCGCCGCATTGTTGGTCGCGGCGAAGTGCAACTGTACGACGTAGTGGAGTTGATCCCCTTGAGGGGACCGATCTGACGCCTTGACCCGGCGTTGGCTCGGGGCCGTCAATACATGGTCGATGGTCCTCCAGATTCATGGGGTTCGATTTCGGTGGTAGGATTCATCCATTCCGCTACGAAGTCTGCCAAGATCTAGGACTTGATCGCTGTGCGGGCGAAGAAGTGAATGTCGAACTCTGCGAGTTCCATGGCCCACTTTGCTATCCGGCCGCTGGCGTCTTGGTTTTTTAGGATCTCCCTAAGTGGAAAGTTGGTTGGAACGATGACCTTATGAGCTTGAAAATAGTGGCGCAGCTTCCTCGAAGCTACGAGCAGTGAGTATAAGAGCTTCTGGACCTCGGGGTAACGCTCCTTCGGTCCGTGTAGGACTTCGCTGACGTAGTATATTGACGCCGCGTCCTTCTCGCTCCACCGCCATCTTCGCGCTTACGGCTGAGGGTGTCGCCAGCGAGTATAGTAGGGCGGCTCGACCTTGGCGTGGCCAAGATCGGGGGCTGGACAGGTACTGCTTCAGCTCCTCGAAGGAGCGATTAGCCTCTTCCGTCCAGACGAAGCCCTCGTGCCTGCGGAGCGCCTTGAAAAAGGGCAATCCGCGCTCGCCCGACCGGGAAATGAAGCGACTTAGGGCCGCCATTCATCAGTCGAGTGCGGATCTCCTTGACGGAGCTCAGAGGTCGCATCCTTTCGATGGCTTCGATCTTCTCCGGGTTGGCACCGATGCCCTGCGGCCCGATGAGGTACCCGAGTACTTTGCCCGCTTTCACCCCGAAAACACATTTCTCAGGATTAAGCTTTATTCGATGTCTATTGAGATTACAAAAGGTCTCCTCGAGGTCGGATACATGACCCGAGGCGAGCTTACTTTTAACTACGATATCATCTACATATACCTCCAGGTTCCGACCTATCTGGTCCTAGAAGATCTTCTGCATCAAGCGCTGGAAGGTCGCGCCGGCGTTCCGCAGACCGAAGGACATGGTCGTATAGCAGAACGTGCCGAACGGCATGATGAAGGAGGTCTTCTCCTCATCTCCAGGGGACAAGGTAATCTGGTGATAGCCCGAGTAGGCGTCCAAGAAACTCATCACTGAGACTCTGCTTTGCCGCGTCGACCGGTGGTCAATCTTGTGGCAATGAAAGTTGTCTTTTGGGCAGGGGCGTTCGGGCGGTGTGGTCGACACACATCGCCACTTGCCACCCTTCTTCTTGACAATGGTGGGTTTGCAGCCCTCCGAATGCTCGACTTCCCTGACGAAGCCAGCCTTAAGGAGTTTGTCGAGTTCATCCCGAATGATTGCTTGCTTCTCTGGGGAAAATCGCCTGAGCTTCTGGCGCCTGAGTCTTTATCGGGCGAGCGGCTAGCTTTGCTCGATCACTTCCCTTGGGACTCCGGGCATGTCGGATGGTTCCCAAGCGAACACGTCCGTGCTCCTCCAGAGAAAAGTGATGAGCTCGAGTTCCTATTTGGGATCTAAGGAAGATCCCAAATGAAAGACCTTGGTCGGGTCGACCTCACTTAGAGGGACCGACTTGGTTTCTCCTCCGGGCTGGAGGGTAACTTTGGGCAGGAGTGCGTCGGTGCTTAGTGGCCAACCCGCAACTGCGGCGGTGGCCGACCATGTCGAGCGACTTCTCGTCGCAGTTCAGGGCCGCCCTATGGTCGCCCTTGACGGTGATGACGCCCTTTGGTCCGGGGACCTTTAGGCATTCATAGGCGTGATGCGTGGCGGCCATGAATTTGGAAAGGGTCGGCCTGCCGAGGATGGCGTTGTAGGCCGACTTGAAGTTAACGACCTCGAAGTTGACCAGCTCGGTCCGGAAGTTGGCGAGGCCTCCGAAAGTCACGGGTAGAATGATCTGGCCAAGAGGCTTGATCGAGGTGCCAGGAACGATCCCGAAGAACGGGACGGCTATGCTCTTGATCCTGGATCAAGGGACTTGCATCTCGTCCAAGACCGCAGCAGATATGAGGTCCAACGAGCTCCCGCCGTCGATGAGAACCCGACCGACTTTGGCGTTGTTGATGGTCGGGCTTACGACCAGCGGGAGCTTCTGAGGCTTGGTCATTCCAAGGGGACAATCATCCTTGGAGAAAGTGAGGGACAGCTTGGACCACTTAAGCTGTTGCACGGGTGGCTTGCCCTGATCGATATGGCCAACCTCCCGTGCCGCCTCTTTCAGATCCCTGCGGGATTTGTAGGCTGAGGAACCCCCGAATATGACGGCTATGTGGTTGCGGGCTCTGGTAACCCATGTCGTCGTAAATGCGTTGTCCGCGGGACCCTTGCTGCTACTCTCGCCTTTTCCCGAGATTGGGCATGGGGCTTTCGCCAGTAAATTTCTCCAGGCGGTATGCCCAGGTCCGACAATTGCGGAGGTCATGGCCGATAGCCTAATGGTACGGGCAGAAGCGGTCGCCCGAAGGGGCAACCCTCTCCCCGCGCTCCTGGCCGCCATGGACCTGGTCATCGCGATCTTGGTCACCGCGGCCATGGCCGTTGTCCTCCCGGTCGTTGCGCCACGGGCATGGTGACCTCGCGCCCTCGTCTTTGCCAGCGGCGAGCACGCATGGCGGCGATCAACGGCGGCCACCATGCCCGGCGCGTGTGACCTCTTCTTCTTCTTGATTTTCTTTTCCACGAATCCCGAGTGCTTTTTGCTCGAGGAGCCTTCCAGGCCCGGCTGGGGCGGCAACTTACCTTCATCGAGCATCTTCTTCCATTTCACAACTTCATCGGCATTCGCGTAGCGGTCGGCCATACGGAACAACTCGTTGGCTGACAGGTTGGGGTGGATCTCTAGGTCTTACGTGGAGCGAACGTCACGGACGCCGAACTTGAAGGCCCGGATGACAGCCTCATCCGAGATGCTCGGAATGGAGTTCCTTACTTTAATGAATCTCTAGACGAAGTCCCGCAAAGTTTCTTTGTCCGTCTGGATCAGCCGCTCGAGGTCACGTTCGTTGCCCGGGCGAGTGTAACGACTTTGAAATTTGCGGGAGGGCTTCGCAAAGCTAACGCCACGGCAGATTGACCCTCCTTCGGTTGAAGAGCCACGTCTGGCGGGCCGTCGAGGACCGTGGGGAGGTAGTTAGCCATAACTCCCTCGTCCCCCAGGCGCCAAGACAGCCGTGGAGTAAATCGAGAGGAACTCGTCCGGGTTCTGGGTTCCATTGAACCGCTCAATGTGGCTGGGCTTGAACTTGCTCAGCCACGAGACGTCACGGAGGGACGCCGAAAAGGCCCCAGACCGAATGTCGGATAGTCATGGCGACCCCCCCCCGGGAGTGGCGACTGTGGCGGTTGGTGCCCAGACGATCCTTTGCGCGCGGCGCGAGGCGAGAGAACACCCCATCTTTGGCGCTGACGAGGCGTACCGAGCCGAACACTCGGTGCGCTCATAGGCGGACAGGGCATGCCCTCGAGCCTGCGAGACCGTCCGGGAACCGCTCTGAATGCCCTCACGGCGCCGACCTTGCCCCCCGTGGCCCTCCCGAGTGGGACTTCGGGAGGCGCTATGACGGGGGCGAGTTGGGGAGTGGTGCTTGTGGTCCTGGGAAAAACTCCGAACTGTCTCACGGGGCCCCTGGATCCCCATGTCGTGTGAGTTTTTCTAAGTTTTAAACACGATCGCTCCCATAGCCGCCAGTCCGCTTGGTCGGAAGTTCAAGATGCCACGGCCGTCGCCATGGCCCGCACCGCTCGGCGCTCTGGGAGCGGCGGGGTGACCATGAGAGGCGGTTAAGCCGTGTTCCGGGAGTGGTATTCGGGATCTTCACGAGCCTAGCCTCTCACCTCAGTGTCCAGCCCCCCTTGAGTTGCGGTGGTCGGTTGCGAGATCTGCCGGGGCGACTCGGGTGGTTCTACTTGCATTGCGTTGGTGGCGGTGAGGGGTCGACGAGCTCGCTCCTCTCGATCCTCCTCCCTTCTGCCATAATAACGCCGGGAGTGCCAGGCTCGGAGGACGACACTGGTGTCAAACGTCGTCGCGTCCTTCGCTAGCGCCGGGAGGTCAAGCTGCCCAAGCCGCCGCGGAGGCCGCTAGATTCTTCCTCGCTAACGAGGGTGTCACGTCATGAGTGGAGGAAACTCTCAAGCCTTTGCATCAGCAGGGAAAGACTCCCGAACTTCGGTGTGCCTTCGGGTCGGCCAGCCCGCCACGCCATCACTGGCGTAGTATGCGTTGTTGTCCTCTACGTCGTCAAAGACGCTGAGGTCTTGATTGTCTTGCGAGTTTGGCATCCTCAGGGATGCCACGCGAAAGGACTCAGTCAATCCCCACGGACAGCGCCAGCTGTCGGCGATTCGGGAACTGGTCCCCCACCGAGCTTACTTGTTGAATAAGGAATCAACCTAAGGCCCCTTTCTCGCGGTGGGTATAGCTTCCAAGACCCTGCCGAGCTACGGAACGAGGTGGCAAAGACAATCACAGCGAGCGGGAGATCTCTTTCATCTG
The DNA here is from genome assembly GCA_036346375.1 of Guadua angustifolia. Taxonomy (NCBI): domain Eukaryota; kingdom Viridiplantae; phylum Streptophyta; class Magnoliopsida; order Poales; family Poaceae; genus Guadua; species Guadua angustifolia. Next base: position 40,716,421 of record CM070512.1, read on the forward strand.
GTTCGGGCCTCTCACAGGGGAGATAACAATCCTATGTCCAGTGGTTGCAATATCGAGTAAAGGGGATTACAACACGCTTGCTCGGGGAGGCCCAGGCGGTTCTAAGGGAGCCCTACCGGGTCGGTCGTAGCAAGCACTGAGTACAAGTGTAAAATATGGGGAGAAATAGAACCCTTGACCCTTCGTGCGAGAGGGTATTTATAGGGTAATACAGGCGACATAGCATTTATTACAGGGGGCGTGATACTATTCTGGACGTGGGCAGCGCCGATTCCTTGTTCCCCGCCGGGTGCAGCGCGACGTGGGTACAATGGGCGCAGATGGTGGGCGCCTGATCCCTGGCGAGCGAGTCAGGCGGCGTCTGATCCTTCGAGCTGTCTTGCAATTAATGCCACGTCGTCTTCGCGGACGCCGGCTTTTAGGCGAAGTCCGAGGCCCTCCGTAGGTCGGTTCGCTTGGTGGCTCCAGAAAGCAAGCATGCTCGGGGACGAAGTTTTAGCGAAGAACGATGTGAGACGGCCAAAGGTCAGGGCGCCAGAGGATCTGTCTTGGAGTCACGGGACCGAGCGCAGCATGCTCGGGAGTTGCCGGGATTCCATGGTCGGATATAGGGGATATCCAATCCCCGACACTTCCCAATTTTAAAACCTTTTGAAATTAGAAAATCTCTAAGTCGCTCATACCATGCTCTAGAGCTTGTTTGAGACCATATAGTGCCTTAGAGAGTTTTAAACATGATTTGGGTGTTTAGGGTTCTCAAAACCAGGAGGTTGTTTTACAAATACCAATTCGGATATTTGTCCATTTTGGAATGCACTCTTTACATCTATTTAAAATAGTTTTATATTAAAACAAGATGCAAAGGCTAGTAAGATTCTAATAGCTTCTAATCTAGCTATGGGTGCAAAGGCTTCACCAAAATCCAACCCTTCGATTTGAGTGAAACTCCGCGCCACTAATCTAGCCTTATTTCTTACCCCAACGCCATTTTCATCTTGCTTATTCCGGAAAACCCATTTTGTGCCAATGACGTTGTATTCCTTGGGTCTTTTGACTAATGTCCAAACATCATTTCAAGCAAAATTATTTAGTTCTTCATGCATTGCATTCACCCAATCCAAATCATCTAAAACTTCATCTACATGAGTAGATTCAAAGGAGGACATAAAAGGAGTAATGTTTATAGTAAGAAGCGACACGAGATCAAGTTCGAACACTCTTACTAACGTCACCCAATATTTGATCTATTGGATGATCTTTGGAGAGTCAATGATGAATCCTTGGAGGTAGAGGTTTAACTTGTTGATCATTTTCCTTCTCATCCACATCGATAGGTTGATCTGGACTCGACATTGCAGGAGTAGAAAGCTCAGATTGCATGGATGAAGGTTGATCTTCTTTATTCACTTCCAGCTTCACATCTCTGATTGTCATGTTCTTCATTGCTTTTCTTAAACTTTTATCACCTGCATCATCCACATTTTTTTGCTCTTCTTGAGAGCTGTTAGTTTCATCAAATTCGACATCACGTTTCTTCAATAAAACCTTTGTTTTTATTAAAAACACGATAAGCTTTACCAACAACTTTGAAATTTTGAAAGCCGAATACCCTTTTTCAAAATATAACATTTACAACCAAAAACTCAAAAATAAGAAATATTCGATCTTCTTGCAACAAGAAGTTTATAGGAAGTATTTATCAAAAGACGATGCAAATAAAGCCTATCTGTTGCAAGGCAAGCGGTATTAATGGCTTCCGCCCAAAAACTATCGAACGTGCCATATTCATCAAGCATTGTTCTTGCCATTTCAATCAATGTACAATTTTTTCGTTCTACAACTCCATTTTGCTCCAGAGTGTAGGTGGCGAAAAGTTCATGTTTTATTCTGAGTTCATCACACTAATCTTCAATTCTTATATTTTTGAACTCGAAACCATTATCAGTGTGAATTTTCTTTATTTTAAAATCAACTTCATTTTGAGCCCTTTTGGCAATTCTTTTAAAAATTTCAGAGGCTTCGGATTTGTCATCCAAAAAGAATACCCAAGTGTATATAAAATAATCATCAACAATGACTAAGTAATAAGAATTGCCTTCGATGCTCTTATAGGTTGTCGCCTTGTCGGGCCAAACAAATTCATATGTAAGAGCTCTGATGGTCTAGATGTGGACATGATACTTTTTAAATGATGAGAACTAGTCACTTGCTTGCCAGCTTGACAACCACTACAAAGCCTATTTTTCTCAAACTTCACATCTTTCAAGCTCGCAACTAAATCATTTTTGAAATGGTTTTTAAGTTGAATCATCCAAACATGTGCTAGTCTTCTATGCCATAGCCATCCTAAAGAGGTTTTTGCCATTAAGCATGTTTGAAGACAAGAGTCATTTGAGGTGAAGTCAACCAAATACAAATTTCCAAATCTAAAACCTTTGAATACTAAGGAATTATAATTTTCTTTTAAAATAACTACACCATCTCTAGAAAAGCTACAAATAAGACCAAGATCACATATTTGAACAATAGATAGCAAATTAAAGTTTAAAGTTTCAACTAAGGAGACATTTGAAATGGAAAGGTCATTTGAGATAGCAATTTTACCCAATCCAAATACCTTTCCTTTGCTATTATCACCAAACGTGATCTTGTCATGTTGTCCATTTCCCGATTCAAATGTAGTGAACATTTTCTGGTCGCCGGTCATGTGTTGAGTGCACCCACTATCCAACACCCAATGCCATCCACCAGTTTTGTAGTTCACCTACAAAAAGAATTAAAGCTTTTTAGGTACCCAAATATGTTTGGGTCTTTGGAAGTTAATAACCAAGGTTTTGGGCACCCAAATGGCTTTCTTTCTTTGGCCAATTATAGGGGTCCCAACAAATTTAGCAAATATTTTACCTTTTTTATCTTTTTTTAAGAACATAGTCAGAATCATAAATATTATTTTTAGATGCTTTTCCTAAGGGACAATCATTTGCTAAATGTCCTACATCATGACATTTATAACAAAACTTCCCATTTGATTTCACAAAGTGAGGAGCCTTATTACTTAATTTCTTATTCTTTTTGGGAACATACCCAAGTCCTTATTTATTATAAGAATATTTTTGACTATTTAAAATTTTATTAAGAGTGTCCTTACCCTTAAAGCATCTATCTAAACTTTTTTTAAGTTTATTCACTTGTTCCTTGAGATCATTATTTTCAACAATTAAATTTTCATGACAAGAATTTGGGCTAGAGCATGAAATAGATGGTATATTAATTAAATCATCACAAGAGATGGATATACTAGATTTAACTACATAATGTGAATCAATTTCTAGTCTAGGCATAATATCACATTCAATAATAACATCTTTGAAGGACTTTAAATGATCCTTAGTAAGAAGAGTCTCATGAGCTTCTTTTAGCTCCTCATAAGAGTCTTTAAGGGAAAGAAATTCTTTTCTCAAAGCCTTATGCTTAGACTTTTCTTTGCTGAGGTACTTATTTAAGTCCTCAAGCATATCCATTACCTCATCATATGATGCTTCATCATCGTCATTTGATTTTACCTTAAAATCTCCTTTTGCTATGAGACACAAAGGAGTGACGAAGCCCGAAGAGGCCTCCTTGATGGAAATACCAGCGAGAACCTTCTTCTTTGAAGATGTGTCATCTTCGAAGGAGTCAGAGTCTGAATACTCTTCTTCGGAATCCCATTCTCCAATGTGAGCTTCATCTTTGTCGTCCTTTTGAAGCTTCTTGAAAAACTTCTTCCCTTGAAAAACTTTCTTCTTTTGGGCGACTTGTTCTTGTCGTCATTCTTCTTGGGGCAATGAGAAACAATGTGCCCCTTCTCATAGCACCAGATATTTGCATACTGGTTTGAACTAGAGTGTTGTCCCTTCTTGAACTTTTGAGGAGCATTTGAGCTTGAACGCCTCATGAATGTCTTCATCCTTCTCACGAAGAGTGCCATCTCCTCCTTAGTGTCTTCATCATCGGAGTCGTCAAGCGCTTCATCGCTTGACTCCGCCTTTGTCTTGAGGACGATAATCTTCTTTTTCAAAGAGCTTTGTTCCAAAAGCTTTTCCTTATCCTTCTTGTAAACCTCATTTGTAATGAGATTTCCAAGAAGTCTAGCGGGCGTCATTCTTGGAAATTCTGATGAGTTGAGAAACAACATCACCAAAGTCTCATATTTCTCTAGGAGGGCCCTAAGCATCTTACGAACAATATCAAGATCGGTTAGTGATGCTTCAAAACCCTTGAGCTCATTTACTATGTTGTTAAGCCGTGAGTATATCTCATTGATGTTCTCATGGGGTAACATAATAAAACTCTCATATTTGATCCGAAGCATATGCAATTTGGCTTCTTTGACCAAGGATGTGCCCTCGTGAATTTTTGAGAGGGTTGTCCAAATCTTATGAGCGGTTTCAAGATTGCTCACTTGATTAAACTCATCCGCGTTCAAAGCGCCAAAAAGAGCATTCATGCTTGAGCATTGAGATGGGTGTTTCGCTCTTCTTGTTCCATTGTAAGAGTGGGATTTACTCCAGTTGCGAAACTCTACAATTCTCCATATGCTTGGGCTCATGGTCTTAAGATAAACAGTCATGCGAATTTTTCAATATGCATAATTTGTGCTATCGAAAAATGGCACATTGCCTATTGACACCTTATCACTGGTGCCAAAAACACATATTCTGTAAAAAACACAAGTAGCAACAACAAATGTTCTAGTGCCAAAAACACATGTTCTATAAAAAACACACTGGGAGGGGGCCGGTCACACTGGTGGCTGGTATGACCGGAGGGGGTCCAGTCATACCGCCCTTGCTAGGGGCCAAAACACCCCTTCTATGAAAAACACACCGCCCTTGAGCCCAATCATACCGCCGGTCGATATGACTAGAGGGGGCCCAGTCATACCGGCCTCACTACATCAAAAAATGCTAATTTATCCTTTTGATTTCTCTTTTGAATATATTTTCACAGAAGTGTCTAATTGCATATGATTTGAGCCTCGACATTTTTATCAACATCAAACACACGACAAAGACCCCTCTTAATAGTACGACAGCTATTCTAGTAATCCAATCTTTTTCTCCAACCCTCGAGATTGGTAAAAGCTACGAAAAGGTCCTTAAATTTTATACCTTAGCCATCTTGTCTTGATGCGTTGATTTTCTATTCAGGCTTCCTTGTTCATCGAATCTTAGACCAACTTATTTTCAAAATACTCAAACTGAAAATGTTGGTCCTTTAAACCATAATTGTTATTAATTACCAAAACCAAATCGAATTAGGGTCTAGATACTTTTAGGATGACAAGTAGTAGAAAACAGTAGCTTAGTTCCCAGTTTAGCCCATAAAGTTCTCCAGAAGTGGCTAAGAAATTTAGCGTCACAGTCTGAAACTATTGTGTTTGGCACACCATGCAATTGACAAATCTCACGGAAAAACAAATCAGCAACATGGGAAGCATCATCACTTTTATGGCAAGGTATGAAGTGTGCCATCTTAGAAAATCTATGCACAACACCAAAGATGCTATCTGTCGACGTTTGTTGTCGACAATAATGAAAACGGGGCTAGGCGTCGGATCCAAACTCGATGGTAGCACAAGACGCAAGAATTATACATGTTCGGGCTCTCGCGGAGGAGATAATACCCTAGTCCTGTGCTCTGGAATTATATGTGTCTAGCTTATTTGCTGATGATCTGATCTAATATTCCCCCGCACCCCCCTTTATATAGCAGGGAGGCGCGGGTTACATAGGAGAGTCCTGGTCGGATACAAAGTGAGGATTATATCTCCTGTACCTATCCATTTGGGTAACTACCTAGATTACGATTGTATCCTACCTAATCCAGATCAGTTGCTATCTTCAGGGCTTCCTTGTTTCGCACGTCTGGCGCAACCCTGGTAGCTTCTGTTTCCCTGTAGTCGGCCCAGCCTGGTCTTGTGTAGTTGGGCCTTGCAGGCCTTCTTTGCAGATATCCGTGGTGTGTATACTCTACAGTAGCCCCTGAGTGCTTTGCGATCGAATTGCCTTCTTATTGACAGGATTTCCCGACTGGTTTTCTCTCCAGCCGAGTGCTCCGTTGTAGGCAAGGAGGTCGTGAAGGACTCGATAGAGCTCCATGTGTAGTCATTCCGAGTGGTTCCCAGCCTAATTTATTGGTGACGCATACTCGCCTTGGAGTTTTCCTCGCTTAGGTTGGCTTTTAGCCGAGTAGTACTGTGGGCAGGCGCATGACTTCCCTTTGTCATGAGGTGTACCATGAATTTATCTAGGTGGTACCCACATCTGCTTTTTGCAGTGTACGGCTAATGGCCCATCATGAGGCATACCTCTGGGATTTTTGTTTTAAATCAACTTATGATATCTGATTTCGTTTTGAATGGTAACCAGCATGCGACCTGATACGAGGCATATCATAAGAGGATGTTTTAGTTTGGAAGGTACCCAAATTCCATCTGATGCGGTCATTAGCCTTTGGCCCATCATGGGGCGTACCGTATCCCAAATCAGATTCGGCCCAAGAATGCTTGTACACAGCGATTACTGTGCATGGCATCCGGCCCATCTTGAGGCGTGCCCTAGGGCAACCTCAGGACATGCGGAAGGCGAAGCGTTTTCCCACTCAAGGCGAAAGTTAGCATCGCTCCCTATAAATATGAGACTCGGTGTGAACGAAGCGGTTTTCTGCACACTGTCCTCATTTGCCCCTTCGTCTTCTCACTTTCGGCACTTCTCCTGTGATCTCCGCCGCTAGGGTTAGCATATCTCGCCATCCCAATCCGATGCAGTTGCTAGTTCTTTCACCAAAAAATGTCTTCTCCTTCTGCCAAAGACGCTCCTTCATTAGCCTCGCCCAAGGATTGGGCTACTTCAGTGACGACGGAAAAGCAATTGGAGGAATTGGTCGCCGGCGATGTTTCCCACCACTGGTGATGCTCTCTGCCTGCCCTGTTGCGGGTGAGTCTTGCCCCACACCCCACACTGAGGAGGTGGTTGTTTTTTAGTCCTTCCAGCGTGGGTTCGGCCTTCCCGCCTGCGCTTTTCTTCGTGGTCTCCTTCATTTTTATGAAATTGAATTAACTCATCTCAATCCAAACTCCATTCTTTAAATTGCTGTCTTTGTTCACCTCTGCGAGGCCTTCCTTGGCATTCGCCCACATTTTGACCTTTTCCGCCATCTCTTCCTTCTCAAGCCTTTCCCAAGCAAGAATTCTCCCAAAGTAGTTGGAGGTGCTGGATTCCAACTTAGGGATGGCCTGAAGAAATCCTATTTCGCCATTCCCTTCAAAACCTCAAATAAAGGCTAGCATCAGGAGTGGTTTTACTGTGCCAATCCCAAACCTTCTCTTCTTTCTTTTTCCGGAGCCCCGCCCAGGCCTTCAATGGATTGGACTTCGCTTCCCTCGGACAGCGGGATGGACCAAGTGGAAGAACTCATGGGTATGATCGCCAAATTGAAGGAGGACAGACTGACCGGAGTCACGATCATCCTCAATTTTGGCTTTCGCTGGGTGCAGCCTCTCAAGGAACGAGTCCATCTGGGGTATGAATACGAAGGGGAGCATGATCCTAGTCGGGAAGCTCCTGAGTCGATCCCCAAGGGCATACTCCTTGGCCGTCTGGGCGATATCTTCGTCTAAGGCACCCAAATCGTCAACACTGGGTGCCCGAAGCCTTTCAATAGAATGAGCCCTCCGCCTCCAGTAAGATGCTTGTCTCATCTCTCAAGGTTGGATTTTCTTATTCTTGAGCAACTGTGATCGTATCACGTGTTTGTTGCGTGTACCTGCAGGGTCGCGATGCCTTCTTCTCTGAAGAACCACTGCCCGAGTTCCCTAAGCACAAGAGCGCCAAGCGGAAACGTCCTGCTAGCGCCTCGCCCTTCGCTCCGAGTGCGAAGAAGGACAAGGCGGTAGAATTTGAAGACCCTTGGGAAAGAAACGCCCGCTCGTGCCCAAGGAGAAGAGGAAGTAATCGGCGGCTAACGTGTGCCCGACTAGAGGTCCAAAGGTTTGGGACTCGGTAGCCATGCGCACCTCCCCCGTGACTTCCTCGTCATCGAGCCGGTCTGAGGGCCCGAAGGCCCTTGAGCCCCTAGCCCGGCACATGGCCGACAGCGTGCCACCGCCCCCGCGCCCGATCGGAGACCCCTTGTCCCCCGTGCCCGGCGCATAGGTGGGTTCTTCTGCAAGCAGACCTTCTACTCGGAAGGGCTCGGGGATAAAAATAACAAGATCCAAAAGGTTGGTTCCTTTGTCAATTCTTCCTTTTGTTTTTTCAGGTCATGCCCTGACTGCTTCTTTTTCTAGGAAGCCTATTGATGAAATTCCCGTGGATGTGCCACTCAGGGAGCCCCCAAAGGCCGCTGTCGAAGATGCCTCAAGCTGGCCAGGAGCTGAGGCACCGAATGACGCCGCGCCCGCCGCCCCCGAAGTAGCTCCAGAGCCGGCGGTGACAACTCTTTCGACTGCTTCCATGACTCAGGGCACCAGGGCTGACTTTGATCCAGGCAGCCCGTAGCCGCGTACTCCCGGGCCGGCTGGCCAAATGGTGCCCCTAAGGCCTGCTGGATGCCCCTCGCCTCCGCCAGAAGAACTCCCTCGGCCTCCTCGCCCAAAGTCCCCACTGCGGCTTGCGTTCTTCGGCGAGGATGGCGAGTGGATTGCCTTTGACGACGAAGGTGAGGAGAAGGAATGGGAGGCATTCTGCGACCAAGCCTTCAGTTGCTCCCGGATGGCTCACGTGAGTCTCTTATGCCGAGTTCGTTAGAAGTTCTCTTCTTTCTGTCTTTGGTGATTTTATCATTTGTTTTGTTGCCTTCAGCGTTGGAGTGAGTGCGCCAAGAAAGGGACGCCGTTCTCCGGGAGATACTCCCGAAGACCAAGATGCGGCGGGATTATGAGGTGGAAGTCCAGCGGGTCCGCATCGATCTCCAAGAGGAACTCGGCAGGGCTCGGAATGAGAATCGAGTGGAGCTGGAAAGGCTCTGGGCCCAGGTTCTGGCCTTCAAGGTGGAAAGACTGAACTTGACGAGCTCCCTTAGCGGTAATCGCCTTATCCGACTACCTTAGACCGGGAGATTGGCGCCAACAACACTCTTTAAAATTCATGATTCACTTTATGACACCACGCCTCTTGTCATACACTCGGATGGACCCACATGTCATAGACACACCGCTAAAACCAGCGAATTGAGTGTCCTGGACTAATTTTTCCACCTTAGACCACCTCTTTAGTCTTCTATCCCTTAACTCATTCTTCCTGTCTTGGTTTCGGTCTTCATCATTGCAGGTCTTCAGGGAAAGCTCGAAACCGCCCAGAAGCGGGTCAAGGAACTGGAGAAATCCGAGAAGGATGCCCAAACCAAGTCGGACGAGATGGAAGTAGAGTTGCAAGGTTTACTCCTGACTCGTCCTTTGATCCTGCTGCGCTTTTTAGCATCTTTGGGCTAATCTGACTAGTTTTGCAGAATACCGGGCTAAGTCGCAGGCTCAGTATCGCGTCCTTGATCAAAAGATCAAAGCCACTGAAGCGCGAGTCAGCAAGCTCCAGGAAGGCTCCAAGGCGTTGTTGCAGATCCTGAGTCCTGGCGAAGTTGGGCCCAACGATGCGAACGTCACCATCCAGCGACTGGCGGAGGGGCCCAAGACGCTGGTAGCACACTTGAAGGAGATGGCGATCATGAGCGCCAGTCAAGCTCTGGCCATCGTGAAGTCCTTGTACCCGCGGTTGGAGCTCGAAGCTATCAGGAAGGGCTTCGCTTGCACCGTCAGTGACAATCATGCCCTTGCTCGCTTTGACGAGTTAGGGATACCTCTGCCGCTTTAGTCGAAAACCTGGACTTGGGCTCCGTGTGAATGTCTATTTGCTGGGACTTGGTCTATAATAACTCTTTTGTTCCTTGGAAAAAAATGCCTGGCAACTGAGCCATGTTTTGATTTTAACGGCTTCATTTGTGTCTTGAGAATCTTTGTTGATTTAATGCTTGCATGCGCCGCGTCTGGTTTGGTGTCCTGTGGCCATACGTCTTCTCAGTTGCTTCGAGTTCTGGTGCCAGCAAGTCTTTCAGAGCCGCTTCGGCTTCCCGCGCTAGCATTTACTCAAGACTATTCGGCTTCCACGCTTTGAGTATATAAGGGTGTCACCGCTACTTGAGCGATCACCCGTCTTTAAGTCCTTTTCTACAACCTTCGTCATTCTTCTTTAGACCTTCAATGGCTTCTTCATCCCAATCTTCTTCGTCTGGCAATGAGACTCCACCATCTCCCCCTCCCCCCGGCGGAGGAGCCAGTTTTTGACTTTGAAGATGGGGCTCCACCGGCGCCTGACAAGGAGGATGCCTTCCTTGTTGAGCTCTGGGCTGATTACGAGCTCACGCTGGCCAAGCTTGCGGAGGAAGAGGCTGTTGTCCACGATGTGGCCGCCGTTGACGTGCTGATTGAAGCCGTCCCGAAGCTTGTCGGGGCGAGGGACGCTCTTATCGAGGCAGTAGGACGCGCGCGTCGTGCTTAGGCCTTAAGTCCCTGCAAAATTCTTGTGTAATGCATTGATGTATCTAGGTCTGAATATTTTTAATGAAGTTTTGATGTTGCTTAATCCTTCTTCCCTATTGATTTAGAGTTTGCCCGAGTGGTTTCTTTCCTTTATCGTTTAAGCACTTTGCCCGACTATTCTAGCCCCCTGGCATCAGGAGTCGGCTCATGGCCATTTTTCCCAAGCACGCGCTTTTGAGAGACTAGAGTTCATCATTTGTGGGATCAGAGTTTCACGATTTGGATTTTAATGCACTCGAGCTCAGTCGCAATCATTAGGGAGAAGAAGTAAAAATGACTCATAAGAAGGGTTGCGAATGCGCAACACTATTAGGTGTAGCCCCCGACTTACTACTTAATTGAGTATCAATTGAGTAGCAAGTCAAGAAGAAATTTTATTCATGAATAACATAGTTAATGTACAAGATTTAAGAATAAAAATGACGTGGCTACTCTATGTTCCATGAGTTGCCGATGACTACACCGTCTTTCCGCTTGAGTCTATAAGCCCCCGAACGCGTCACCTCATCGATGATGTAGGGGCCTTCCCAGCTTGGGGAGAGCTTGTGCTCGCTTTTTTTATTCTTCATTAGGACCAGATCTTCTTTGGAGAAAGCACAGCCCCAAACGTTCCGATCAAGGTAGCGGCGCAGGCCTTGGAGGTATTTGGCCGACTGGATCGTTGCAATTTCCCTAGCTTCTTCCAGTCGGTTGAGGTCTTCTATCCAATTCTCCTCCTACTCGGTCTCCTTGTAGCTCTGAACTCGCGAGGATCCGAACATCAACTCGGTAAGTAAGACCGCTTCTGAGCCGTATACTAGGAAAAAAGGTGACTGCCCGGTAGCTCTGCTGGGAGTAGTTCTCAGCCCCTAGAGCACCAAAGGCAATACTTTTACCCATCGTGTAGCATAAGGCTTGAGACGATCAAAAATCCTTGCTTTTAGCCCTTGTAGCACCATGTCGTTTGCTCGCTCCACTTGGCCATTGCTCCTTGGATGGGCCACAAAAGCAAAGCAAATCTTGATGCCGAGTTCGTCGCACCAGTCTTGAAATTCTTCACTGTGGAATTGACTTCCATTATCCATGATGATCCTGTTTGGTACGCCGAATCTTACCACGATTTCTTGGAAGAACTCCTTTGCCTTGGCCGCCATGATTGTGGTGACGGGCTTTGCCTCAATCCACTTCAGTAAATTTATCAATGGCGACGAAGAGATGAGTGAAACCACCTTGAGCCTTCTTTAAAGGATCGGACTATGTCGAGCCCCGCATCGCAAATGGCGGTGATCGGAATGGTTTGCAACGCTGCGCGCCATACATGTATTTGTGAGTGAAGAATCGACAACCTTCGCAGTCGTAACAATGTCCTCTACGTCTGTTGATGGCGGCCGAAGAAGCCTTGACGATAAGCTTTGCCCACGGGGTACTTGATCTTGTGTGATGCGCAAGAGTGGATTTCTCTGAGGAGGTTTTTCCCTTCTTGCTCTGATATGCAGTGCCTCAGGACTCTGGAAGCACTCTTTCAGAAGAGTTCTTCACCGACCACCACGTAGCTTTTGCATCGGTGTGTGACACGCTCTGCCTGTACGCGGTCTTCGGGAAGCTCATCCTTTAACAGATAGTTTAGGAATGGAGTTGTCCAGTCGGGGTTGATGACTAAAACTTCCTCTTCGGTTGGTCTTTCCTCTGATTTGTCTGACTCTTGCTGTTGGCTTATTGAAGATTTGTGGAGCTCTTCGACAAATACTCCAGCGATCTTGTTGCCGACCGGAGCCTAGCCTTCTTGAGCTCGTCTGCTGCTTCATTGTCACGGCGGAGTACGTGGATGAGTTCCAGCCCGTCGAACTTGCCTTTGAGCTTTCGCACTTCTTGGCAATATGCAGCCATGTTGTCCCCGATGCACGACCAGTCTTTCTGCACTTGGTTGATTACTAACATGGAGTCTCCGTAGATTGTCAGCCGTCAAACACCGAGAGATCACTACAGGAAAACATGGATTTACAAGCTGTAAAACTGTTTCCTATAGTTGGTTTTACAAGCAGCTCGGCCGCTTTGAATTATAATAGCTACTTGCTTTCCATCTTCGCTGCTTGGAATAGTATCTAAAGTGGTACTCTCGCTTGAATACTTTCCAAGCGGTACTCTCGCTTGTAATATTGAATTCCTAGCGATACTAGTCTTTGCAATGTTTAAACCTTTCAAAGCGCCACCATCTTGCATGGAAAGATAATTGCAAGTCAGTATATCTGCATGTGATTAGGCATAACCCACATTCAAGAAAACTAATCCTAAACACATATATCTTGCTTGCAATAATAATTGATGGTGCATTCATGCATGCATCCGTTGTCAACAATCAGTTATAACAATGATAACAACTCAACAATTTGATAAAATCAAATGTAAAAGAATAATTCACAGAACAAATCTTTCATATTCTTCCATACTCAGAGCCAAGCAACAACATACACATGAGTTTTGATGTCTAGTTACATCACGTACCATGCATATTCCACCAAAAATAGCCAAGCAATAGCATACAAGAGTTTTGATGCATGTCTTGGTACATCATCATGCATATTCTACCAAAAGACAGATGGATTTATAAGAAGATTTTGCATTCCAGCCAGGAGAACCGTACATTCTATCAGATCCTATTCTTGCACTTACAGAAAGAAACCAGCAAGTATTCAAACACAGAATTACACAAGGAATCTGGCATGTAAGAGCTATCTCAGCTTCGAGTAGATCTGATCCTGTTCAATGGATTCTCGCTCTGCTTTCGATATTGAACTTGAGGCATTGACATGCCCCCGAGACAACAATCTCAGAACAACATGAAACAAAGATATCATCAAAGTTATTCAAATTATATGGACCAACATGAAAATATAAATCGAGAAGATGAGCGTACAAATGCCTTCACGAACAGATAAGTTTGGTCTAATCACATCACTTGAATTCACCAAAAATATGTCTCCAATATAGAGATGATTGGTTGGAACATATACACAATACATATGAACAACAATATAATGTATAGAATATCCACTACAAGAACAAGAGAAGGTGCATATTTTCAATCGGTTGAAACATCAAAACTAAGACAAGACACCCATTAAGTAATCTAAGAATAACAAAGAATCCCACTCAAATGAAACTATAATGCCAAGAAAAAAAGATCTAGAAAGGCAAATCGGGGGCATATGAGGGAGAATTGTGGAGATTATGCTCATATGGTGAGTGAAATTAGTATAGCCAAGAGCAAATCATGCATTCTTATTCCAAAGATACTAGGGTTTGAGCTAAGCTTATGTACAGAATTTTATCATGCATACAGTAAGTGCATTGCTCCCTTACAGAAGTTATGGGAAACAATTTATGCAATTTAAGCCTCCCTTGAAGGCCATCTTCCCCTATGATCATCCAAGTAATAATATCAGGATGCAATATGAAATAGAAGATGCAATTGTAAGTACAAAATATCCAGAGTTAGTTCAACAATCGCACTGAAATTTTCCTTTTCAGATTAACAGGACTCCTGAGTCATTTCAGACTTAGCATCAAGTACAGCATAAAATAGCAGAAGCAAGAGCATAGAAATAAATTTTCATTGTGAGAAAAGTTAATTAGTAAGTACTCACAAGGTGAAGAAGTGTGATGTCGCTCCCTCTCCCTAGCACCTTTGATGGCCTACAAAAAATTCTTCGGTCGAGACAAAACAAATAAATTTCTCAAGGATCACAACTACAAAGCGATCGATTTATCTGAGCAAAATACAAATCAAGACTCAAATTCAAAAATGATAACCACAAGATGATATCAAAAGAAAGAAAAAACAGCTTGTCAGCTTCTCAGAGAAAAGGGATACAATCAAGTTTCTATGTATTTTTTAGTTGTTCTTAGTTCTTACACCAGCTTGTCAGCTTCTTAGAGAAAAAGGGTACAATCAAGTTTCTATCAATTAATCATACACCTTGTTATTACAAATCCCCTAGGCACCGCTTCAAAGAAGAAAAATTAAGGTCGATGGGACTTGTAAAGCATTGAAATATTCCCATGGCGAAGTTGAATTACACGGGCATAAGTGGTGAATTAGACAGATCCAGAGAGCATAAGAATACCTATTCACCTATTTAGGACACCCTATTTGGGAATCATCGTTGACTAAAATTCCAGCAAAGGCATGTTTGAACCCAAGTAAACCAAATGCGGTAAACAAATGTCTAAGACACGGTCTCCGTCTCCTGGTCCAATGGCAAGCACCATACATAGCCGTACACCAAATCAAACCGAGTGTGGATCAAAGGCTCATCAGTGTGGATCAAAGGCTCATCAGTGTGGATCAAATGCTCGTAGCCTACATTGAATCATATGTACACTAAAAATAAATACATGCAATGGCAGAACACAGAACATGTTCTGTCATATTGAGTACTACTGTATAAATTTCTTCCAATACTATCATACATTTTAGATCAACAGGACATCCAAACTAGATGCCCCGGTTTCATTCTTGAAACCAAGTTCTTTATTTAATCCACACAAGACATCGACACAAGCGTCACCAAAACAACCGACCAAGAAAGAAAACACCCAAAAGCAATGACCTCAAATAGTTCCAGCAACACTGACACAAAAGCAGACTTCAACCCACAAACCTGAAGCCTCCGGACACATGCCACCAAAACCTCCGATCGGCATAAGTGAAACGACAACCACCTTAAAAAGTTCCAAAGAACTACTCTCCCATACTACCGAATTTAAGCGCCAGATGATTAACCAACAAACCCCACCATCACATCTTGCCATCCAGCAGTTATTAATAAAACATGACCGAACTTTTGTGACATAGCATTGCCTTCATTTTGAACTTGGACATACATGTACAGGACAAACTGAACATTTCACAAGACAAAAATAGCTCTCATTTATCAATGCATCATACCACTCCTCTCTCTAAATCTGTTGTTTTGCTTTCATGCTTAGTAGCAGAAAGGGTCATGTTTTGCTTGTTTATATTTGTAGAATTTGTTTGATTGTAAGGGCTCAATTCGTAGATCAACCATCAAGTATCTAGATCAAACCACCAAGTATCTAGATCAAACACAAAGTAAGGGCTCAATTCGTAGACCAGTGGATGAACTCAGAAAATCAAAAGCAAGAACATTACCTCGGCTCGAGTGGCTTCTTCGTCGCTGCTCTGCCCCCTTCACGGCAACTGCGCTTAATCCCGGCGTCCCCCTTTGTCACTGCTCTGCCCTTCACAGCAGCGTCTGGCCTCGGCGCCCCCTTCCTCGTTGCTCGCCCCTTCTGTATTTCGATCTACACCTATCCACGCACTGGATGTGCCGCCCCTGCGCTGCTCTACCTCCTCACGGACCTCCCTTACCTTTGGATTTGTCGCTCTGCTCCAAGATGGCGCCTATCCTTCACCGCCCAAGAGGAGATGCTCCGAGGGGGCGCCAGAGATGATCCAAGAGGAGACGCAAGCTTGTCCTCGATCGTCCACGCCCTTGACCCGCCACGCCTCAATGTCGCTCCACGCTCCCGGATGCACCGCCCTTGCATCCAACGCCGTTGTGCCGTGGATGAGTCGCAGCTGGTTGAGCCGCCCTCTCCCTCCACCATCGCCTAGAAGCTCCCGGATGCAACCAATTGAGTTCTCAAATTGGAGCCATGCTCTATCTTGTTGGTGAGAGATTTGGGGATTTTAGGATAACCCTAGATGATGCGAATGGTGGCGCGCTGCCTCTCACTCTCTTTTTTGTTATGGCTAGGTCGGCGTGGGCCTTTTGCCTCAAGACGGTCAGTGGCGGTGGCTTACGCGCTAAGGAAATTTTTGTGCGCCAAAATTTTCACTCACCCGCCAAGTGCCTAAGCTCTTTGCCCAAGCAGAGATATCCCAGCGATGGTCAAGTGCCCAACCCAAGCAGAGATATCCCAGCGGTAGTCTTTGTCTTAAATAATTTTTAAAGCTGTTTGGTGCTTGTGATGATATAACTCTTTCAGAGCGGTACCACCGCTAACAATTTGAACCTTTCTGAAGCGGTGATCTTGCTTTTGAAATAAAATTTTATTTGAAGCAAAGACTACCACTTTTAATTTTATTTTTCTAGGCGGGTTGTAGCGCTTGCGATAATGGGATATCCTATAGTGGATATCGCGATACAGAGTCCGTGGATAAGTGCCTCGTACTCGGCGGCGTAGTTTGATGCCGGGAAACGGAGCTGAAGGACATACTTCAGGCGTTCACCTGTCGAAGAGATGAGCACCATGCCAGCCCCAGCACTGCTGAGCATGAGGGAACCATCAAAATATATTGTCCAATACTCAAGTGTAACATCCCAATTTTTGATTCTCTAAATATTTGATATTATTTTATCGCAATTTATTATTTTCACAAATTTCCTGGATTTATTGGAATTTCCTGAGATGTAATTGAATTATCTTAAAAGTATATTGCCTCCGGTCGAAAACTAATGATAAATAGATAAATTCAAGATAAAGGTTGCCGAGAATAATTTATTTGAGTCTAGAAGATCTTGAAGTATTTCTGTAGATTTATTTTTCTTTCTCTGGGATTGAACCGGATTAGGAATAGGCTAACCGAGTTTGGGGGGGCAGTTCGGATCGTGTTTTACCGCATGCATATCAGCCGCAGAGCCGGACTCGTGGGGAGCTTTTTTCCGTTTTCTCCGAAGCGTAGACGACCTGGATTCTAGCGCCGTCACCGACCTCGTACGCACTTGGGTCCACGCGCGAAGGACTTCTCGATCTTCGCCGAGTTGAATCCCCACGCCGGCGTTGGTCTTTGAGATCGCACGGACTCGAGTTCCATCGGGCGGGAAAAGGACTCGTGGCACTGGAGAGGCGGCGAAGAATTCCTCCGTGGCGTGGCGATTTGAATCTCCGGCTGGCAACAAGTCTCGATGGCTCGAGTCTTCTGGCGGGCAAGCGTGGCGTGGCAATTAGGTGCCATCGCGAGTTAGGAAACTCTTTCGGCGGAGAAGTATCGGCGTCACCGATTTGGATTGGCGCGAATTCGCAAGCATCGAGTCCTATCCGGGCGGGAAAAGGATGCCTGGCCTATAAAAGCGACGACGGGCATCGCCAAAACGCATGCAACCAAAACCGTGGCGTTTGAGCTAGTTACTGCTGTCGTTCGGAGAATTGCGCGAAGAACGGCGAAGCGCCGCCATAAGCCGCCGTAGAGTTATCGTCGCCGAGGCGCCTTAGGGTCGGTGCCATTCGCTTTATCGAGAAGCATCCGTGCGTCGTAGTTCATTTGAGCATCGCCAGGAAGAGATCGCCGTCAGGATCGTCGTGTTCTTCGAGACGGCGAGTTTCGCACGTGGTCCAGCCATCGCCGACCGGAAGCTTCGTCAACTGTCGGATCTTCATCGAGCGATCGGGATTGAGTCGTAACGCTTCGGAATCGGTAAGCGTCTCCGATTAAATATCAACCGTTGAGTTTAGATCGAACGGTTAATATTGAGTCACGTAGTAGATTTACCCGTAACCGTTAGATTGAGTTCATAAGTCTAGATTTCGCCACGTTTTGTCCGTACAAGCCGGGGCAGGAAAATTCGGATTTTCCTTATAAAAATAATTCGGAAAGATTTAGAATTTCTAATTCCAGAGTTTAGTTTATTTTCAAAACTTCTAAATGCTACAGCTTTTGCATATGAACTCCGATTTGGGTGATTCGATTTCCGAAAAGTTTGTAAGATTGAGATCTTTCCAATGGTGGATTTTATTTGAATTTTCGAGTTCATTTGCTATTTGTTCTTAGTGTTTATTTGCTATTTCTTTTGATTAGCGTGAGCGTTGAGTTGGGCGAGGTTAGGAGGAGGATTAAACAACTCAAGGATATTCTTGAACAATACCGTGAGCTTAAGCAAGGCAAGTTGTGCTTTGATCATGTTGCACCCATAAATTAGATTGCATGCTATTTTGCTTTACCTTATCACTTGTTATTTTATGTGTATAAATGATTTCAACATAAGTTTGGGATTAGCTATCGTACCCTTTGAATTACACCCTACCTTGTTATTTGTATGCCATACTCCACTTGTCACCCTAGGTTGGTTTACTATAGTTGGTTAATAATGAAATCAACATGGAGGATTAGATCAGACTAGAATGCTTAGCCATGCCACGTCATCACTTGAATCTTTGATAAATAATCTTGACTAATGGAATATGGAACAATGTTCTGAATTTGTGTGTCATGTGTGGTCACACGATGAGATTGAGTTGTGTTGGCAATGGATGTCACACAACGATATTGAATTGTTGATGGCACGTGGTGCTCGGTAATCAACTGGGGTGGTTATAATTTTGGGTCGGAGCAAGTGGCAAGGGCAGGATGCCTGGGTGGGCCCGATGGGCAAAGGGTATGTGTATGTCTTGCTTTGATCAAACCATAAGGACACCTTGCGAGCCTTTGACCTGAGTCAATCATGCAACCACATGTTGTTATGGGGCAACCTAGCTGACTAATTTGCAAAGTCTTGGCTTTAGTACTATCGTGGTGGTGTGGTTCACCTTTGATTGAACCCAGATGGCGCAAGAGGGGGCCTATTTGGAACAAAGTTGTTCCTTCAGTGTTGAAACCTTAGCGGGTAGTACTGAGTTAAGACAGAGCATTGTAAAGGCTTTGTCATGATTCTCTGCCGGCATACCAAAGGAAGTGTGCTAATAGCTTGGCATTAAAGAGATTATCATGTCGTGTGGGTAAAGTGCATAACCTCTGCAGAGTGTACAAACTATTCGGATAGCCGTGCTCACGGTATTGAGCAATGCTCGGGGATTACAGTCAAGGGTTTAGACTTTTTGAAAACTTGGGATGGATGGCGAGTTGCCATGAAAAGTTGAATCTTGACTTAGGATGAGAAACTTGGTTTACTTGAGAAATCTGAATCTATCTATTATCGTTATTTGTTTTACCGTCATTTCAATCTATATCTTGTACTTGTTTATAAATCTTTGTAGTTGCAAATAACCATTGTTAGCCTTTCCTTTGGAATAAGCACGCATATAGCTATGATAGGATTGCATTACATGCACAACTTGTTGAGTACGTGTTGGTGTACTCACCCTTGCCTACAAACATCATCGGTCTTTGAAGAAGGAGTACCATGGAGAGCGAATGTTTAGGGTGCGAGCCTTATCGGTTGCTGTGGTATCTTGAGGGTTACCTCGTCTTCATTCCGCTGCAGTTCAATTGGTTGTTCAGCCTTGTGAGGCATTGTTAAGTAAGTTGACCATAAGGTCATACAACCGTAATATTTAATATATTATGTCTTTTATCTTATAAGCGTTGTGTATGATTGTGATATTCACTAATGTTGAGGCTGTGTGCACTAAGCGTGATCTGGACTAGTGCAAGATACACGAGAGGTCGGATTTACATATTCGGGTCCCAACAGAGGTGGTATCGAGCCATCTTGTTGTGAGTCTTGACCCTAGATAGTTGGTCGTCTCTATAGGTCCTTCAAAATTATTTTCTAAAGTAAAAGACCTAATCTGAAAGAATAACGTATTCTTGACTCATCTCATTCTTCTATTTCTGTTCTTACCCAAAATTCTTTCCTTTCCCTTGCTGAAGTCTCTTTCTCTTACCTTTTGCTAAAATTGAATTAAAAATCTTACCTGAGTTATCTTGAGTAAGAAAACGATATACCACACTTTAGGAGAGACATCGAGTGCCTGCTACTGCCATAATGATCACCAAGGAAAGAATCGTCAAAGAATCAAGGTAGTATACCCAGAGTTAGAAGACTCAGTGCTTTAAGTAGCCAGTTGAGACTCATGTGTGGGAGTCGCATTCCTTAAGATAGGAGTGTAATCGCCCATGTAGACAGATAGTTTTGTGTGTTTAGGTTGAATTGGTTCTTCTTGATTCTTTGAGTGTGCAAGATGTGTTGCAAAGCTTTTAGGCTTATATAAGCAGCTATACCAAGTTATTAATATTGATTGCTTAAGTTATTGGGTTAAACCTATCTCCCCTGAATTAGGATTCTTGCTTCTTACCCATGCTATTTTCTCTCTCACCTAACCCACTTGAGATAATCCAGCAGATGGTTCAGAATAGTGATAGCAATGAAGCTAGTGGAAGTGGAAATCAACCCAATAGAAACTCCAAGGAATGGTATGGTCACAGTGAATTTAAAGAAGAACGCTATCCTGCACCTTGCTCAAAATCTAGACATCGTTTTATGGAGTACTACCAACCAAACAAACTTGGAAGGTCTTGCGTGCATTATTTGTGGAGAAATAGTACATCCCACGACGAGCATGCGAGCAATTGCTCGATCGTGAAGGAAGCCACTCTCTGGAGAATGTCTTATGAGCGACATCACATGTTACCTTGGTGAAGGACAAGACCATTGCCCACCTCGGTGTCCCTTGGATCGGTTAATTCTTGCCTTGGTCGGCGTAGCGAGAAGAATCTACGGACTTTAGTCGCTCAAGAATCATCAATAAGAGATGGAAAGTTAGTGCCTAAGATACGTCGCTTGGAAAATTAAAAATGCACCCTCCTAAACCTGTCAACCCTAATTAGGAAACCAGTAAGTGGCTATCACCCACAGTAGGTCCCTTGTATGGTGAAAAAAAAAATCGTTTTGCTAGGAGATGTGTTGCGAGTCAAAAAGTAATAAAATCACAAGAAGAGCGTCATGAGTGTCACAGAAAAGGGCATTATGCTAATCGAAGTCCACAGGAAAGACCAGTAATTCCTATAACCATAGATATATCGGAAGTTACCTTAGTCCAGTACATAATGCCAAGAGTGAGCGGTGAAATTGCGGAAGAAATTTGTCTAGAGAACCAATCGAAGAAAAAGGCGTTCAGGTAAAAGATACTGTTCCAATCAACGAATAACCAAGAAAGAAAGTTCACCCTAGACTCGCCATAATTGCCATAAACCTAAACATTTTGCCAAGAAATGCCCTCAAAGAAAAGCAATCATGATGGTTCAAGTCAATCCCAACTCCGTCCTGCTAAAGCCCCAAATCAAGAAAATCCGAGCCGTGAGTTTACTTAGTATGATATCATAACCCTACTTGTAAAGTGAGAGATTAGTAATGACTTCCATGTAAAGGTTCCTTGTTGAAAGAAATGAAGCGGAGAAGATTGATACATTGGAATACCGAATATTGGAATGAAAAAGCAATAATGGAAACGATGAGTTAGATATTTCTCTAAGAGTATTCTTGAGTTTATGGTTCACCTGAAAATGATGCATGAGAAATAGTGGCTAGTTTAGTGACCCAGTGAGAACTTGTTAATTAGAGGATTTGTCATTAAGTGCTCAGTTGTGCTAGGATCCACCAGAACGTTAAGGGTTCAGTGCTTAGTAAATGAGTTAAGTTCCAAGCAAATCATATTATGTAGATAGTTAGGTTATTCTTGAAATTAGTTAGATACTCGGACATAAGGATATTTTGGTGAAGGATATATCAATTTAAAACCTTGAAAAAAAACCATGTCAAAATGTATGCTAAGGAATTAGTGGAAAATAGAGGAGCATATCGAAGAGTTACTAGGAAAAGTTTTGAAAACTTAGTATATCACCATGGAAATTCTTGTTCATTAAAATGCAAATGGAAGATCAAGGAGATTGCACTAAATCGTGCTCTAAATAAATAAAATATCAGTAACAAGTATCCAATATCGGGATCGACTACATGATTGGGCGTTGAGAATAGAATTGGAATTTCTTTAGGACAAAGTTTAAGCAGGCTATCATAAACTTAGGAGACATGGGAAGGATGTTTCTAAAATTTCGTTCTCTACATGAACAATATACGTTTTGGCTAAATCTCCTAAATTAACCGATGCCCGCATATCTAATGAACATGATAAGTAAGATGTTTATGGATTAATTGATAAATTCATGGTTGATGACACTATAGTATACTATAAGACAAGAGGAAAATCGCATAACCTAGAAATGAGTTTTTGCGAGAGCCGCATTAAATGCGTTAAATTCAACAAATGTGATTTATGGGAGAAAAAGGTGGAATTTCGTTAGCCATGCAAAGACTACTAAAGGAGCTATTGTTGAACCAAGCAAGGTAGAAGTTGTGTTACATTGGAAGCAACCAAAATCCGTTACTTAGAGTTGAAGTTCTAGGAAGGGCAAGATAGTATCATAAAAAGATTTTCGACAATAGTTAGATCTCTTATGCGATCATTGAAGATAGAAGTTACATGGACGCTAGATTGTGAAAATAGTTTTCAGAAGTTGAAAGAGCGGTTACCATTAACGCATGTGTTAGTATTACTAGCTGTGTGGAGCAGTTTCAATATATAAGGATGATGCCTCTAGACATAGTCTGAGAAGTGAACCAACGTTGTTGCATAAACGATGAGGCAGTTGAAATTACCCTACGTATGACTTGGAGTTAGCCGTTGTAGTGCGTGAAGAAAAAAAATGGTGTCACTATCTCATCGAACTAAAAAAAATATATGAGCCTTAAGAATCTAAATATATTTACTCAGTCCAACCTTAATATAGGACGAAGATAATGGTTGGAAAGGATCAAAGAGTCTAGTGTCAGAATCCATAGGCATTTCAGCAAGGCTAAGGTGGTGGTCGACGTTTGACTTACGAGGTAATATGTTGATAATAAGCAGTTAACCAGGGTATGTAAAGAATCTAAGAAGATGAAATTAAAGATCGCCCCACAAGGTTTCATAGTTGCCTTGGAAATAGAACCAACATTAGAAGATCAGAACATAAGAAGTTCGAAGGTAGATAAAGTACAAAATCAAGTTAAGGAAAGAAGAAGGCATAGTCAAAAGTAGAAATTTGAGTGATTGGGATACCATAAGGATTTAATCTTGAACGATTAATGTGGATAGGAAGATCCTAAGAAATTGATACTTGAGAAAACTCATAATTCTAAGTATTCGATATACCCAGGAAGTGCCAAAGAGAATCAATATCTTAAGGAAAGGTTTTGGTGACCTAAGGTAAAGGGCGAAACTATTGGTTATGATACTCAATGTGAGGTGAATAAAAAAAAAGGCAATGCATTAGAGATTTAAAGGTTCGTTGCAAATCATTATAGATTCCTATAGGAGGCGAATCATTAAAATGATCCCTAGTGTAAATGGACCCTAAAAGGTATGAATTCGGAGGAATCATTATTGATTAAATTAACCAAAATTACTCATTTCATATCACTAAAGGACTACGTAATCAAAAGATCATTTGGCAAATCTGTCAGGGATTTAATAACTGTGTAGGTGCCTAAGAAGATTGTGTCCGATAGAGGTATCCAATTTATCTCGAGGGCTTAGAATAAGTTACATGAAGCAATGATAACTCACTTGAATTTCAGTACAGTTATCGCCCGCATACCGATAGTCAAACAGAAAGAGTTAATCAGATTCTGGAGGGTATGTTTAGAGGATGTGCGTTAGCTTACGCCACGTTTTGGGATAAATATTTGCCATAGGCAGAATTCAGTTATGACGATAGTTATCACGCTAGTTTGTAGATGTCATCATTTAAAGCCTTATATGGTCGTGCTTGTCGTACCCCGTTAAATTGGAATGAAACAGGGGAGCGTTCGGTATTTGGACCGGAGTTGCTTAGAGAGGCTGAAGAGCAAGTCGCCATGATCAGGGAAAGGTTGAGAACAGCATAGTCTAGGCAGAAGAGTTATGCTGATAATCGTCGTCGTGACTTGAGTTTTGAGCCCAATGATTTTGTGTACCTTAGGGTTACTCCCCTTAAAGATGTTAAGAGGTTCCATGTTAAAGGGAAGCTTGCACCTAGGTTTGTGGGACCGTTTAAGATATTGAGCCGTCGAGGAGAGGTTGCTTATCAGTTGGAATTGCCAGAGTCATTGACTGGTGTGCATGATGTGTTCCATGTGTCACAGTTTAAGAAATGTCTCAGAGTGCCAGCAGAACAGACACCGATAGAAGAGATCGAATTGCAAGAAGACTTGACTTACAAAGAGCAGCCGATTAAGATTTTGGATACAATGGAGCATAGGACCAGAAATAAATCTACTCGCTTCTGCAGAGTCCAATGAAGTAATCACTCCGAGAATGAAGCAACTTTGGAGCGTGAAGAAGATTTGAAGAAAGAATTCCCAAACCTATTCTCTAGTTAGCCCTAAATCTCGGGGTCGAGATTCCGTTAAGGGGGGAGGTTTGTAACATCCCAATTTTTTATTATCTAAATATTTGATATTATTTTATCGCAATTTATGATTTTCACAAATTTCCTGGATTTATTGGAATTTCCTGAGATGTAATTGAATTATCTTAAAAGTATATTGCCTCCGGTCGAAAACTAATGATAAATAGATAAATTCAAGATAAAGGTTGCCGGGAATAATTTATTTGAGTCTAGAAGATCTCGAAGTATTTTCGTAGATTTATTTTTCTTTCTCTGGATTGAATTGGATTAGGAATAAGTGGCCGAGTTTGAAGCGATTCGGATCGTGTTTTATGCATGCATATCACCGCATGAGCCGGACTCGTGGGGAGCTTTTTTCCGTTTTCTTGAGCGTAGACGACACGGATTCTAGCGCCACACCGACCTCGTCACGCACTTGGGTCCACGCGAAGGACTTCTCGATCTTCGCCAGAGTTGAATCCCACACCGGCGTTAGCGAGATCGGCACGGACTCGAAGTTCCATCGGGCGGGAAAAGGACTCATGTTGGCACCAGGAGGCGAAGAATTCCTCCGTGGCGTGGCGATTTGAATCTCGAGTGGCGACAAGTCTCGATGGCTCGAGTCTTCGGCGGGGAGTAGCACGTGGCGAATTAGGCAAGCCATCGCGAGTTAGGAAACTATTTCGAGCGGGAGAAGTATCGGCGTCCACCGATTTGGATTGGCGCCAATTCGGCAAGCATCGAGTCCTATCCGGCGGGGAAAAGGCACGCTGGCCTATAAAAGCGGCGTGGGCATCGCCAAAACGCATGCAACCAAAACCGTGAGCGTTTGAGCAAGTTGCACCGTCGTTCGGAGAATTGCGCGAAGAATAGCAGGCGCCGCCATAAGCTTCGCCCGGCCGAGTTGTCGCCGAGACGCCTTGGGGTCGGTGCCATTCGCTTTGTCGAGAAGCATCCCGTGCGTTGTAGTTCCGCCGGAGCATCGCCAGGGAAGGAGATCGCCGTCAGGATCGTCGTCTTCTTCGAGACGGCGAGTTTCGCACGTGGTCCAGCCATCGCCGACCGGAAGCTTCGTCAACTGTCGGATCTTCATCGAGCGATCGGGATTGAGTCGTAACACTTCGGAATCGGTAAGCGTCTCCGATTAAATATCAACCGTTGGGTTTAGATCGAACGGTTAATATTGAGTCACGTAGTAGATTTACCCGTAACCGTTAGATTGAGTTCATCAGTCTAGATTTCTCCACGTTTTGTCCGTACAAGCCGGGGCAGGAAAATTCAGATTTTCCTTATAAAAATAATTCAGAAAGATTTAGAATTTCTAATTCGAGAGTTTAGTTTATTTTCAAAACTTCTAAATGCTACAGCTTTTGCATATGAACTCCGATTTGGGTGATTCGAATTCCGAAAAGTTTGTAAGATTGAGATCTTTCCAATGGTGGATTTTATTTGAATTTTCGAGTTCATTTGCTATTTGTTCTTGGTGTTTATTTGCTATTTCTTTCGATTCGCGTGAGCGTTGAGTTGGGCGAGGTTCCGGAGGAGGATTAAAGAACTCAAGGATAATATTCGGAGCAATACCAGGAGCTTAAGCAAGGCAAGTTGTGCTTTGATCATGTTGCACCCATAAATTAGATTGCATGCTATTTTGCTTTACCTTATCACTTGTTATTTTATGTGTATAAATGATTTCAACATAAGTTTGGGATTAGCTATCGTACCCTTTGAATTACACCCTACCTTGTTATTTGTATGCCATACTCCACTTGTCACCCTAGGTTGGTTTACTATAGTTGGTTAATAATGAAATCAACATGGAGGATTAGATCGGACTAGAATGCTTAGCCATGCCACGTCATCACTTGAATCTTTGATAAATAATCTTGACTAATGGAATATGGAACAATGTTCTGAATTTGTGTGTCATGTGTGGTCACACGATGAGATTGAGTTGTGTTGGCAATGGATGTCACGCAACGATATTGAATTGTTGATGGCACGTGGTGCTTGGTAATCAACTGGGGTGGTTATAATTTTGGGTCGAAGCAAGTGGCAAGGGCAGGATGCCTGGGTGGGCCCGATGGGCAAAGGGTATGTGTATGTCTTGCTTTGATCAAACCATAAGGACACCTTGCGAGCCTTTGACCCGAGTCAATCATGCAACCACATGTTGTTATGGGGCAACCTAGCTGACTAATTTGCAAAGTCTTGGCTTTAGTACTATCGTGGTGGTGTGGTTCACCTTTGATTGAACCCAGATGGCGCAAGAGGGGGGCCCTGCTGGAACAGGTTGTTCCTTCAGTGTTGAAACCTTAGCGGGTAGTACTGAGTTTAGACAGAGCATTGTAAAGACTTTGTCATGATTCTCTGCCGGCATACCAAAGGAAGTGTGCTAATAGCTTGGCATTAAAGAGATTGTCATGTCGTGTGGGTAAAGTGCATAACCTCTGCAGAGTGTACAAACTATTAGGATAGCCGTGCTCACGGTATTGAGCAATGCTCGGGATTCTGATCAAGGGTTTAGACTTTTTGAAAACTTGGGATGGATGGCGGGTTACCATGAAAAGTTGAATCTTGACTTAGGATGAGAAAACTTGGTTTACTTGAGAAATCTTGAATCTATCTATTCTCGTTATTTGTTTCTTGTCATTTCAATCTATATCTTGTACTTGTTTATAAATGTTGCTTAGTTGCAAATAACCATTGTTAGCCTTTCCTTTGGAGTAAGCTTTGCATATAGCTATGATAGGATTGCATTACATGCACAACTTGTTGAGTGCGTGTTGGTGTACTCACCCTTGCCTACAAACATCATCAGTCTTTGAAGAAGGAGTACCATGGAGAGCGAATGTTTAGGGTGCGAGCCTTGTCGGGTTGTTGTGGTATCTTGAGGGTTACCTCGTCTTCATTCCGCTGCAGTTCAATTGGTTGTTCAGCCTTGTGAGGCATTGTTAAGTAAGTTGACCATAAGGTCATACAACCGTAATATTTAATATATTATGTCTTTTATCTTATAAGCGTTGTGTATGATTGTGATATTCACTAATGTTGAGCTGTGTGCACTAAGCGTGATCTGGACTAGTCAAGATACACAGAGGGTCGGATTTGCATATTCGGGTCCCGACATCTAGCTCTTCAGAAGTCATGGGGGTCTGCAATTCCACCCACTCGACGGTGAAGTCGGCAAGTACTTGAGACTTTACTGCTGTTCGCGGCTTGAAGGAGATTTCAAATGCTCCGAGCTCGATTGCCCATTTTGCAATTCTCCCGGTGGCCTCCCGGTTGTGGAGTATATCCCCAATCGGAAAAGTGGTAACCACCGAAATTGAATGTTCTTGAAAGTAATGTTTGAGTTTGCGAGAGGTAAGCAATCTGACGCCTAGCAGTTTACCAGACTGTGGATACCATGCCTTGATTCTCCTAATACCTCGTGATGAAGTAAATCGCGGCGGCTGGACCTTCGGAGGTGCCACGCTTCCTCCGCTCTCTGACGATTGCGGCCGACTACATAGTCGTTGTAGCAATGTAAGCGAAGGGTTCTTGGGCATCGGTGAGACTAATACTGCGGCGAGGACAAGAATGCCTTGAGGTCCTCGAAGCTTCTTTGTCGTCGGCGATCCATTGAAAATTGCCCTGCTTCTTCAGAAGTTTGAAAAAAGGCATCTCCCGCGAGCCCAGGCGAGAAATGAACCTACCGAGTGCCACCATGCAGCTCGTGAGCTTCTGGAACTCTTTCTAGCAAGTCGGTGGCTTCATCTTCAGGATAGCATTGATCTTCTCCGGGTTTGTTTCAATGCTCTGCTGCGACACAATGAATCCGAGTAATTTTCCTGAGGGGACTCCAAAGACGCACTTTTCGGGGTTAAGCTTCATCTTGTAGGCCCTTAGGCTTTCAAATGTCTTGGCCAAGTCGGATATAAGGTCTTCCTTTGCACGAGTTTTGACGACGATATCATCTACATATGCTTCCACATTGCGCCCGATTTGAGTGTGGAAACACCGCCATTCTTATGCTACCGATAGGTTGCACCAGCGTTTTTCAGACCGAACGGCATTGTGACATAGCAAAATGCTCGGAATGGAGTGATGAATGAGGTCTTGATCTGATCTTCTTCTTTTAGCTTTGATCCGATGATACCCCAAGTAGGCATCCAAGAAACTTAAGAGCTCACGACTGCGCTTTAATCTACCACAGTCGATCTTGAGGCACCCAAACAGATCTTTCGGGCATGCTTTGTTAAGATCGGTATAATCAACACACATGTGCCAGCTTTTATTCTTTTTGCGAACAAGAACTGGGTTCGCTAACCAGTCGGGATGATACACTTCTTTTATAAAGCCTGTGGCTAAAAGCTTAATGATTTCTTCCCTAATGGCTTCTTGGCGATCTTGAGCGAATCGGCGGAGCCGCTGCTTGATAGGCTTCGCCTTCTCATCGATATTGAGAGAGTGCTCGATTACCTCCCTAGGGACACCGGGCATGTCGGAAGGCTTCCAAGCAAAAATGTCCCGATTTGCCAGAAGAAAGGTGACGAGCGCGTCTTCCTATTTGGGGTTGAGTCCTGTCCCGATCAGAGTCATCTGAGCCGAGTTGGACGGGTCGAGGATTACCTTCTTAGTCCCTTCGTCAGGTTTCATGCTTGTCTTGACTTGCTTCTTTGTTGGGACCTCTCCCTCACCCTGTTGATTTGCGGTCGCCTATCGGATCTTCTCCCTGTCGGCTTCCACTTCTTGCATTTCCACCATCTCGCAGCTCTCCCTATCACACGTGAAAGACTGCCTGACGTCACTGCGGACCGAGATGATTCCCTTCGGCCCTGGCATCTTCAGTACGAGGTAAGTATAATGGGGCATAGCCATGAACCTAGCTAGGCTTAGCCTTCCCAAAATGGCATAGTATGCCGTCTCAAAATCAGCCACCTCAAAGTTGAGATATTCCATCCGATAATTTTCTCTGGTTCCGAACGTGACTGGCAAAGTTATCTAGCCGAGTGGAACCGAAGATGTCCTAGGCATTACCCCATGAAATGGCGATGAGCCCTGCTTTAGCTCCGAGCGGGAAATCTTCATGTCGTCAAAAGTTTTGGAGAAAAGGACGTTGAGTCCACTCCCAGATTAACCAAAGACCCACTTGAGCTTGACACTGCGAATCACAGGATCCAAAACAAGAGGAAATCTACCTGGATATGGGATTTGATCTGGATGATCCGAGCGATCAAAGGTAATCGGGACCTCGGACCATCTGAGGTATTGGGGAGTTGTCGGCATAGCCGCATTGATGTCCCGAGTGGTAAGCTTTTGCTTTCGCTTGGACTCATAGGCAACCGAGCCCCCAAATATGTAGTTGAGCTCATGCTCTGTCTTCTGGTAGTCGCCCTCATCATCTTCAGGAGGATCTTGTTTTTTCTTTGCTTCATCCTTTGCTTCACCCTTGGCCGGCCGCTTGTGGCTCTCCTTGGCGAACCTTCTCAGAGTGAAGTAATCCTTCGCCGCATGTTTCCCATTGGGATGAAAAGGGCAAATTGCATCCATTACCATGTCGTAATCATCTGTCCGTGGCGCACGAGGTCGGCCTCTTTCGGCCATCGCGACCAGTTCTTCAGGCTTTCGCTTCCTATCCCACTGCCTGGAAGACTCGGCATGATCCTTCTTGTCCTTTTGCCGTGGGCGATCATCTTGACGTTCGGCTAGAGCATCCGAGGCCGTTGCGTAACGATCCGCCAATTCGAACATCTCCCTTATCGTAGTTGGCGGTTTTTGAGACATCTTCTTAATCAAGTCAGGGTCGTTAACGCCCTTCTGAAATGCCGCAATGACCGCAGCTTCTGAGATATCCCGGATCGTATTCTTCTTCTGTATGAAGCGGCAAATAAATCCCTAGAGGGTTTCATCCCTCTTCTAGCGAAGTTGATACAAGTCCCATTGAGTACCAGGTCTTTCATAGGTGCCCTGGAAGTTGGTAATGAACTGATCGCAAAGATCTCCCCAGGAATCTATGGAGTTCGCTGGAAGTCCTGTGAGCCAAGCCTGAGTTGAAGGGGCAAACGTGTCTGGCAGATAATTTGCCATTACGTTGTGGTCGCCCCCGGCCGCCTTGATTGCAAGGGCATAAACCTGCAACCACAATTCTGGATCTCTTTCTCCATCAAATTTGGTGATGCCTTTGGGATTGAAACCTTGAGGCCAAACCACTCGGCGAAGCCAGGGAGTGAACGCACGGATGTCGTTGATAGGTCCATCACCGTGCCGACGTGGGGAGCGTTGAGGTGGAGACCTGGCTCAACAATCCTCGTCCTCACCCTTGTCGCGCCGGTGTGGATTTCTGCAGTTGTCCTGGCCGTCATGACTGATGCCGAAACGCTCGTAGTCGTCTTTGCGTCGGCGGCACTCATCATCTTCACGTTCTCATCGCCTAGCATCCAGATCCAAGCGAAGGTCTCGGCTGATGCTTCGACGGGCGTCCTCGCCCTGACAAAGTTCAAGTCGGCCGCGCATGGACCGACTGCGAGCAGTGTGGCTGCTTGCAGTTTGAGTGATTGCATGGGCACGAGAGTGTCATTTCTCCCCTGGTTCTTCTTGATGTTGTTGGATCGCCGCCGCCGTCACCATGACCTTAACATGGGCCACGATCGGGGCAGCAGGACTATCAGGACCAAGCATTGGTCCTAGGGTATCAAGCAATGTCTTTGAGGCGATGATGTTTTGTTGAGGGGTATGAAAAACCGATTGGTTCCCCATCCTTGACATTGCGCCCTCTGGCCTGAAGGGACTTCGCACGTTCCTCATACGCTTCACGACGAAGGCGCTCTGCCTCTGCGGCGTCCGCAGCATCTTTCTGTTGCTGAGACTCAATCCTTAGATCTTCAATCACGAAGACGCTGTGAAAGCTTTGAAAGCTTCCTGCCCTGTTCTCTGGTTCAGAAGAAGAATGAGACAGGTTGGGTTGACCTTTGGATCCGAGTGGTCTGCTGAGGCTCCTCACCACTCGGGATTCGTCCTTGACCGGTCCTCGCCTAGATCGAAGAACGAGCTCCTGGCTTACTGTCCGAGGACAGATGGCCATAGTCTTCCTCGATCCGAGTGGTTGCCCGGCAGGAGGAACAGCAGAATCACTTCCAGATTGGATCTTGTCTGAATCCGAAATTATAAGCCTACCAAGATTGTCGGCGATGAAGTCCAGGCTTCCAAAACGGAACGTTTGGGCTGGAGCAAAGGTGGCGATGACTTTGCTGTGGATTGCCATCGAGCTTGCTGCGGTTGATCTTAACGCAGCCCCTACCTAGCGTGCCAACTGTCGATGTTTGCTGTCGGCAATAATGAAAACGGGGCTAGGCGTCGGATCCAAACTCGATGGTAGCACAAGACACAAGAATTATACAGGTTTGGGCTCTCGCGGAGGAGATAATACCCTAGTCCTGTGCTCTGGAATTATATGTGTCTAGCAGGGAGGTGCAGGTTACATAGGAGAGTCCTGGTCAGATACAAAGTGGGGATTATATCTTCTGCACCTATCCGTTTGGGTAATCGCTGAGATTACAATTGTATCCTACCTAATCTGGATCGGTTGCTATCTTGAGGTTTCCTTGTTTCATACGTCTGGCGCAACCCCGTAGCCATTTCCTTCTTTGCATCGGCCTGCCGGTCTTGTGTAGTTGGGCCTCGTAGGTCTTCTTTGCAGATACCCATGGTGTGTATACTCTACACTATCCCTTCCTTCTTTATTCTAGGCGATTCTAAAACAAAGTCCATAGAAATATCCTCCCAAGGCACGCTAGGAACAGGAAGGGGCATGTACAAACCATGTGGATTAAGTCATGATTTAGCTTTTTGACATGTCGTGCAGTGAGCGATGAAACGTTCCACATCCCGTCTCAGCTCTGGCCAAAAGAAATGGCTAGCAAGTGTATCCTCTGTCTTTTTCACACCAAAATGTCCCATCAGTCCACCTCCATGCACTTCCTGTAGCAACAACAAATGAACAGAGCTAACTGGAATGCATAGCTTGTTAGCTCTAAACACAAAACCATCATTGAGGACAAATTTATTTTACGTTTTTCTATCTTTACAATTCAGCAACATATCCTTAAAATCAGCATTATGCTCATATTGCCCTTTAATCATTTCTAATCCAAAAATTTTGAAGTCATGTTGTGACAGCATGGTATAACTCCTAGACAAAGCATCAGAATAACATTCTCCTTTCCCTTTTTGTGTTTGATGATATAAGGAAAAGACTCAATGAATTCAACCCACTTTGCATGCCTACGGTTCAGTTTTTCTTGACTTCGATATGCTTTAGTGATTCATGATTAGAATGTATAACAAATTCTTTGGGTCATAAATAATGTTGCCATGTTTCCAAAGTTCAAACTAGTGCATATAACTCCTTATCATAAGTGGAATAGTTTAAACTAGGCCCGCTCAACTTCTCACTAAAGTAAGCAACAGGTTTTCTCTTGCAACAACACACTTTCCAACCTAATTCCACTAGCATCACACTCTAGTTCAAAAGTTTTATTAAAATCTGGCAGTTGGAGAAGTTGTGCATGTGCTAACTTATCTTTCGACATGTTGAAGGCATTCTCTTGTGTGCTGACCCAAACAAACGGTACCCCTTCTTAGTGAGCTCGTGCAATGGTGCAGCGATGGTGCTGAAATCCTTCATAAAGCGGTGATAGAATCCAAAGAAGTCCTAAAAACTTCGCTTTTGTATGATCATTTGTTGGAACCGCCCATCGTGTATTGCTTCAACCTTGGCTTGATCAACTTCAATTCCTTGTAGAGTAACAACATAGCCAAGAAAAGAGACTCAATCTGTGTAAAAGGTGCACTTCTCAAGGTTACCAAATAAGCGTGCATCACATAAAGCATAAAAAACAGCACGCAAATGATTAAGATGTTCTTTTAGCGATCTGCTATATATCAGAATATCATCAAAGTATACCACCATGAATTTACCGATGAACTTGCACAGAACCTCATTCATTAACCTTATGAAAGTGCTGGGAGCATTAGTAAGCCCAAATGGTATTATTAACCACTCATACAAGCCAAACTTTGTTTTAAATGTTGTTTTCCATTCATCTCCCAATTTCATGCGAACTAGTGGTATCCACTACGCAAATCAATCTTAAAGAAAACAATAGGGCCACTTAATTCATCAAGTATGTCATCTAACCTAGGAATAGGATGATGATATCTGATTGTGATGTTGTTAATCGCTCTACAATCCATACACATGTGCCATGATCCATCTTTCTTAGGAACTAAAAGTACCAGAATAGCACATGGACTAAGAGATTCGCGCACATACCCTTTGTCAAGCAATTCTTGCCCTTGGTGTTGTATCTCCTTGGTTTCTTCCGGATTAGTTCTGTATGGCACTTGGTTTGGCAAGGATGCCCCAAGAATGAGGTCAATCTGATGCTCAATCCCACGGATTGGTGGCAGTCCCGGTGGCACCTCCTTTGGGAAAACATCAATGTACTCCTGCAAAAGATTAGTAACAGTAAGAGACAAAGAAGAAGATGCATCTTTGTAGTGACCCCCATTTTTACATAAATGCAAAAATGGAAATCTCATGTGCATACAGTGTTAGTCCCATGATCAGTAGCTAGCACGCACATTTACAACAATTGTTATCACATCCATACTCTTTATTATAAATAATAAAGGTAATATACACAGTAAAGTCTTACAATTCAGAGTAATGCAGCGGAAAGAATCAAAGGTCTTGTAGTATGCTCATCCAACCCTCAGGCAACTGACAAGATATAATCCCTAGAAAAACTCGTTAACATTCCCGAGTCCTGCGTCAAATAAGTTTTGTCGAGCTATTACGATTCTTCACCTAAAAACAACGAATAAGCAAGGGTAAGTACTTGCGTACTTTCAAAGAAGACTTTTGCAAAACCTACAATATATGCGAGCCATTTCAAAGGAAAGGCTTCTACGGTTAATTTGCATAAAGCCAATTTAAATTGTAAAACAAGTAGTAATTGCAAAATGTAATTTATAAAAGCAAATTTGTGAGATATGAAAATAATAAGTAAAGCGTAAGTAATAACTCACAGTCCTCCACGACGTGAGCATCGAGATGTCCATTGCCAACACATGGCTCAAATCTGAGACAAATACTTTCCAACAAATGTATCCAATCCAATCAAATTTGAAAATATCAAAATTGCTAACTAATGCAGGCGCACCAAGTGTCCCATGACCGCGAGAACGGCTTTTCGAAAAGATTTTCACTCTGCAGAGGTGTACAGCTTTACCCACAAGACATGACTTAACTCTTTGTGCAATTGATATTAGCACACTTCCTTTGGTGTGCCGCAAAGAGTCATGACATAACCGTAACATTACTTAACCCTAACTTTGCACCAGCCCGGGACGTAAACCCATACTATGACAGAAGAACTCAGGGCATAGAAATGATGGAACTTCTCCACAGTATGGCGTACACCGTTGTATCAGTAAATGTGACTCCCAACACCTCAGTGTGGGCGCCCCTCCGAGCAATCCATTAAGAAATTTCAGACTACTCCATTACCAATGTGCAAAGCTAGTTTTAAGTAACTTAATAGGTTAAGACTATCCCATACCAGCACTTGTGGTTGTACGGAAATACTTGGATTTAACGTACAATTAGTTCGGTCCTTAATCCAACACGGACAATAATCTCCCCCTACACTACGTGCAAATCTATGCACCTTCGCTATTGCCAATAATTGTCGCATCAAAATAATAGTTTTATTTTCATTTTTAACCAAAATACCAATAACCATCATCATGTCTCAATATTTCCAAGTTCCGCCTGATTAAGTTTTTCAATTGATTTATCCCAAGTTTAAAACATGGCTAAGCATGATTATTAACCATCGTATATACCCAAATTGACATCAGATATTGTCTAACCATCACTACAGAAAAAGCACTTATCAATGATGCTACAGATACGTCACCATAAATCATGAAATCGTCATTAGTAAACTTATGTGACGAAATTATGATGAAACAGGAACCGTCATTGTTGTCGCGTCATAGACGGTTCCCAGTGACGAAATAGCATTATTCGTCATAGAACAGGTGTTCTTCTATGACACACCATATTTTCGTCATTAAATGATATCGTTCTATGACGAAATATTGCATCATAAAATACTCGAAAAACGTCATGTATAGGCCACATTTCGTCATTAAAAACATGTTTGCCAAGCATAAACAGATCCTAAGTGCTTGTTTTGTGATGATTGATGAAACGTTCGTCATAGAAGCATGCCACGTCGGCGTGCAATTTCATCATAGAATACTTCAGTGTCGCGTCATCGTCCTAGCTGGCGTGTGACTTGGCATATCTGCCACGTCATCGTTCGAGGTGGGTGGTGACATGTTATGGCTGCCACCTAGGATGATGACATGGCACTAAAGTATTCTATGACGAATCTGCATGCCGATGTGGAATTCTTCTATGACGAAATTGCATGGCATGGCATCCTTCTATGACGAAATTTTCATCACAAAACAAACACCCAACAAATATTAGCCCAATGAAATATTTAGGCCCAATACTTCTAGGGTTGAATAGCTGATACTTTTTTTCGTCACAAATACACATAGCAACATCAAGCACAGATACATTGTTCCACATGAAGCCAACACAGATACAGATAGAAGTGACAAATTATATTTCATTGTTTCATAGCATCAGACACATGTTCAGCAAACATAGAGACAAATAGTTCCAACAAGTCATGAAGTCCTACATCGGTAAGCAAAATTTAGTTTCATGTCCAGCACAGTATCAACCACTTCCAGTGAGAAGTGCACAGCATCAACCACTTCCAGAGATACGTGCACAGCATCAACCACTTCCAGTCTCAGCCAAAAGCAAAATACTACATCACATCACATTCATAGTCAGGCGGGGGGATTAACCTGTGCAATGCCCAGGAGACGGCGAAGAACTGCATCATTTTCCTCTTGCCTCTTCTTGAATTCCTCCATCTCTCTCTGTCTTGGTCATTGCTTCACCTGCTGCTTGTGCCTTTTGCTTCAAGTCATCAAGTTCCCGCTGTTGATGCTTAATGGTCTGTCGATGTGCAGCTGCTTCCCGTCTCTCTTCCTCAAGTTGTTCCTGAAGAACTCTCTCACTCGATGTCTTCGCGGATGTTGTTGCCTCTAATCCAACATTCTTTAGGAATTTGCTAGTAGCGCCGCTCTAGGAGAGAACCTTGGAAACAACATATGTATGTGATTTTGTTGTGTTACCATCTACATCAGGCACCATCATAGCTTCCATCTCAGCCTAAGATATCAAGGATAATTAGTCAGTAGGGAAAGGAGATACATATTGAACAGAAGAAAATCCAAGATAAGATGTGCTAAATTTTCAGACAACACATTCATACATTGATTAAGGCTTAAGTTACACATTCTTAAGATAAATGCAGGTACTTGATTTTTTTGGTACAACCATTTCATATTCATGATGCAGCACTTCTGCTTATCTCTAGGCAACTTATGGAACAGAAGAAAGAATCCTGATTCTAGTTATTGTTCACTTGACCATCATCTTAATTAATCAGCAGGGAACCCACTAAAATATATAAGTACTTGACCACCGCTTAATTAATTATTGAGACACTAATTTTAGATATGTAAAAGTGAAATTTTAGATACACAAAAGAGTGACGTTTTGGACGTCGACACAATACCTAAAACATAACTTTGACCACTAATTTCTATTGTAATTTATTTATGAAACCCAATAAAGTTACAATATTATAAATGTATTTTTCGAGACAAATCTACAAATTTATTTTCATGTGTCCAATCTAAATATCCGTAAACATATCAATAGCTAGAGATTAGAAAGTGTGAATGCAATCATCACAAAAAGTCACTCTTTTGTAACCAGAGGAAATACTTTTAAGATTGATTAAAACAGTGAATATTCTTACAAGATTGTAGAAATAATAAGACCCACATCGCGAGTTAATATGTTTTGACATGCTTGCATGCTGATGCTCCACTGCTGGATTTAACGCGCAAGCAGAAGGTAGAGAACACAATTCCGGAAGAAATCCTATTCCTATACCTCTTCTACAAGAATTATTTGTAACTGTTCACTCGCTAACAAGCATTTTAGAAGTTCAGCATTAGGCGGTTAGAGCAACAAAATGGACAAAGATAACCAGGACATAACAATGTTGACTACCCAGTGTCTCTTACAGTAAAAGGTACATTTGGGCTTACTGTTCTTTTTTTTAGTTTTTATTAATACAGAAATTAGCTAACCCGACATGCGAAAAAAGAGGTGCGATGAGAACCGAACCCATCTGAAACGCACCCCCCAGGCCCCGCGGCCCAAATCCACAGCCACTTCCTGGTTGTTCTTTCTGTGGTATTATACTTTCCCTCATTGCGACAATTAGAAAAAAATTCTAACACAGCTCAGCTCCTCCCTCATTGCCCATAGTCCAATAAGTATACATGTCACATCTCTTTGAAGTCAGAAAGCAGCAAAGGAGCCATTTCTTTATCGTCAACGCCTGAAGGATAGTGAGAACCACATTGTACCATCCAGTCAACAAATTATCTTGAGTTGCCCTAAACCAACTGTGTTTTCACTTTTCACAGATGTAGAACAGAAAAATGATTATGTAGAGTTTGGCCATACATAAATAAAAAGTTAAAACAATTAGACAAAATAACTAACATAATCTTAAAATATTAAAGGGAGAACTCTATAGCATGAAAAAAAGGAGAGAAAGCACACCTTTGGCATCTTTACTTCTTGACAGGTTCAAACCTTTCTGAGGATTTTGTGCCTTACTCACCTGGAAAGAGAACAAATTTCAAGACCAGTCAACTAATCAACATGAAAATTCAAAAGTATATATAACATTTATCACTGTCATTTAGTAGGTACTTATAGACTTAACTGCACCTTGAACCAAGCAAATTTCTTTGTTCAATAAACAAAATCAAACTAAATAGGCATGTACAAGAGCTTGTCATCTGTTGTTCGTCAGAGAAAGATGAAGAGGTATCATGGAAAGCTTGCTCTATCCTAACATAAAATAACAAGAATTTCATATTATATTTTACATTGGGTGAATGTAAAAAACAATTAAGGAAATAATATAAACTTCCACTAGGATAGAGTCAATGGCAGCTCACTAGAATGAAGAACTATCGTGTACAAAGCTACATGTATGTATTGCGATCAAGATAAGCAAGTGTGCTTACCGCATTGAACAACCTGACAACTGAATCACCAGCAGCCGGACAATTCATGAAAACATATTGGAGGGAAAGGCATCCGATTAGTGAACAATTATTTTGGTGAACTTTGAAATTAAGATATGCAAAACAGGGTAGTGCAAAACAGAACATTACCCCCTTGGGTTGCAACCTTGATGAGCTTCTTCTCTTTATTGTCTAAATGTTTTGTGGGCATGACATAGCCCTTCTCCGCAGCCTACATTTTTCACTAAACATGAGGTAATGCCTTAAACGCAAACACTTTTTAAGGGGTGGCAAAATAGCGAGAAATGGAAGGAGGTGTACTGTACCATGCGCTTCTCCTTGCGAGCCTCTCCCTTGGGCTTGTGCTCCTCCACCTACTCAGCCATCTTGGCGGCGACTAATTTCTTGTGCGCTGACAGAATTGGACCTTGATAAGAAGGTGGAAAGAAAAACTGTGTTAGCCCCTTCTGTCCTCCTTTTGTACTATGCATCAAGAAAGAAATGAACAAATCATGAAAAATTTTAGTTGAGAATTTGGGAAGTTACCAATGGGTCGTCGAGAAGCTTCTTGGCCATGATCTTCAAGAAGGCGACCTTGAATGCCCTACAGCCTTGCTCGAACCTCGTGACCCCACCGCCGGATTCTTCTCCAGAGCTGGAAGCCTCCTCCGATAGGCCCTCGTCGTCAACATCACCGTCATCATTGTGTTGTTGTTCGTTGCTGTCGTCTTCAGAGTTGTAGTCGCGAGCGCGCTTCTTGAGGAGCTTGAGGAACTTGTTGCTGGGCTTGCGGCAGCGGCGGACAGGCTCATCAGACAGCTTGAGCTTCTTGTTGTTGCTGGGGTTTCCCTTTCCCCTTCCCCTTCCCCTTCCCCTTCCCCTTCCCTTGGGAGGCTTCTTGCACTTTTTGGGGGTGGCGGCGGTAGATGGAGGAAACGCAGATGCTGCATAAACATAAGATTTTCGCAAGTCAGTTTGTGCTAGTAACATGAGCAGTTCATCGTCCATAGCAGTTCATCGCCTCGGAGCCGCACGGGGTAGAACATCAAGCCGCGGGGGCGCGGCGACGGCGGTGCCCGGCGGTCCAACCTCCAGGAGCGGGGCGCGGGGGCAGGGGCCGGCGGGAGGGAGCGGCGAGCGGGGGCCGGAGCGGTGTGACCACGTGAGGCGTGAGACGCGTGAGTTGCGTGACGGTGTGCAGGGGCGGACCTCTGGCGGGAGCCGGGGGCGTCGGCGGGCAGGGCAGCCGGGCTGGGGAGGCGGTCGGCGGGCGGGAGGTCAAGTGTCGCAGCTGTGGGAGAGTAACGACCAGTGGGCGGCAAGCCGGTGAGGCAGCGAGGGCGGCAAGCCGGTGAGGCAGCGAGGGCGGCGGCCGGCGGCCGGGAGCAGCGGCTGGCGGCGGACGTCAGCTTGGGCCTCAGGCGGGAGCGTTGGCGGCGTGTGGCATGAAAACTGAAACGTGGATAGGGTTTTAATGGTTGTTGGCTTGTTACTTCTCTTGTGGCCGGATGCCTCAGCCCAGCCGGGTCAAGCCCGCCAAAACCCTAAGGCCAGATTGGGAACTGCAAGCCTCGGGCTCAAATAAATGAAAAGTACTTCACACTATTATTTGGGTTAGGTCCAAGTCCTAGGCTTCAGTGGTCTGAGGTCCAGCACCGCTCTAATGACGGCTAAGCTAGCTCCACCTTTCTAGAAATAAAAAATTGAGGCACCAGAATGTAGGTTGCTTAGACGAGTTACTTAGGGTCTGTTTGGTTCATATACTAAATTTGCTATGTTTTGCTATAGTTTTTTGCTAAACTTGTCTAAAGTTAAGTCATCAAAATTGAAGCCACACTTTGACTAGAAAAATAAAGTTTGCCACACTTTTTTGAGCCAATGACGCGTGTGACCTAAATGGCAAGAAAGAATCTTGCTACAAGTGTGGCTATGAACCAAACATATGCCTAACTTGATCAAACTTGCCTAACTCAATGTGTGGCAAATTGTGGCAATATTTGGCTATGAACCAAACAGCCCCTTAATGATGCATAACATTAATCCCATGAGCAAGACTAGTTTAGAATGCTGCTGCACTGTAGCTACCTTTTGACTGGAGTATGATTTGAAAAACTAGAGGGGCCTAGACTAGCCTAGACTAGAGCAAAGTCTAATGAAGATGGATGTGGCTAGAGTTAAATAACCAGGGGAGGGGTAGAGTGTTTGTGGTGATTTCGGTTGGGATAACAAAAATTCTGAAAAACTCGGATCTAATCGTCACCACGATCCTTAGTCTTAGAGCATGTACAGTGGTATAGACGGCAGCTGTCTATATTATATCTCCACATCATCTATAAACAGCACTAAAAACAACTCATACAATGGATCGTCTATATAGTTGTCTGTAATGGTCTCTCATCCAATTAACAGACTGTCTATACAATGGTACATATAATAGAAAGCTGTCTATAAGACCGTCTGTTAAATAGTAGACAGCAACTTTCTCTCTCCTTCTTCTCTCTCCTCCACATCACCTAAAATCCTAGATGACATAGTCTTACAGACAGCTAACATGTACCATTATATATGCCCTTAGCCCGCGCGCGATCAGGAGCACACCAAATAAAACCGTTTTGGTATCGAAAATTCCAAACCTTAACATGATTACATATCAGAAAAATAACTTGCTAATCCAACCACTAACAAGTCATAGCCTGGTGGAAAAATACATATTTCAAAAGCTGGAGGTTACCGGTTTGAGTCTATGATCTAGCAACTTTTTATTTTTTAAAACACAAAAACTCAAACTTGTGGACCCCAAATATGGGTCCCACATAGACCACATCTGACAACGTGTTAGGTGTAACCCACATATGGACCCAACAACATCACGTTGAACAAGGGGCCCTCTAGGTTCTAGCGACTTGCAGGACAAGCGTCCTTGACGAAAGTATATTGTCAGAGAAAATACATACATATGACGTCACACTGCGACCAGGAACCCCAACATGATTTCCACTATCTATGATGATTTGTTTTGTTATTTTATGACAAAATTTTATGTTTCGTCAATAAAATTCGATGGGCCGAGGGGCACGATATGATCCATGATGAATTTTAAAAACTGGTCATAGAAGATTGAACATTTATGATGAAAGTTCACAATGTCACGACATTTTCATCATAGATAAGCACTTCTCTTGTAGTGCATAATTCTAGGGTTATCAAGGTTCACATGTCAATACTAAGGGAACTTCATATGATAGTGGTATATCTACCAGTACCCACAAAGTAGCAGCATTTAATGAAAATAGCATATGCAATGAAAACATTTAATAAAACGTTTATAAAACTGGGATCAATATGATCAAAGGGGTGCTTGCCTTCCTTATTGATGTTTACATCGTCAGAGTCATGTCGGCGTTGTTTCATTTATGGAAGTAGTGTCGTCGGGTTCTACACGTCGCGAACGAAGAACATAACAAATAACAAATTTTCAATAAGGACAAAAGAAATCGATGGAAATCCAAATAGAAACAAATCATAGAAAGCAAGTGTGGTTTAAGGTTTGAGTTCCTATGATTTTACGTATTTGGTTTCTAATTGATTTTATAGAGTTAGCAATGATACTGCTTCTTGTTTTATGAATTCATTTCCTTTATTTTACAGATTCAAAAGGCTAAAATTAGATATATTATATTTGTAATATCGAATTCAAGATGCAAAAATTATTTGGATTAGTAGAATTAAATATTAGTTTACTTGTTGTATGATATATATATATATATATATATATATATATATATATATATATATATATATATATATATGAATAGCATTCACTCTTTTATTAACTTTGCATAAGGGTTAGTTTTGAATAAACCTGAATCTATTATGTTAAGTTACCGATTATTCATATCCGTGGTTTTAAGAAGGTTTCAATGATACAAATAACTTCATTACAGACTTATTCATTATTATCGAGTTCGCTTATTCAATCTATCAAGTTCAAGATTCATAATACTTTAGGTTATTCTACTAATGAAATATATATGCAACACATAATGAAATAAGATTATTTCTTCAGTATTATGGTAGTATATACTTTGGAGAGAGTTTCTAAATTAGTTTCATACATTTTAGGATTTGGATGAGATTTATATTCATCGCCGAAAAGGCTTAAATAATCACATATTTAACATCGTTGGAAATCAAGTTTCATTTTAAGTTTATGCTACATTCAACATGATTTCTCATTCATTTTTCCGATATTAGCAGGAATAACTTTAGGAGTGTTTTAAAGATAATTTCACCATATTTTGCACTCATCCGAGATGTTGTTCATATGAATGATTACTAAGGTCTAATATGAATATAGTTCAAGTTTATACAAGCATATGTTATTTTGTATAATCAGGACTTTATGATTTTACTAATATTTATAAATTGATCCTACCATTATTTGATCTTATGAACTCAAGTTAATAACTATTTTAACTTTTATGTATTTGAAAGACAATATATTTCCAAATATAATTTAATTCAGATTCAACCCTAAATGTTTTTGTATATCTAAGTTCATTACTAATTTTTGGAACTTATACAACTGGTTTTACATGATTTACATTCTATTTGCAAAAGATATTCATATTTGAATATTCAACACATTGGAAACAATTTAATTTAGAAAATGATTCA
This sequence comes from Guadua angustifolia, assembly GCA_036346375.1. NCBI lineage: Eukaryota > Viridiplantae > Streptophyta > Magnoliopsida > Poales > Poaceae > Guadua > Guadua angustifolia. Next base: position 40,760,055 of record CM070512.1, read on the forward strand.
AATTAAGTTAGAATCTAAATATTTTTATATATTTGGGTTCCTGAGGATTTAAGTTTTCTGCCAAAATTGGTCTTATTCAAATTTGAGCTTGTTTGCATATACTTTGTTAAAAGACCATATTAGAGCTTATTCAAATTTCTATTTCAAACAAATCAAACCAAGAATGAGAATTAAATATTTTTGCATATTCAGGTTCTTAATGTCATAAGGATTATAAAAAATTTACTTTATTTAATTTGGAGTTTGTTTGTAGAAATTTTATGTATAGCATATTTTTGATTCTTTTCTTTAAATTTAAATTTAAATTCTCAACAGAGTTCAATTTTGAAATATTTTTTCATATTATGAATCTACATGAATTTATAAATTTATTTCACTTTATTTTGATTATTGGTTCAAAAGTTATAAGCAATTGAATGTTTTCGGGTTTAATAAATATTGGAAAATAGATAATTGCCAAATAAGGAAAGTACACTTTCTCACCGAGATTACGCTTTTTTTGGTGGCTTTAATGAGGAGTCGCAATTGGGCCCAGTGGCGATGAGATGGGCGAGGACTAAGGTCGATCGCGAGGCCACCTAGCGAGGGTTGAGGCTGAGGGGTGACATCCCGGTCCCGCATGGCGTGACTTGGGAGAGGCGAGAGGTCGACAAGCGGGCCCGGCTGCAAATGACCAAGCAGAGTGGTGACTTCAAGCTCACGGCGATGAAGCACCTGAACGGGCGGAATGGGTACGGCATGAGCTTCAAGACGTGATTGCGCACCTGCAGGAGGTCCCGATTACTACGAGATGGCGGAAGGGGTGCACTACCGAGGAGGGGTGGCGGCGCCATGGCCGGTGAGGAAACCTTGAGAAATACTACTTCCCTTGCTTAATTTTCACCGGATAAAGCATCAGTGTGGCCTTAGGACTCCATTTTTGCACTTGTTCAAAAGAAAGAATAGCGGGAGATGGGTCCTCACCGTGCGCATCAATGGCGGAAGGAGGAGCTTCGCTTCTTGCGGCTTATCGAGGAAGAAAAACTCGAATTGGCGGTGGAGTAGGACTCTAGGGGTCACAAGGATACTACTGGTTTGATGGTTTGGGCTGATTCGAAGTGTGGAGCTTCGCGGTGGAGTTTTTCCCTTTTTCGGTCTTGCTGGCTTTGGAGAAGAAAGTGGAGGCTGCTTCACAGGAGAGGCTCAAGGCGAGTGAAGGCGCAGCTGTGATGATCTCTTGAGGGTGACAATACTGGTTTATATAGCCATGTTAAGTCGGTTCGGCAATGGCTTCGAGTGGACAAGGAACGGTGAAGCGGTGCGGAGGTTGCTGTCGATTTGTTGCCGTGGCAGAGACTCCCAACGCTAATTGATTGCCAAGGCTGAAGATGGGCAGGGCTTAGGTGACCTGCATCTGCTGGTCAGTGCCAACTTGTGTCGTGGCAGTGTTTTCGTTGGTCAGAGGCTTGCCGTGGCAAGGATTGGCACGGAGGAAAGGAACGGCTGGGCTTTCGCGGTGGGTTCAATGCATGGTGTAACACCGGCTCCACATTGAGCCCGAATGCTACCAACTTCCAAACTCACTAACAATTTCGACAAGAATCAGAATAACACCGGTGCCAACTACACCGAGAAAGTGCTACCAAGACCTCTAATAACGCTAGCGGGGACAATTCTAAAGCAATAAAAACTTAACGGATTTGCTAGAAATTTCGCCTCAAAGGAGAATAAATAAACAACGATTATACGATAATCACAATACTAGTCATCCAAGATGACACATACTAGCGTATATAAAGGATTTTCCCACAACCAACCGGTAACTAACAATTTCATAACAACGAATAACATAATTACAACACTAGCTAAGTCCGGACACTATATTCATTTTAGGTGGGTTAAAGGTGATCGTAGTCGTGATTGTGCCTCTACACCCATCCCGGCGCGACAACTTCAAGGTACCTAAAAAAATCAAATGGCAAACAAGCGTGAGTTCGAAAACTCAACAAAGTGCATCAAATCAACATAATTAACCAACTAACATATTCGAACCAACAACAAGATTAGAACTCTCATATGAATTAACCAATACATGAAACAAAGTATATCAATACATTTACCTCGTTGTGTATCTCACATACATACCTCATTAAACTTCTTTGGATGGGTCCACAACTCCATCCCAACTCCTCACATTTCCATTTAACACCCAAAACTTATCATAGAACATAACACACACATAATTCATCCACATGATTCAATATGCAAGCTCAAGAATATCTCATGTCATTCACAATTTATCAACCATATGATGCATTATGCTCATGAATGTCTCATTTCATCTCATACTCAATCTTCATACATATGATGCATCATGCATGCTCATGAATGTCTCTTCTCTTTACTTAGCACATACCCAGATTGCCGAGTGCACATCCGCCGATGTACACCTCTTCCCAACCATCCTGTGGAAGGGGCCTACCGGTAGGTCTTGCTCCGCCATCCCGTGACGAGTCCTACTTAACACGCTCCCATCCACGCTCGGTGGATGGGACTACGGTAGGATCTCTCGAGCACTCGGATTAGTCATATACTCACATATGACTTTCTCACCGTCCCTGCTCGATGCATTTTTCATGAATGCACACATGCAATGCCATTCTCATATTCATAGCCACATTCTCAACATTCATATCCATAACAATCATATAATTGCCCAAATTCATTTACCATGATCTCAAGTCGAAACATTATCATGATTCAAATCTCATAATTTCAATATTACCATTAGCCTATCATACTAGTGAACATCACCATGGAACACAAGTTGTAACAACAAGTTACATAAACAAGCACATGATTCATCAATCATCACATATCGAACAACAGGTGATACACTTGCCTTTCTCGTTCACGGAGCATTAAGACGAGCGGTCATCGCTGCTCTCGGGTTCACACCACCTGCAATGGATAATCTCCACTCAAAACACGCTACCACAGCAAGCAACCAAATCAAAAGCGATGCGAACCTCACGAATCGTCCGAAATTCCATAATCTGAAAACTGCCGCCGGGACAGCAGGCTACAACAGGCCATAACTTGGATTCTACAACTCCAAATCGAGTAAATGAAGACATTTTCATAATCTACACGAAATTTCCTAGCTTTCCCTAAGTATTTGGAAAATCTGATTCGGCCTCCTCCTAGCCTTAAATCACAGATCAACATACTCTCGTCAATCGCGCCCAAATCTGGCAAAGGTTTCGTAATTCGCCATAACTTGCAAATGGTTTAACAAAATTGAGTGATTCCAGTCGGGTTTGAAAGATAATTCGATTACCTACAACTTTCGCGAGGAGGAGCTCACCGAGCTGCGGCTGCTGGAGGGGAGGTCGCCGGCCATGGAGGAGGAGGCGGCACTTCTGCCGCCAGGGAAGGAGTCGGCGAGGATAGCAAAGGCGTTGACCTTGAGGACAGCAGGAGGTAGGCTTCGCTAGGAGGAAGAAGGAAGCTGGCCATGGGAGCACAATCTGGAGAAATGACAAGGAAGAGAAGGAGGCGCAGGGAGGGCTCGGTTTGGGGTCAGGGTAGGGAGGGGGCAAACAAGGCTGACAAGCAAGGGAGGGGTGATTAGGTCGGGCCCCCACCCAAGAAGGCCCACAACCCTCCACTCGCCCACGGCCCACCAAAACCAGAGAATACAGATTTTTTTTTCTATAAAATAAACTCCAACAATTTGAGTACTAGAACAGAATCAATAAGACTAGGGAAAAGAAAATAAACTACACCAACCCCAGAGATCGCAATTCAACCATCTCCAAGAACTGACATTTCAAACTCACAGCGAAAAGAAAACCCTCTGAGTAAAACTTCCTGCAGAAATTGTGGCTCGGAGAAATTCCCTTTCCGATATGCATCCCAAGATATCTCGAACTTTCGTTAAAATTCCTAAAGTCATGAGATGACCAAAAACAAATCCGCCAAAACCCCGAAAACAATTTGTGGTATTACACATGGCAGGCACAAACACCAAGGCAAAGAAGTGTGGCAAAGGGTCGGCAGAGGTGTCGGCCTCAAGGGAGTTGCAACAGTAAGGACAAGGAAGAGAGGTGGTGGCTCGGTCAGCTGGCGCGCTGGAGAGAGAAGCAGCGAGAGATAGAGAAGAGAGATGAGGAAGAAAGGTCTGGCAAGTGGGCCATGGGGCCACATGGCAGAGAAAGGGAGAGGAGAGGCTAGACTGTGGCTGCGCTGAATGGATGACACATGGCAGATCCTGCGGCCATGGTAAAAAGGACGGCTCAGAAGTACTGAAATCAACTTTAATCTTCTCATTGAAGCTATCAACCCGACTTGATATTTTATAAGAATTTTTGAAGAGGTTTTTCAGGTGAAGATAAGTGTTCACACAAATTTTGAGATAAAAACTCCATACAGATATTTTATTAAAATTCGACAATACAATATTTGAATTTTCGATTATTACGGTTTTGATTTATTAAAGTATCCCAATGAATCTTTTTATTTTTTTAAACTTTGTTTTTCATGTGTATTTAAGATAATAATGCTTCTGTAAACTTTTCAAAATTTTATCTTGGATATTTAAATTATAAAAATTCGACATTCATTGTTTCTGACTTTTATTAATTTTTTGTTTTTGAATTTATAAAATCTTCAAATGTAAGTTTTTATTTCTTATATTTTTAACAGAGGTAGATAATGGCCTTAGGACGGCATGGTAAAAATATCAACATGAGGACAGGTCTAGAGATTGCTAAAAAATCGACATGGTTCAATTGATTTCTTATCTCAAGATTATCTCATGTTTTCTTTTATTTTAATTATTCAGATTATTTCAACCATCATGATTTAGTTCTAGATAGATCTGGGATGCCCTAAAATTTAATATTATTTTTTGATATTTTACTTTTACTTTCTTACTTTTACCATTTTACCATTTCATTGAATTTAACTTTTCTTTTAAAAGTAAAAGCTCAAGAAATTCCAATAATGCAAGATAGTTCAGAAAAACAGAGATTCAAATCAATATTACATTTCAAACTCATTTTGATATTTCATTTGTGTTGATAGTAATGATTTTAAATTTTAATATCTTCTTTTTCATTAAGATTGAAATGGAAGAAATGAGGAAAGAATATTGTTTAAAATCAAAATCTTGATTTCAATTAAACTTTTAATTCATTTCCATTTTTAAATATAAAGCTTTCATTTTTATTTATTTTTGAATCTAGAGGGCTGTTACAATCTTCAAATGAAAACAAAGCTTCTTTGCAAACCAAAGCACAACAAACAGTAGAGCCATCATTCAATTCATTCAAATCAAATTTGGAAGCAATTAAGCAAGCACATTTCAGTTTAATCTCATCTTTCCTCTCATGAACAGATTTAGATTTGCCCTCTTTATGTTGCACAAATTCCTTTGCTACAATTTGATTTTCACTCTTAGCATGTTTTTGATTTTTCTCTTTGCTAGCTTTAGCAAGTTCATCCCTTAAAATGGCATCAAGGGATATTGGATGTAACACAATTCTCTTCTCTTTATGCACAAATGAGTATTGATTAGTTCTACCATGATGCAAAAAGTCTTTATCATACTGCCATGGCTTACCGAACAGCATAGAGCATGCTTGCATAGGTACAACATCGCAGTCAATATAATCATGATATGAACTAATAGCAAAGTGTACTCTCACCAATCATGTTACCTTTATCTTACTACTGTTGTTGAACCATTGGATGTAATACGGATGCGGATGTGGACTTGTTTTCAACTCAAGTTTTCAACCATCTCGAGCTTGCTAAATTGTTGCAGTTGTCCCCATCAATGATGATGCAACATGAACGCTCCTTGACCACACACTTGGTGTGAAACAAATTATGTCGCTGGTTCTGTTCGGCCTTCCTTATTTGGGCACTCAACACGTGCCGCACAACGAGGCTCACATAGCGTTCTACATCTTCAGCACTAATGTGCTTTTCTTCTTTCTCATCTCCACTTCCAATGTAATACTGTAAGTTTTACTCAAAGGATTTTCATTTCGCCATGAATTTGAAATTTAAATCTTTGGAGATTGTGGGTTTGTGGTCTCTAGAATTGTGTGCAGCTTTTCTTTTTTTTCTTTCTAGCCTTTTATTGGTTCATTCACTCATTGGAGTATAAAGACAAGTTAAAGGGATGAAAACCTAGAAAAGAGAGAGAGAGAGACAATAGGCTCCCTCCAACTCCTGCCACCCATGCGCCTGAAGCCTCCCCTCCTCTCTAGCGTCCTCCTGGCGTCGCTTGCTTGCCCTACTTGGCCACTACCTCAGACTTCTCCCGGCGTTCCCAAGGCTCGACGTCATGCAGCGTCTCGGCTGTCATCAGCCAGTCGTCGTCTCTAAGCCTCGGCCAAACCCGCCTTCGTCTTGCCGTCCGTGAAGACGTCTTGCGCCTCCGCCTTGACCATTTCAATGTAAGTTCAACCTTCATTAGTTATGGTTTTGGTGTTAATGACAAATCTAATATTGAGATTATCCATTAATGTGATTTTGTTATTAATGACAAATCTTATATCGAGACTAACTTGTTTATTTAGAATATCCTTGATTAGTCTCATCGCATTGAAAAATGGAAAACCCAAGGTATGTGTGCGCATTCATCTTAATATTAGTTGCATACTTTGGAGTCAAGTTAAAGTATGAATGTCCCCATTATATTAACCACAAAATGTGCATCATGTTTCCCAATCCATATATTACATGGATGCACATACTTAGGGGGAGTTTGTAGTTTAACTTGAAAGTCTCTTTGTATTGATCGATTCTTTATTGATATATATAAGGATCAAGACAAAGAAACTAAATCCTTGAGTATATATTTGAATTGCCTAGTTATAAGTATACTCATGGTAATATAGGATATACTCAATACGATCAAATTAAATATGTGCATATTATGTTCAAGTCAATCATACTTATGCACATATACATGTGGGTGTATTCTATAGTCGATGACTTAGAGTAATGATCATTTCCATATAGTTTACACATAATGGATCATTACCTCTCATCAACATGAGTATATGAAAACTTGTGTAGTTAATATATACTCATATCAATTTAAATGATAATTTAAATTGAGTTCATTTGTCTTATTAATCATTAAAGAACACTTCATCATGTGTTGATGGTGCTCCGTGATTAATTGAGGACAATGAATAGTTCTTAAGTATAATAAAGCATGAGTTGCATTATTGTACTTAAGACTCATATAAATCATTCAAATTGATTTAGGTTGTGCTCAATTGATCTAAAAGCATCCATTATGTGTTAATGGAGTGCAAGAGATAATTGAGACAACCATGCATCTTGGACTAACTATTTTATGAGCTGTGATTGAGTTAGGTCCAAAGATGGATGAGATGATAAAGAAAAGGAGTCGAGTGATGATCCTGGGAAGTATAAGTGATGATCATAAAGACCCCAAAGGGATTGCTTGCAGACTGCGCATGAATGGTATAATTAGATAGGCTAAGGACTTTGTAGTCTTTGAGTCTAAGGTTTTATCGCCGCATATTAAGAGGGTTGTCTCCTTGCTTGAGCTTCATCATGTGTTGATGATCTCAATCCGCGCTCACTCGAGCTCAAACCATTTGGATTTGGTTTTTGCATAAGGGTTAACCATTTGGCATGTGTTGCGAATGGGTAAAGCTTATGCTTGGTTGTTGTTGGTTTATGCTCGATTTGCATGTGTTGCAAAGAGGAAGAGCATATGTATTTGGTTTTCAAGATAATGCTTTGATTTGCATGTGTTGCAAATAGGATAAGCTAATGCGTTTGGCTTTTTATGTGAAGTTCACTTTGCATGTGTTGCAAATGTTGAAGCTTCATGGGTTGGTACAAAACAATCTTTCAAAAACCGTGTGGTTGCTTGGAGCTAAGTTTTGCATGTGTTGCAAAAGGAGAGAGCTCAAGCACGATTTGGTGTTTGTGTGTTTGTGTGGAGCTAGAGGCTTGCATGTGTTGCAAGTAGAGAGCTCATACGGTTGATTTGGTTTTGGTGTTAAGTTTGGAGTTTGATTTGGTGTTGCATGGAACCAAAGAATTGCATGTGTTGCAATTAGAGAGTTCATGCATCTTGATTTGGTGTTGCTTGGAGCTAGACTTTTGCATGTGTTGCGAAGAGTAGTGCTCAAGCATGAAATGTGTTTATTGCATTGTTTGCAAGTTCGTTGTGCGAATAAACCAAGGTTTATGAGTCCGAAATCCCGAGAGCATGTGAGTAGGGCTTGCAACGGGTGTTGGCAAGTTGACTGGGTCTTGTGTTGACCTTCACATGGTTAGGGGGATTAATCTCATAGACTCGGGTTTGATTTGCTTAATACGATTTGCGAATAGTTCTTGAGTCGATTGCGAAATGTGTTTTCGAAATTTGGGTTGAATTCTTTGAGCGTGAGGTAAATTGGTGCAAATGTGTTTTGCACATGTGTATGATCATGTGTTGATCATTTATTAGCTCAAAGAATTACATTTGGATCTTCGGAGAAAAGATCGAAGAAATCGAGTCGGCCTGCCAGGCGGTGTGGCCGCCTGGCTGGGTTGGACCGGGCGTGGGGCGGTCGGACCGGCCTGGTCCGGCGGACCGGCCAAGGTGGCAGACCGGCCCGGCGGCAGATTTTCCAGAGATCGTGCTTTTATGGGCCGAGGTCAGGCAGTGCGCGGGCGAGGCGGTGCTGGCCGGCCGTGATGCAGTGCGACCCGTCTGCATCGTTTCCAAGCCGACTTGCTTTCTGTGAGGGGTCGGACGGCCGAGGTCTTGCTGGACCGCGTTTTTGGGTTTTGCCTGCTTTTGCCCCCAAACGGCTAGTTTTCTTGTGGGGGGCTATAAATACCCGGGGGCTTGGGCAGGTGGTTGTTGCTGTGTGTAGGAGTTGGGTGCATGTGTTGCTCCTCTCCTTTTGGTTCTTGAGCATAAGAGTGACCCTAATTGCATTTGTTGCAATTGGGAAGTGGATTTGAGAGTCTCTTGTGCATGTGTTGCACTTGAGGAGGCCTTGTGCATGTGTTGCACTTGGTGATCACCGTGGAGCGCATTTGTTATGCCCGGTGAAGTTCAAGTGAAGGAGCGGCTTGTTACTCTTGGAGGTTGCCGACTCCTAGACGGCGAGGCGCCATCTTGAGAGCTCTCGAGGTGTGAAGCCTCGGCAAGTTTGTGAAGGTTCGGTTGAGCCTACGCATAGCGTGAAAAACCACGACTAGTGGAAAGAGGCGGTGCTCGGCGGAGCCGGTCCAAGTGTGGGCTTGCCTCAACGTGGACTAGGGAGACCAAGCAAGTCTCCTAACACCACGGAAAAATATCGGTTGTCTCTTGTCTCATTTATATTCAAGCACTTTAATTATTGTATATTGATCACTTGCTTGAATGCATTAGAATTGCTTAGTGTAAATTGTTTATTCAATATAGCAATTCTTGTTTAGAGACATAAATTAGTTAGTGCACTAGTAAGCCTAGTTCATTTAGGCTTTAATTGTCAAAACCTATTTATAAACTCATATATCTTTGATTAGGTTTTGACTTAGGGGTGTATTAGAGCAAATTGTTTAGTGAGCGATCGAATTTAGAAACGCCTATTCACCTCTAGGCGCATCCTCGACCCTACACCCGCTCACTGCGCCTTAGCTTAATCATTGCGCCTCTGGCCAAGCCACTGCCTCCTCGACCTCTCCCCCCCTCCTCTTTCCTCCATGGACCTTCTTTGAGGTAAAACCCTAGGAAGTGGGGATTCACTTGGATTGCATGTGTGGTGTTTGAGATAATGCCTAGCAAGGTTTCATGAGGAAGAAATGATGTTTGGTGTTCACAAGTTCATACTTTGAAGTTTTGAGACAGGTAGTAATGCACGCATAAATCTGTGATTGGTGCTCATTAGAAATGTTATATATACTGTGATTGATTTCCCCCAAAACCGATTGAGTGCTGGGAATCTAAGTATCAGGTTCTTTATACCCTTGTTTTTGGTTTTTGGAGATTGTGATGCGGTGATGTATGTTAGTCAGTGCATTGAGACCCTGATTTATGTGCTTGTAAATTTTGATTGAAGCTTAATGTGTTATCCATCTGTGAGCTTGATGATTAATAGTAGGCTAAGATTGGTGTACTGGTGGTCAATTCAAGTATATGCATGTAAGAATTTGATTAGATCCCATCACCCAATGTCTTTTTTGAACTTAAGAACTATTTGGTCCTTATTCAACAAGTACTCTAGTTGCGCTTTAACTGTGACGTACACTTGTGTATGTGTTCAGATTCAAGAGTTTGACAGACAAGCATGATTGAGAAGCATGAAGCTAATGGCATTGCCTTGGCATAAATCGCTTCAGTATGACTTCAGAATTTTGCATGATCATGTATTGCTTGCTCATGTTTTATTGATTATTAGATCTTTGCTTACAAGGAATAGAGTACCAGAATGTTGATTTATACTCAATTCATGAAAAGTGCGGCTACCAACCTTTTAGCTGCATTCAGATAAAAACACATTTAAAATCTAGCACCTGGCAAATGCAGAGATGATTGGAAAATGTTGAAAAGGGGATGGGGGATGGCCTCGACCCGCCGCTTCGCAAATCTTCGGTTAAAGGCAAGTTCATCCCCTAGAGTGTTAGTAGGGTGTTAAATGCTTTGCTTGCGATAAGAGTATGAAAATTCTAATGATTTGGTTATGTTTAATAGCATATCTAGAAGTTGTTCCTAGCATGGTAATGAGGATGGATGAATGTTAGCAATGGGAAGGTAAGTTATTTAATTTCTATTATTGCAAAGCCTGATGAATTGTACAAATGAGTATGGTTATGTTGATGCAAAGGATAAAATGATTAAATGATAATGTGTGTGTTATATTCATGTTTATGTTGTGCTTATAAACATGTCACTTGCATTTTCGCATTCATTACAGAAGAGGCGACCCATGTTGATGTGGGCCTCTGTACTCACACGTAGTGAGTACAAAAGTCTTACCACGTAGTCCCATCCACGGATGGGAGCGTATCAGTAAGAGTAGGCCCCGCCACGGGATGGTTAGGATTGAGGGTGCACACCGACGGGTGTGCACTCAGCTATACCGGTATAGGCTAAAAGGTTGCATTTTGAGCGTGAACGCATAAAAGCATCGCATTTCGTTGTGTGTTGCAATTGTTAAATGTTAATTGATGAGAATGGAAATGACAGGTTGAGGATTGAGTCATGGACTCATCCTGGAATGATTATTGAGGCATGAGTAAGGTTTAGTTACGTTTCCAAGTTGGATGTGGTAAATGGGGCTAGTTACTGCTTCTTTTACTGGATGATTTCAATTAAGTATTGGTTATGTCAAATGATGAAGTAATTGTGCTCTTATGTTTGGTTTTGTATGAATTCAAATTGCTTCTTTTATTTACGGATGTCAATTAAAGAAACTATTACTTTATCTCTTGAAGTAGTTATATTCTAGACGAATTCATTACTTTTCATTATTGTTGCACTTTGCTGAGTCTTGGACTCACGCTTGTTTGCTTCCTATTTTAGGTACTTTGAAGCTGACTCACCGGGATGGGAGTAGAACACGTGCACGACTTCGATCACCCGCAACCCATTTAATTGTTTCGTAAAACTGGTTGTAACTAATGCAGTTGTATTGTGTTCATCGTCGTTGCGTAGTTGGTTAATTGCCGGCTAAATATATGATTGATTATCTAAGGACCTGCTAGAATGATATCATATAACTGCAAATGTTTTTTTCTATCTGCTGAGTGGATGTCCTACTTTCTAGAGAGGTCATGCCGAAATTTTCTAAATTTCGGTGACTTAGTTTTAAACTGGTTTAGAGAGTTTCAAGGTCGATTTCAATCTTTTATTAGAGGTAAAAGGTTAGTGACTCGTTCGTCGAGTTCTTAGTTCAATTGAACTTCTTTGTCGAGTTTTTATTTCTTGGGTCTTGTTGAGGACACTCTGGAAAAGTATGGTTCCGGTGTTGTAAGTGTCATTTAGGTCTTTTGGTAGCATTCATGGTCGTTTATGCCAGGTGTTACTGATTGGTATCGAGAGCGGTTTTGGTCCGTGGTGGTTGAATGTAGTGAGTAATTCTAGAATGAATTAAAATTTTGTTTGTATGAAAGTAGAAACATGGTTTAGGTTGAACCTTTAAAATGTGGCCCTAGGGCAATAACCTTAAAACTTGAGGTAGAATTGTTAATTAATTTAAAACTTGACACACCGATGCACAATAGGAAAGGGATGGGTTATCGCTATGCTTGTGTTACAATGCTTATTTTTGTTTTGTCGCTATTTTGATACTTGTTGGTAGGTTATATGTTAGTCTTGATAAGGCTATGGTATTATTGATGGCTATGATTTTGAAGTGGTATATTGTTTTGTGGGGTCTGGTGGGACTATTTGTGACGAAGGTATGTCGGCCCTGTCGTGTAGCCGTGTTGGGCGGTGTGGCAGTTGAGAGCCAGCACCGGAGGATTCATAACCTCGGGTGAGGAGAGTTCTTGTTATTTTGTTGTAGATCGGAGGGTTGATGGAGTACGTTATTTGGGTGTTGTCTTCTTTGATCTTCTTGGATTTAAATCAAAGAAAAGAGAATCCTGTTGTTCCTCTTTTGGTTGCTTTGCGAAGAAGGTTATGGATTCCTTTTTGTGTTGGACGTTCTCCCAGTTTAAAAGGAGTTGTTGTACTTCTGTTGTAGATGGGAGAATGGATGGAGTAAGTTTTCCAGGCTTTGACTTATTTGGTCTTTTTGGGTTTAAGTCAAAGAAGAGGGGTGTGGTGTTGCGCCCCATTGGTTGATGGCGGGGAAAGACATGGATTTCTTCGTGTTGTCGTTCTCCGAGTTGAAGTTTTGGATTTGGGGCTTTAAAGGAAAAGGTGTTATTCGACCGATCCGCTTTTTCCGTTCCGTGAATTTATTTGTGTAACTCCTTTCCTTCGTGGAATTTTGGAGTTTGATGATTGGTTTGGAGTTCTGTTGAATGACAAGGTTTGAGTCCTGTCATTTTCTAAGTCTTTTGAGAGTCGAGCTTCTTTGGAGGATTTGGTTGGCTTCTCTGGAAAGGAAATTACAATAGTCAGAGTAAGTTGTAGGTTGACCAAGGTCTTCCCATATGAGATTGGTAGAACGATTGAGTTGTTAGGGTGGTTGACCCTGTGGTGATAGATGACAGGAATTTTTATGTTGGTCATGGTGATCCACGGCTAAAAGTAGTGATGATGATGAAAGAATACCAAGTTTGGTTGAGGAACTTGTTTTAATAGGGTGATGGGATTAAATTGTTTCGAGGTGTTCTCATTGGGTCTGATTGTGTGGAGTAATAATAAGTTTTTATAAGGTGTGGCTAGTATAACCTAAGTCGAGATTGTAATTAAAGTGCGGAGAATTATTGGATTGAATATTTTGGAGCTTGGTTTGTTTTTAGCTGCGGATGGCCTTAGAGCCATTTTGGCGATTTATGTCATGGGGAGACCTTGTCTAAATTAGTAAGGACTTGAATAGTTGCTCTAATGTGCTCCTTGTGTTATTGTCAAATAGGAAATATGAGGGCAGGCTAATCTTACTAAAGGTTGCTTTGAAAAGCGATCACTTAGAAATAGGTTAAGAAGTGGTGTTGATGGATATGTTGATTATGGATAAAATCTCAACCTGTTTCCCCTTGATAAGCATCTTGGGGGAAGAATTGGTTCAGCGTAAGTAATAACCTTTTTAAGCGTGGATGTAATCAATGGATGAAAGATTATGAGGAAGAAAGAGTTCTTAATTTTGATTTGGTGTGATGATAGTTTTGGACTACTCTAGTTCATTGAATTACGCCACTCCGTGGCCGTGGCTAAGTATTGGCTCAAGATATGATTACGGAATTTACACTCAGAGTGTATGAATGGATTGTGCCTTTTTAGTAACTAGAATTTGATGTCTTTAGCTCGTTATTTAAAAGAAATAAATAGATATAATGGAAAATGTTAGAAGCTCTTGAGTGAGAGATAATGGTATTAATAGTTCGATTAGAGTTGGACTTAAAGAAATGAAAATCCTTTGAGTAAAACTTACAGTATTACATGCAAAAGTTTTTCATATGGAGCTCCTCTTTTGAGTTGAGATTTTCTTCGATATGAATCTTATTGCTTTGGCTTTAAGTTGAGGAAAGTGGTTAGCTTGTTAAGTGAATCGAGAATTTTTTTTCCTTTGCTCTAGTGTGGGAAAAGAAAATGTTTAGTTGTGATTCCTTGCTTGAGTATAATTTGAGAGTATGCTCATTGATCTCGTTTTTCGGTCAAGATCGTCCTAGGAGGAGAAACATGTGTGGATGGGATTTGATGAAGTCCTAATTGGGGTTAAGTGTTGCGTATATGGATTTAATGTCGAGTATCGAGAACTGCTCCTTGTCGTGGTTCCGACCTTTGTAGGAGGATCATTTCGATCGCGTTGTCCCTGGGTTGTGTGGGACTTTGTTGCAGGTGGGCGATTCATTTTGATAGTAAGGAATGACTTTGCCCTGTTGTTTCCAAGGCAACTGTTGAAAAGATAAGAATGGTGTTTTGGTTCCTGGAGGATTCCGGTGTTAAATGGTTAAAAATAATAATGATATGTTCGGAAATTGGTTAGAAGCTTGTTGGAATAAAGAATTCTGTGTGTGGCTCTTTGGTTAGAAAAGTTAATCAATGAGGAGAGATGGGAATCAGTGTTTTTCTGGGTTCATAGGGGATCTCAGTGTAGAACCCAGCTGTATAATCGAATAGCTTGGGTGTTTTGGTGAAAATGGGTTGGGTGCTTAATAGAGTGATGGGACTCGTGTTATTCCTGTCATCACGAGTTGGTTGATCTGTGGTACTGAGTTTGAGAGAGGAGATTTATGTTGGGTGAGTGAAATTGAATAGAGAAATGAGAATTGAGTTTGGGAGTTAGAATTATGATCTTCTCGGGAAGAAACATTGGTTGACTGGAGGTCGTGTATTGAAGCGTTAAAGAAAAGTTGTCTGAGTTGTCAGAGGGCAGCTTATTAGAATGGTATGAATTCAGAATTTGGTCCGCTTGTCGGATCTATTGGAGTTTAAGCTTGAGAGATGTGAATTTCTCCTGCTTGAGAAAATGTTTGTGAGATTCCTGGTTTAGGAAAACCTTTTGGGATCGAGAGCGCAAGGTCGATTGAGATTAGTGTTGGTCTTTGAGGAAGGCCTGGCTTCCGAGTTTTGTACCATGCGAGTTGAGGAGTTAGAGTGAGTGTTGATTTGTGGATAGATGAAGCGAGTTCAGTTGCTTGCTCCTTTTATTTGGCGAGAGCCGTGGTTTGAATTGTGGAGTCTTCTCTTGCATGAGAAGGACTCGCCTTGTTCTTTTTGGGCATATTGATTTTGCAATTCGGTTTCTGTTGTTCTTGTGGGTGAGTTTTGAGGTGTTCCGAATTCGAGGTCGAATTCTGTTAAAGGGGGAAGAGTGTAATACTGTAAGTTTTACTCAAAGGATTTTCATTTCCCCGTGAATTTGAAATTTAAATCTTTGGAGATTGTGGGTTTGTGGTCTCTAGAATTGTGTGCAGTTTTCTTTTTTTCTTTCTAGCCTTTTATTGGTTCATTCACTTATTGGAGTATAAAGACAAGTTAAAGGGGATGAAAACCTAGAAAAGAGAGAGAGAGCCAGGAGGGCTCCCTCACAAGGCCATGGCTTCGCCTTGAGCCTCCTAGCCTCGCCAAGGCTCCTCCTGGCGTCCGCCTCAGATCGCCTCCAGACTGCCTCACCAAGCACTCTCCCGCGTTCCGCTACCGACGTCAGCGTCGGCTCTCCGCGTGCGCTCGCCTAACTGGTCGTTCCCAAACTCGCCTCCATGCGACTACCCAGGTCTGGCCTCCGTACGCCGCCCGGCTCCAGCCAACGCCGCCCTATCGCAGACTTACCCTCACCTGCGCTGTCAAGCGCCACGCCAGTCTTCTTGCGCCATGCTCGCGGGCCACCGGCGCCTCCTCCAAGCCTCTCCCCACCTCCTCTTTCCTCCATGGACCTTCTTTGAGGTAAAACCCTAGAAAGTGGGGATTCACTTGGATTGCATGTGTGGTGTTTGAGATAATGCCTAGCTGGGTTTCATGAGGATGAAATGATGTTTAGTGTTCACAAGTTCATGCTTTGAAGCTTTGAGACAGGCAGTAATGCATGCATAAATCTGTGATTGATTTCCCCCAAAACCGATTGAGTGCTGGGAATCTAAGCATCAGGTTCTTTATACCCTTGTTTTTGGTTTTTGGAGATTGTGATGCGGTGATGTATGTTAGTTAGTGCATGAGACCCTGATTTATGTGCTTGTAAATTTTGATTGATGCTTAATGAGTTATCCATCTGTGAGCTTGATGATTAATAGTAGGCTAAGATTGGTGTACTGGTGGTCAATTCAAGTATATGCATGTAAGAATTTGATTAGATCCCATCACTCAATGTCTTTTTGAACTTAAGAACTATTTGGTCCTTATTCAACAAGTACTCTAGTTGCGCTTTTAACTGTGGCGTACACTTGTGTATGTGTTCGTATTCAAGAGTTTGATGACAAGCATGATTGAGAAGCATGAAGCTAATGGCATTGCCTTGGCATAAATCGCCCTACGTATGACTTCGTAAATTTTGCATGATCATGTATTGCTTGCTCATGTTTTATTGATTATTAGATCTTTGCTTACAAGGAATAGAGTACCGTAATGTTGATTTATACTCAATTCATGAAAAGTGCTGCTACCAACCTTTTAGTCTGCATTCGTATAAAAACACATTTAAAGTCTAGCACTGGCAAATGCAGAGATGATTGGAAAATGTTGAGAAAGGGATGGGGATGGTCTCGACCCATCCGCTTCGTCTTCGGTTAAAGGCAAGTGCATCCCCTAGAGTGTTAGTATGGTTTTAAATGCTTTGCTTGCAATAAGAGTATGAAAATTCTAATGATTTGGTTATGTTTAATAGCATATCTAGAAGTTGTTCCTAGCATGGTAATGAGGATGGATGAATGTTAGCAATGGGAAGGTAAGTTATTTAATTTCTATTATTACAACGCTGATGAATTGTACAAATGAGTATGGTTATGTTGATGCAAAGGATAAAATGATTAAATGATAATGTGTGTGTTATATTCATGTTTATGTTGTGCTTATAAACATGTCACTTGCATTTTCGCATTCATTACAGAAGAGGCGACCCATGTTGATGTGGGCCTCTGTACTCACACGTAGTGAGTACAAAAGTCTTATTGACGTAGTCCCATCCACGGATGGGAGCGATCAAGAAGAGTAGGCCCCGCCCACTGGATGGTTAGATTGAGGGTGCACACCGACGGGTGTGCACTTTCATATACCAGATAGGCTAAAAGGTTGCATTTTGAGCGTGAACGCATAAAAGCATCGCATTTAGTTGTGTGTTGCAATTGTTAAATGTTAATTGATGAGAATGGAAATGCGAGTTGAGGATTGAGTCGTGGACTCATCCTGGAATGATTATTGAGGCATGAGTAAGGTTTAGTTACGTTTCCAAGTTGGATGTGGTAAATGGGGCTAGTTACTGCTTCTTTTACTGGATGATTTCAATTAAGTATTGGTTATGTCAAATGATGAAGTAATTGTGCTCTTATGTTTGGTTTTGTATGAATTCAAACCGCTTTTATTTACTGGATGTCAATTAAAGAAACTATTACTTTATGTCTTGAAGTAGTTATATTCTATTTAATTCATTACTTTTCATTATTGTTGCACTTTCTTTGAGTCTTGGACTCACACTTGTTTGCTTCCTGTTTTAGGTACTTTGAAGTCGACTTGCCGGATGGGAGTAGAACACGTGCACGACTTCGATCACCCGCAAACCCATTTAATTGTTTCAGAAACCGGTTGTAACTAATGCAGCTTGTATTGTGTTCATCGTCATATGTAGTTGGTTAATTGCCGTCTAATATATGATTAATTATCTAAGGACCTGCTTGAATGATATCATATAACTGCAAATGTTTTTTTCTATCTCACGAGTGGATGTCCTACTTTCTAGAGGCCATGCCAAAATTTTCTAAATTTTGGTGACTTAGTTTTAAACTGGTTTAGAGAGTTTCAAGGTTGATTTCAATCTTTTATTAGAGGTAAAAGGTTAGTGACTCATTCGTCGAGTTCTTAGTTCAATTGAACTTCTTTGTCGAGTTTTTATTTCTTGGGTCTTGTTGAGGACACTCTGGAAAAGTATGGTTCCGGGGTGTTGTAAGTGTCATTTAGGGTCTTTTGGTAGCATTCGTGGTGCGTTTGGCGCCAGGGTGTTACATCCAGCATGGTCAGCGGCAAGCATAGCATATGTCTCATCATCCAAATCACTAGCGAAGGAATACTCACCATTATCCTACACAATCAGCACACGTTTGCTTGGGCAATCTTTCCTCACATGCCTATATCCCTTGCATTGTAGGCACTGAATATCCCTTGTTCTTCTCATGGATGCAACGGAAGAAGCGCTCTTGGTGGGTGTTTGTGTTGACCCCTTTGTTGCCTCGAATGTCTGCGATGCTGAGTTTGTTGGATAAGTGCGTTGTTGGCTGCTAGAGGCACCCTGTGGAGATGCACAGCTTGGGGCAGCAGGAAACGTACGTGGCTGCCATGATGTAGTCCGTCCTGCAAAAACATTAGTCTTTGTGTGATGTCCCTGCACTTCCCTTTTAGCTTTACAAACAAGATGGAATAAATGGGTGATAGAATGGTATTCCTTGTATTTGTCCTGAATTTCACAGTTCAGCTCACCCAAAAATCTAGCCATAGTAGCTTTCTTCCACTAACCCATAGCACAACATGCCTATTTGTAGCTCTTGATAATATTCTTCTACAGATTTACTACCTTATCTCAATTGCTGTAGTTTATGTAACAAGTCACGTGCATGATATGAAGGGACAAATCTAGCTTGCATGATCCTTTTCAAAGCATCCCAAGTTTTTGGCATATTATTTGGGTTCTTACTATGATATTCATGCCACCAAACAGAAGCAAAATCAGTAAACTCACTAGTTGCAGTTCTAACCCTTTTATGTTTAGGAAAATCATAGCAAGCGTATTTCTGATCTACAGCTAGTTCCTAAGTGAGGTATGCATCAGGATCATATTTTCCATCAAAAGGCGGCATGGTGAATTTAATCATTCCTAATGAATCATCATTATCGCAGACGTCTCGCTTTTGCTCACCACCCCACTGGTAGGGTGAGCATTTGTTGTTATCTTAGCGACCACCGCCCAGTCGCCGTCACCGTCTTGGTGGTCGAAGAGATGCGCGAAGATCCGATCTACTATGTCGGTGAAGTCTTGCACGCCCGGCGAACGCTACCCACAGTTCGTGCTCTTGTATGCCCTTTCATGGCTCGCGCAAGCTCGCATTACTTCCAAAGACTTTCGGTGGTCGCCCCGAGCGCTTTTCCGCTTCAAGACATTCTGAGGAACCCGGAGGCCGAGGGGCGACGCTAAGTGGGCTATGGAGGGCGGCGCTCGACATCCGGGTGTGAGGCAGACGGCTATCAAGTCGCAGATGCTCACCGACTTCGAGGTCGAGGCAGACATCCTCTCGCCCCCCGAGCCCGAGGTCGAGGAGGAGAAGCCCCGATCATGTACTTTGATGGCTCGAGGTCTTTCAAGCGCCGGGCCGATTCTCATCTCATTTCCAAGCGGCACCGCTTAAGGTATGTGGTTCGTTTTGGGTTTCAATGACCAATAATGTTGCAGAGCACGAGACTCTCTTGGTAGGCTGCGCGCTCAGTAAGGCCCTCGGGCGTCGCCGGGATTGATTGTGCAGGCGACTCTCACCTCGTCGTCAATCAATATAACAAAGAGTACTAGTGCTCGGAGGACTCAATGGCAAAATACTCGCCGAGGCGCCGCAAGATGGAGAAGTGGTTCCAGAACTTAGAAATCACGATGTGGCGGAAGGACAACTCCGATCGTCGACTTCCTCTCAAGCTCGGGTCGTCCGATGACGAGGTTCTCCCGACGTGATTCTCGAAGCCTTGGCGTCTCCTCTATCTCCGACCACGAGGCCTCTGGCCGCCTTCATCGAGGGCGCCCTTCGTGGGCGAGTCGATCCATCGCTTCGGCGACGGGCGAGCTCCGGTGAGCCGCCGAAGGAAGCGAGATCAGCGGCCGGGCAAGCTCAGTCACGAGCTCGTCGACGGCAAGCTATATCGTCGGAATCTTTCCGGCATCCTGACGAAGTGTGTTACCACAGAGGAGGGTAAGTACCTGCTACGTGACATCCATTCAGGTCTATCGCGGGCACACTCCTCTTCGGGACCATGGTCGGAAGGCTTTCGCATGGGGTTCTCATCGCCCACGGCCAGACGCCAGCAACATTGTCCGCGCCGCCAGCTTGCCGCTTCATGCTCAAAAGACGCATCAATCGCCTCGCGCTCCGATCATTCACTTGCTTGGCCTTTCTCGACACAGGGCCGGACATCCCTTCCTCTTCGCAGCGCATCGAAGGAAGAAGTTCTGTTAAATCGCCATCGACACCTTCACCAAATGGATCGAGGTCGGGCCGTCTCGACCATCACACTCGTCGTGCAATGGCCAAGTTCTTCCGCTTGTTCGTGGTCACTGTGTATGGAGTTCGTGCGTAATCATCACCGATAATGGAACTTCGGTTTATTAGTGAGTTGTTCCGGAATATCACGAAGACATAGGCACCAAAGTATGCTATGCTTGGCCGCCCATCCGAGAGCAACGGAGCAGGTTGAAGCGCGCATAGCAGACGAGATCGTTCAAAGGCGTGAAGAAACGAGTGTCGGATGAGCTCGAACGACACGGCCGGCACTGGTGGATGAACTTCCCATCGTCTTATGGTCTATCCGAACCACCACCACCGGAAGCAACAGGTCCACTCCTTTCGCTCATGTTCGGATCGGCCGCCCCCTCTCGAGGCCACTGGGCCCGCCAGGTCACTTTGGTCGATCAAGTTGACTTCTAGCACGAACGGTCTCTTGACCTTACCTGGCGGAAGAAGTAAGATGTCGTTACATCACATAATCGGCGTGAAGACACGCAAGTTCTTCGCAGACATGCTGCCTCGACGAGTCACGACCTAGGGAGCTCCTTGTTGGGGACTTAGCCACGAGATGGATTCAGCACCGTCCAACACCAACAAGTTGTCCCATGGGAGGGCCCTATAGAGTTGTTTCAACAGATCGCACGGGCTTACAGGCTAGCGATGCCCGATGGCGAGAGCTCTAGCTCGTGGAATATCGACCACCTTCACAAATTCTATGTGTAACCTTTTTACCTCAAATTTCAATAAAGCTCTTGTTCATTTGTCACGATTGGCCTCGAGCATCTCTTTTTGTCTCAGACTTGGCTTAAATTCGCCGATGCTAGATCTATGTATGAGCCGCGCTTGCCCTTGGTCTCGCGTTGGGCTTACCTTAACTCCCACGGTGGTCGAGTTATCGTAGTTTAAACTCTTCACAAAGAACACTCCCAATCAGGGCCAGGTTTGAGCTAAGCTCCGCCGTGTCGACGAAGCGTCGCGAATTGTTGTCGAGTCTTGAGCCTAACTCTCGAGTTTAAGTTTGTCCTCGCAACCATATTATGCTCAGGGCTCCTTTTCGACTTCGCAGGTCTTGGTCTTTCTTTGGCCTTCATTTTATGCCCAAGGTCATTGTTGCTCGACCTTGAGCCCAACGGGCTAGGCGTGGTATACTACGACCAGCAAGGCTAGGTGCTCGACCGAGAGAGAATTGTTTAACCGAGAAATCACAAAGCAAACCAAGACGTGACATTATTTCGATCAAAATACAACTATCCCATTGTTTTTCTTACAAGTCTTACTTGGCATCTACCCCATCTCAGGTCTCGCCATTCTCGCGGTAAGTTTCTCCTACTGAGCTCGGCTACCTTGGCCCTCAAGGTCGCTATCTCGCCTGCATCGAGGGCTCCTTGGAGGCATCCGCAGCCCGCCGCCGCTCGCCTTCAAGTTGAGCTAAGGCGCCTCGCCGCTTATGGGCGCGGCCAAGCTTTCTTCTCGAGCCCTGTCTTGGCTCAAGCTGGGAGACGACTTCTCTCGCAGGTTTTCTCAGCCGCCGACCTTGGCCCGCTTACTCGAGCGCTTTGTCATGCGCATTCGAAGCTCCTTCAAGCTCCAAGATTCTGCCTCGAAGTTCGGGGACGATTGGCCGCGGAGGACGCCGCTCCACGCCAGTTTTTCCATCGCCTCGACCTCGTTTTAAAGGTTCCAATCGGCCTCTGGCTCGTGGAGGCTCAAGGTCGGCCCATGTTCCGGCATGCACCGAGCCTCGCAGCAGTGTCGTGGGATCGATAGATTGACAAGTCAACGACGGTCAATGGTAGATCCGCCCGGCAACCCTTTAAGTAGGTCTTCCACCACGACCTAGTCCGGTG
This sequence comes from Guadua angustifolia, assembly GCA_036346375.1. Lineage (NCBI taxonomy): Eukaryota > Viridiplantae > Streptophyta > Magnoliopsida > Poales > Poaceae > Guadua > Guadua angustifolia. The sequence continues at coordinate 40,782,437 of CM070512.1, forward strand.
CGGTCCCGCATGACCGGGGCTTGCCTCGACTAGGGTCTGCTTTCCGCACCTCCTCAAGCTTGAGGTCGTGAGGTTAGCTCTTGGTTTCAAGGCGGTTTTGCCCTGACGGGGGGATGCATTGACCCTACGGTTACTAAGACCTAAAATGGTGGCGCAAGGCGAGAGGGCGACATTTCCGGAGCGATTTGCCACCGCCTTTCAATGCGCGACTTGGCCCCTCCTCGAATCTCTCCTGGCAGTCAAGCGCCATTCGGGGTATATAAACCACGCTAAGGCATATATATAAAGGAGGACTCACCGGCAATAGCTTGACACACACATTGCTCTAACTCGAAATAAACATCCCTTGTACTCACGATTAGTGAATTCTTCGCTCAGAGAGAAGATTGGACGTAGAGCTATTACCCTCGTGGGGGCTCGAACCAGTATAAACCCCTGTCTCCTGCTCGTTGACGCCTCGCCTGACCTTCATCTATGCCATTGTTGACCGAAGCGCTTTCTGGGTCCCTCATACGTACTAACCCCCTTTTCATTTCTGCGGTCAGACGATTCCGATCGTCGACAAAACTGATCTACTAATTAGACAAAGAAATCAACTCAAACTCGAAGAGTATGAACGCAACTGTGACAAATAACGTGACTCAAACTCAAAATTCTAAAGGAAGAACACTTAAGACTAGCAACTCGACACGACAAATGCAACCAAAGACTCAACAAGCAAAGACTAAGCAGTAAAAGCAAATGCTCAAATTGGTTTGGACAGGGATAATCTAATCTACTATATATTTTTGTGTTTTCTGGACTGTAGGTAAATAAACGCAAACTAGCAAGCTCTCACCAATCAACCTGGCACTCTAATACCACTTGATAGAAAAAGGTTGGGTCCCGATCTTTTGATGAAAGAGGTGGACTCAGTTTGGGAGGAGAATACGTTGGCGACCCAACTACACCATCCCAGATGATGTGCCTTAGCAATCGTTACATCAACTCCCAAAGTATTATTGATCTTGTTGGAAGCACGATCAACCTAACCACGAAGGCCTGTGTCCCTGCAAGCAATTGAAGAACAAGCAAAAACAAGATAAACAATCAACTGAATTGCAATAGAATTGAATTGTTCAATCTGAAGCTTGAGAAAAGGTGGGGTTCCGAAGACAGTAATTTGGACAGTTTAGCCAACACACGCGATTACAGCAGGAAGTAGCAAATCTAACAAAATCCGAACCCTAATAGAGGCGGCAACTAGCTATTTATGAGAGAAAGGGGTGGTGGAACTCACCCAAAACAGATGGAGGCCGACTACAACTCAAATTACAAGGCTCAAGGCCCACGTCAATTCGGACTGAAAAAGTGATGTCACTTGTTTTGCGGATTCCCATCGACTCAGATGGAATTTGGGGATGATTCTAGATCCGTTGGAAAGTAGACTTGATAAGCTTTTCAGTGTAGTACAAGAACACCCCAAACAGAGTCTAGATTTAGTTGGTACAACCAAAACAAGTCAGCCCTGTCCTGAAGTCGAAACTGAACCCAACTCGTGCACTCCTCTTCTATCCTTCAGCTTGCATGGTTCCTCGCCCTAGTACCTATGGAGGACATCATCACAAGAATTAAATAGCATTCCATTCATTAAAATATTTGTATGCAGCCTGAGGAATGCATTCACCTAGTAATTGAGTTGACGTGCACGAGCTCAAGTAATTGGTCCTTGTATTACAGCAGTGGTTTTAAATTGATGTGTAGGCATAGCTGTATCCATGAAAGTGATGTCCTCATCACTAACACGGCCCAAGCTTCTATGCCGTGCTAGCCCGACCCATTCGCAATCGGACCATGTCTGGGTCAGGAGCTGCGCCGACTGTTAGTGCATGTGCCACTCGAAAAGGCTCAAATTTAGTGCCCACCTCTAGTCGGAGGCCAGGGGAAAGGGGTTACCAATGCTGGTGAGGTTATACTATTCCTACCATTCTGCACCAATTTGCAACGGCAAGCTGTTCCATGTCTACCCAAAATGGAGGCTTGCATCCCTCAAGAAACCTTCTCAGCCAACGCGTAGTTGCCCACGGGCAGGCATTGGAGAAGTACGGGAGTGGGATGAATCCGGGACGTGTGGCTTGCAGGGTTTGAAAAATCGATAAAAATCACTCAAAAATCATGATTTTTGACCGTATCGAGCTGACTCAATATTTGGAACCGTTGACAAACGGCATAATTCAAATTTAAATTAAAAAAATTAAAAACTTTTACAAAAAAATATTTTGAAGTTCCTAAAATTAGTATTAATAGATTTTGACATCTGCCATAAAATTTTTGAAAAACAAATTTGTGTGATGTATTTTTGCAAAATCAAATATATATAATAGAAAAAGAAAAAAGGGCAAAGCGCCAAGAATTCCTGATTTTATTGAGCTATCAAATTGTGATATAAATTTTGGAAAAAATATTGTGAGGTCCTAAGGCAATTCTAATGATTTTATAAAATTTTTTGATGATGATCGGACTTGTGGATTTTGTTAAAATTTTGACTGTGCTACTTTCTTTGTATATGCTCTTCTATTTTTAATTTTCTAGGGCATTAAATGAAGTATAATTATTTCTAGAAATTTTACTACATGATTCTTGGGAACATTTTATAATACCATTAAAATTTAAGGGCATGATCAAGCTTGTAAATTTTATGAAAATATGACAGTTTCTCTATTTCTTTTCATTAACTATTTTTTTATTTTATATAATCACTAAATAAATTCAAAAATTATTAAATTTCTCTGAGATGTTTTATATATTAATTTGGATTTATTCAAATTTTCTTTAAATTTTTCCAATTTTCTACAACTTTTTCCAATTTATTTTATTTTTTTCTAATTTTCCTTGAGTATGTCAATTTTCGATGTAAATCGATCGAAAATCAGTCAAAAATTGATCAAAACTGGTCAAAATCAAACACCGGTCCTTGAGTATACCGATCTAAGTCAAAATTTGAACAAAACCGATCGAAAATCAAGTAAAATCAGTCAAACCAGTCTGTTTTTGTTTTCTGCCACTATTTGACCGCCGAATTCAAAAGTTTGACTTCAAAATCCATTTGGTTTTTACTGATCTTTTATGAAAATCAGTGTCGAGGGGTGACCAATTTTTCTTCGGTATTGTAAACCATGTTCGCATGTCATATGTTCATGTGGGAGATGCGTAACCGACCACGACCAGCTCGTATTCCTCACCGTTGTTTTCTTCTTCTTGTAACAGAAATATTTGTTGTGCAGTACTATCACTGGGCAACCTTGGCATAACTCCTTTCCTAAAATGCAAAACTTCCGGCCCTGGCAGCGATTTGAGCCGGCTCGGCTCAAAAAAAATTTCGCGATTTGATCCTTTTACGAACAGGTCCTTCGCGAGTTTTTGTGAGAGGAAGATTTTTTTTCTAAATTCGCGTTCGGGTCCCTCGTGCGCCATTTTACAAAAAGAACCTACTGTTAAATTCAAATCGCGAACAAGCCCTTTTCTAATTTTTAAGGATAGCGGACATGTCCAAAAACATAACATTCAGGTCCTTGCTCTTTAGATCTAGGTCCTTTCTCCGTTTTCTTCGGGAAAAAATATTTTTGTCAATAGAAATATGTGTGCAGCTCTATCTCTAGACTTTTTCCCGCCTCGATTTCCCATCTCGATCTCGTAATATTTTTAAAGCATGTATTATTACTCCACCTAACGCTACGGGTCTCTGATATTTTTAAAACATGTATTATTACTCCGTGAACACGTAGAGTGTTAAGCTCGACAAAAGAAGGTTGTCATCTCTAATAATTTTTCGCCCTTTTCCCTCTAGACTTTTTCTCCACCTCGGATTTCTAGCTCGGTCTCCAATATTTTCCAAATAATTCGTCGAAAGAGATATTTCTACAACTCTACCTCTCTACTTTTTCCCCGTTTCACTCATTATTTCGACGATTTAAAAAATAAAACGCTTCGAAAAAAAAAATCCTCACGGTGGGCCGATAATGCCTGCGCGTGTTACGCCGCGAGTCTCTAATATTTTTTATTGGTATCAATGACTATGGGAAGCTCGGGTTCTATGTATTTCTAACATGAGAAAAAATGGCCGTGCAGAAAGAACTTATACCTTGGCTCTCTTGCATCCGTGGATAGTGCAGACAGTGTTGCCAAAATGGCATTTCCCTCTTGATGCCACGTCACAACATCTGGAGAGATAAATAATAGTTTACCACACAATTTAGTTTACGTGAAATATTTTTAATTTCCAGAAGAAAATATACCATATTTTGTTCAATTCCGGCTGATGTACAGGACCAAATTACATTATAGTACTCCTCTACAAAAGAACTGTATAATCTGCTTGTAAGACAATGTTTTAACCAAAAATCAAGCTACAATTCTCTGTTGCTTTATTATTGAACTAGATCAATGCCCGTATGCTGCTTGCTTAAAAAATAAAATTGGTAACTAAACATAAAAAGTCAAGCAATAAAAGAAAATTGTGCTACAAGATCAAACATCTATTTTTCCGATTATAAAAGTTTTTATGGTTTCTTCTCCGTATGAATTAAAACCAAATATATTATATGTAGCAATATATATTACCAATCTCAAAAATCAATCAATCATTTTTATCCCTTTTTGCAATTTATATTACCAGCTCGCGTTCCTCTTTCTCTCACTATACCCACAGCGCGCGCTCCTCGGCGCCATCGACCTCGTCTTCCTTGTCGCCGCGCTCGTCCTCGCTATCCACCGCCAGTAGGGCGACACGGGCTTCGAGCACGAGCGCTCCGCTAAAGTTACCGCCATTCCGACCACTGCCGCTATGCGGCCGTGCTCGGGCGTCTCGCATCTTCGCCACGCGCGCCCACCGCCCTCCTCACTCTCGCTTCTTCCTCCTCGCCGAGCATGCCATGGCGCTCGGTCAGGAGTCCGCTTTCCTCCCGCCCACTTCGTCAGCAAGACGCTTATAGCAACTGGTCATTGCCTCGAGAAAGGTCACCGCCGCCACCCGCTTTTTGCACCACCGCGTTTTCTCGATCGTCACCACCTCGGCGCCGAAGCTTTTCTCCGCTTTCACGGGTCCGCTCGCCGACGGTTTGTCGCTTTTCCCAGATGACCCTCTTCGCTTTGCCGCCTACTTCGCTCCATGCCTCGCATACCTAGCCATCATTGGCTTTACCGCCATGACGCTGAGCCCATGAAGGTAAACCAGAAACACCGGCCGAGGCACTCGCCACGCCTGCGCCGCCGCGTCGTTCGTCTCTCGTGACGCTCGCCAGATCAACCCGCTTATCTCCAAGGGTATGCCAATGATTCTCACCGCCGACAATATATATCCCCGGTGTCGCCGAACAGCGCGGCCGTTGCCGTCAGACGCTGGTTTACGTCCAACCGCTGCGTTGGGGTCACGCAGATCCGGTGGGCGTTAAGGCCTCGATCGTCCTTTAGCCGCGAAGCTATTATTGATCACAAGGCGCTGGCTCAGACGCCTCGCGGCTATATACGCCGGTCCGTTACTTATTGATCGGTTGTCGAGTTCATTCGCCAAGCCGCACGATTATGGGAGATCTTGAATGAATTCACTTGATTGATTCTGCGAAAACTGCATAAATATATATAAAGTACAAAATGAATGATTGGTCGGCTATTAATTACAGAATAATTAGGGATTTTGTTATAATAATCAGCCATATTTAGAGAGATATGGCTGGTTGTAAATTAGGAAAGAATAATTAGCATGACTGGTCATTATTGGAGATATGGGGGCTAGAAAGAACGGATCAATAATACCAATCGCAAATTTATATTAGTAGAGATTTCTGTTTGGCTAAAGATGTGAGTATGGAACTAAAGTTCAGACCAACATTTGCCGCGCTTCAAACATAACGGAATTAACAAGAAGAATCCAAAGCACGTGAGCGCATTGAGCAGAAGACTTGTTTTCCAAAGGAAAAAGATAAGAAAAACTTTTCACAGCCTATATATTTATGTGCAGCGATAGAAAGTCATGAGGTTTTTTTAGGTAGGCGCAATTAAGCT
>CM070512.1:40788575-40998810 GCA_036346375.1 Guadua angustifolia
TTTTTGTGTGTGCGCGCGCGCGTGTTCCATTTTAATGTTTGATCGAGAAATTAAGCAGCAGCAGTTGATCAAATACACACCAAAGACCATCTGGCCTAAGCTAGTGGAGGATTAGCTCTCATTAACGTGTCATTTTGTTGGGTTATAAGATGCTAATAACTAAGGTTCGTAACTGATCGCCTTGCTTTTCACTCACATCATGCAACATGCATTCAACCAAAAGAAGAAATTGGAATTGAAATGCCTTCTACATTAGTATATCCCAACTGTAGTTCACCTTCATATAAACTGCAAATACAATATAATTACTGCAATTAGCAGTCCTTTCCAATTGTTTACTTTAGCCTTTGTACTCTTAAGTTCATCCATATCTAGCTAGAAAACAGGCCGGGTAAACAAAGTAATAGTGCGGCTAATGCCTTAATTTAAGGCCTCAGAGTAATGCCTTAATTTAAGGCCTCAGAGTTAAACATACCGACATATATACATCGTTCGACACCGTGGTGGGTAATCGAAAGCGGCATTTTTCCTATATATTATATGTAAAAAATTAAATTTATATATCAAATTTAATTAGTTTACTAACAAGTTCGAATAAGTTTGAACTGAAAGTTAAACTATAGTTAACTTTTTTATGGTAGGTTGATTGTATGTATGTGCTTATTATATACCCTAAAATTAAAATTTTCAAAAATATAATTAAATTTAATTAGTTTGAATTAGCGCATTTAAAATCACGATGCCCTACTATCATTGTGTGTCCTATTTCGGATATATATATGTCTTTTACAACTAGTTAATTGTCACACCAAGGAGAGAATTAACAGCTTATACAAAAGAGAAATTGTGTAGCTAGCTAACTAGAGCGCACTCTCCATCATCCTCTTAAACTCTACGAAGCTGATCATCCCATCTCCGTCCTCATCAAAGGCGCGGATCATCGCCACGCAGTCGTGGTACCTCGCTCCTTCCTCGAACCCTAGCCTCCTCATCACGTTCCACAGCTCCGCCGCGCATATGAACCCGTCCTCGTCGCGGTCGAACACGTAGAAGGCCTCCTCCAGCTCGCCCTCGCTCGCCGTCTTGCCCTCCACCAGCTCGTCCACAACGCTCGTCACGTCGTCGTCGCACCCCTGGCACTCCGCCACCCCCCCGCACCTCGGCCGGCCGGCGAGGCCCAGCCTCGCCGTGACGGTCGCAGCATCGCGGCACGTCAACGAGACCCCACCGGCTGGCCGCTGCGCCGGTGGAGGGCTGTCGTCGAGGATTACAGGCTCGACGATGCTGTCGTCGCGCGCTAGGAATTTGGTAACCGTGCTCAAGAATCTCCGTATCCTTTTACTCACCGAGATGACATCTATGATCAATGGCCCCAAGATCAACATCACCAGAGATGACACCAGTGCAATTAGGATGTTGTAATCCATCATCATCGCCCAAATGGTTGTGTGATTGCAACAAACTAAACACAAATGAAATCGGCCTATACCTTGGTTCAGTGGATCAAAGGATCAACTCCCTGAGGCGCATCCGCATAGGCATCGGCGTGTATATATATAGGACGATAAAGATGGTCCGAGATAGCCACCTGAAGAAGCTTACATCATTTCGGAGAAATGCAGCTGAAGATTGATATCTTCTTTATATCTCTCTTATTCTTTGTCTGTCGATATTGGAAATGATGACTTCAACAAGCGTCAGTTTAAACAAAAGTCTATGCTTTGCTAGCCTGTCGATGAAACTTCCTGGAAATTTCTCACATATACAGGACAACACCGAAAGTTCGTTCATTATATCTCCAAGATGGAAAAGGGGATATGTGAAAATTAATGCTACAGCCAAAAAATAAATGGCCACGTCTTCTAGTTGATATTTGTACCAATGAAACCCCCGCGAAATTTCCTGAATAATTAAACTCTACTACGCCCTACTATGACTCTGCGCGAATTAAACCTTTGCAAAATTTTGTAGGTAAACTCTCATTTATCAATAGCGTGCCTTCTGGGTTCTGCTTGTAGACGTAGTCCTACTTATCAGGCCCCATTCGTGACAGGTTATGCACAGCTTTTACTTAAAAGAAAAACAGATTGTCTGCCGAATGAGAGGATTCTACACAGTTTCTCCTACAATCAAAATCTGATTTGTACACAGAATCAGAAGCTGTCACCCACCTGATTCTGCGGATTCTGGCTCATATTCTACAAGTTTTATCTCCCACAAGTCATCGCAGGCATAAGGGCTTTCGCCGTCGTCCCTAGGCCCCTTCACCACCCCCATGCGCTCATCTGTCATCGACGCCAATCAATAATCAGTACAGACAATTAGGATTGCCGAACGACCAGATTCTCCAGTCAGCAGATTCTTCAGACAGCCGCTTCTCCAAACAGCGTACTACAATCCAGAATCTGCACAACCAAAAGCTGTCCCGAAGGGACCCTTAGTCACGGTTATATATACGATTGTATAGGAAAATTATGTTGATCGATATAATGAAAAATCATTAAGACTTCGAGAATATAATGACTGTATTCCTACTTATTAGCCACGGTTTCAAGATTCTGAAGTAAATGTTTGCCGATACAACAACCCTAATTTTCTCAATGGAAACATACATAAAACATCTGATCAAAAGCTTTGTGTAACGACTCTCCTTTTTGATACGGAGTACATACCAAGAAGAATGATCTATGTGCATACAGTACTAACCTCATGATCAGTGGCTAGTATGCATATTTATAACAATTGAAATCACATCCATACATAATATTATTAAAGCAAAAGTTATTGATACAGTATAGTCTTACAATTCAAAGTGTATTATAGCGGAAGAAGCAAAAGTCTTGTAGTGTGCCCATCCATCTCTCAGGCAACTGACAAGACATAAACCCTAGAAAAACTCGTTAAGATAATTCCCGCAACCTGCGTCAAAGTATATGCCGTCTGGAGATTCACTATCCTTACCTAAAACCAACAAATAAGTAAGAGTGGGTACTTTCGTGCTCAACAAGATTTAAGGTGGTATTTGCAAATGCAGTAATGTAGACTATATCAAAGGAGGCTTCTAGGTTAATTTGCATAAAGCGAGATTTAATTTGTAAATCAAGTTGTAGTTTGCAAAACAGAGTTTGTAAAAGCAAATTTAACTGATATGAAAATAACAAGTAAGTAAAGTATAAAGTAACAACACACAGTGGCTAGCTTTATCCACAAGAAATGATCATCCTCTTTTCTCTAATCATTAACACACTTCCTTTAGTGTGTTGACAAGAAGATCATAATATAACCATTCATTACCTAACCCTAGCTTTGCACCAGCTCGGTGACGACAAACCTATACTATAGCAATAGAAGACAAATGGTTTCACATCCCATTATCTTGCTTACCCCATAGCATAGTGTATACCGTTATATCGGTAAACGTTTATTCTATAATCACCTTGGTGTGAACGTCCCTTCGAGCAATCAGATATTGAAAGCCCGTACTACTACAACCTTTCAATATGCAAAGTTAGTTCTAAGTAACTTAATAGGTTAATATCGTCCCATACCAGTCTTGTGGTTGTACAGTTGTCTTAGCTTGAAAACAACCCATAATTCGGTCCATTGGTGTTGTTAGAGGAGTGAACAGGTGGTGATTGAGATTGAGGACAGGGTTGAACTAAATTTTTCTTAGGACAAGCATTAGCATAATGCTCACGCTCGTGACAGGTATAGCAGGTTTTAGGAGGCAATTCCCCTTTTTTATTATCGTTGTCCGAGGTAGTGTCTTTGTTCAAATACCTCTTCTTCAATTGATTCTTCGGGCAAACTGCTTCGATATTTTACCTTTTACTCTTGGAGTTATAAACTTGATTGAGGTGACTTCCAGTATGATCATGGCTGCAAGATATGCTCGTTTTCTTTGTGGGCATTGGTTAGCATAATGGCCCTTCTTGTGACAGTTGAAGCACATACGTGTCTGTTGTGGTGCCTTGTTGTGTGCAATTGTATGCTCAATATTGTCCTCTTTGGGAATTCTAATTTGTCATTTCTTAGGACACTCCCTAACCTAATGATCTTCTTTATCACATAGAACATGCATGCTATTCGTGATGACCACTTACTGCTTTCTTGATGAAGGTTGTTAAGGTCAAGGTGTTGCATCTTTAATTCCTCAAGTGATATTTCCTGTACAGTTGGTATTCCTCTTTTGTTCACCAAATCTTGAACAATTAAGGTTCGAAATTTCTTTTGCTAACACTGAATTGCAACGGCAACTATCGAATCAAGGGGGCATTGAGTTGGGCAATAATCTTGACCTTCACAAAGGTAACATATGATGTTGCTCATAGGATATTTTCTAAGAGAATGGCTCCCTTTACAACTAGAGCAATTGATTGAATGCTCATCAGCAGTATATCTTATTTCTCCAAAGCGAATGCACGCATAATCGTCTAACTTGTTTAGTTGACAACACTTCAAGGAACAACGTCTAGTTATCAAATAAGGTGTAGGAGTAATTTTTTTATCTGAACCATTTTCACTTTTGGCAAGAACTGCGCCAAGGTTAGCAGTGTTCTGCACTATTTGCTGAAGAAGAAGGGTGTGCATTAAGCAATTTCGTTCAATCATGGTGAGCATTTGTGCTATGGTTAGAGATTCTGGCAATTGTTTTTCTAAATTGGCTTCTCATGGATTTTGGGGAGGTGAAGAATTATGACGATTGTCATGCCGAGATGAGGATGCCCTAACTGGATGTTGGGGATTTAGTTGGGCCAGGGTAGGGTTATCATTTCTTAGAGGTGGAGAGCCTTGCATGGCTTTATTTTCCATGATTTCGCTGAGGGGCCTTTTCACACGCATCTTGTAGCGATGATTATTAAGATAAGGTTATCTAGATGGGATTTTGTTGGGTTACAAGGCAACGTTTAGTTCTTTAAAATTTTCTTAATTAGATTTTCTTATTAATTAAGGGTTGTCCTATCATGAATTTCAACCTGAGAGTTAACCATTCACGAGAGTATCCTGAGAAGCAATACAAAAAGTCTTTCAACCAAGATAAAGTAAAGAAAAGCATATGTTTAAACATATAGGGTTCTAGGATTCTTTATTTTTCTAACTTAACCTAGTACATTCTTATCCGACCTAGTGATATCAATCTTTTATGGGTGACATCTGTCTTCTTGAGGTTGTTGATGTAGAAGTCGGAGTCCCCATTGGTCAAGGCATAAGAAGGATGATAGCAGTGTTTCTTGGACAACTTTAAAAGCCTATAATGAGATCGGACTATGGCCAAAAATTAATTTAAGGAAAGAGGAACTTAATAAAGATTGAAATAAATGTAGGGATAAGAATAGGAACTTAAGAAAGAGGAAAGGATAGCAATGGCTACATTTTATAAACATAATAACTTTTCAAATTAAAGTTTTGAAATTGGCCCATCCTTAATACTAACGACTATTCTATCTAAGGTTTATCTTCATATCAAGATAGCTCGATATTAATCTGTAACCTTTTTGGTACATAATACCAAAAAAGATGATCTATGTGCATACAGTACTAGTTCATTGGCCATGGCTAGTACGCATATTTACAACAATTGGAATCACATCCATACACAATATTATTAAAGCGAAAGCTATTGATACAGTGTAGTCATACAATTAAAAAGTATATTATAATGGAAGAAGCAAAAGTTTTGTAGTGTGTCCATTCATCCCTCAAGCAACTGACAAAGCATACACCCTAGAAAAACTCGCTAAGATATTTTCCACAACCTGCGTCGAAGTATATGCCCTCTGGAGGTTCACTATCCTTACCTAAAACCAACAAATAAGTAAGGGTGAGTACTTTCGTACTCAACAAGATTTAAGATGGTATTTGCAAATGCAGTAATGCAAGTTATGTCAAAGGAGGCTTCAACAGTTAATTTGCATAAAGTGAGATTTAATTTATAAATCAAGTTGTAATTTACAAAATAGAGTTTGTAAAAGCAAATATGACTGATATGAAAATAACAAGTAAAGCATAAAGTAACAACTTACAGTCCTCCATGATATGAGTATTGAGATGTCCAATTCCTGTCAACACCATTCTTTGCCAATATGAGGCAGCTAGATGAAACCAAGTTATTTTAAAAATAATAAAACTTCTAACTATACGATGACTTTACCAAGTACCCTTGACCATGGGCGTGGTTTTTCAAAAAGATTTGCACTCTACAGAGGTGTACAGCTTTACCCATAAGAAATAATCATCCCTTTTGCCTGGCCATTAACACACTTCCTTTAGTGTGTCGGTAAGGAGATCATAACATAACCGTTCATTGCCTAGCCCTAGCTTTACACCAGCCCGAAAACGACAAACCCATACTATGGTGGCAGAAGACAAATGGTTTCATATCCCATTGTCTTGCTTATCCCATATCATGGTGTACATCGTTGTATCGGTAAACGTTTATTCCATAATCTCGGTGTGGGCGTCCCTTCGAGCAAGCAGATACTGAAAGTCCATACTACTGCCTTCCAATGTGCAAAGCTAATTCTAAATAACTTAATAGATTAAGGCCGTCCTATACCAGCCTTGTGGTTGTACGGTTGTCCTGACTTGAAAACAACCCATAGTTCAGTCCTTAATCTGACACGAGTAATAATCTCTCCCTATAGTATATGCAACCACCGCATAATTGGCTATTGCAAATAATCACCCACATCTAAACCATAGTTTTGTTTTGAGTTTTTATACCAAAATACTAGCAACCATTATCACGTCTCAACATTTCAATGTTTTGTCTGGTCAGATTATCTAGTTTGTTCACCCTAAATCTAGAGCATGGCTAACCTTGATTATTATTCACCACTTATACCCAAATTGATATTATATATTCTCTAACCTTAATTCTAGGGTTATCAAGGTTCACATGTCCATACTTATCAAGGAAGTTTCATGAGATAACAAGCATATCTATCAGTACCACAATATAGCGAATTTATAGCAAATACATGCATGCATAAACAGATTTTACAGAAACAAAATAAAATAAAACACTGGGATCAATATGATTAAAGGGGGTGCTTGCCTTGCTTGTTGATTTCAGCCGTGAAGTCAGAATCGATTGTCGCAGACTCTAGAATATCGGAGCCTACATGTAGCTCAATAGAAATATAGCAAATAACAAAAATTTAATAAGGGAAAAAAGAAATCATATGAAAAATCAAATAGAAATCTACTACATAGAACAATTTTGGTTTAGGTTTAGCGTTCCTTAATTATATGTGTAAATGTCTGACTTAGTCCTTATTCATGAGCTGATGAATGCATGGACTAAGCTCCTATTTCATCTTATGACATGAACTCTTGGTTTCTATAGATTAGTTATTCTTATCCTTCAAATTCAAGAGGCTAAAATTATTTGGATTTATAATATTAAGATAGAAATTTCCCTATGGTAAGTCATGTGCATTTGGTGTTTTACCTCTAAATATTTCTATATTAATTTTAGAGAAAAGAAAAGAGAAAAAAAAAAAAATTATTTGTTTTCTACTATTTTCTTGGCCTATTTTCTTCTACTTTTTATTTTGTCTCTTGTTGAGAGACATACACATTATTTTATTTTATATTTTTATTTCATTTATTTATTTGTCTTACTTATTTGTTTATTCATTCCTACATTCATTTATTATATATATATATATATATATATATATATATATATATATATATATATATATTTCTCTAGGGTCAAGCTAGCCCATTTTACTTTTTTGGCCCAACTTACGAAAAATTCTCCTAACCCTACTCCCTCTCCTTATCTCTTCTCCCAGCACTGCACCCCTTCCCCTCTCTTCTCTCACGCGGCACACTTGAGCGCCGTGCTACGCCTCACTTCCCCCCTGGTGCTCTCTCAGGTCTCCACGCCACTACTACTCTTCAATTCCCTGCCAACCCCGCCACAACTGGCCTTCGGCCTCCTCTAGTTCCTCTCCTTCCTCCTACTTTTTGCGCAGGCCTACATTTCTTAGCTCTATCTTTGCCTGCCTCTCCACTGAGCTGACCGCTGTTCCTCATGCTTCGCCACCTGCCTCTCTCTTGGCTCCCCTCTCTTGCGCTCCCTGCCGCCGCACTCGGCTTTCCCCTCTAGGCACTAACTCCCTCGTTTTTCCTATGAGTGGACACGCCTGAGCCTAGTCACTGCCCAGATCTACCAAATCCAATGGTGGCCATCGCCGTGGGCCTCCTCTCTGGTCGCTCCTCACCAGATCCAACGCGTGCTGAGCTAAGTGATCCCCCCTTTCTTTCTCTACTCTTTCTCCTCTTACCCTCTTTTCCATTTTTCCTAGGTTGCTTCTACCCAAGCATCGCCAGATCTAGGGTGCCCAACGCCGGTGGCCACAGTGGTCATATTGCCGCCTCCCACGGCTCTGCCATGGCTATACCCCTCCATGAGCTAAGTACCTAAACCTCTACTTCTTTTACCTTTGATTCGCATGTCTGAACCGAATGTAATCTAGAGGCACTTAGCTTTCAGATTTTCTGTTCTTGTGCTTGATTATCAGAAATGGAATCTATGGTATATGATGTGCAGTTATTTGCCAAAAAGTGTATCTGTAAGTTTTTGATATGCATCCTTCTGTGATTAAATGATATACGGTTTAGGGTCTTTGTGCTCTGAGATTGTGAGTATAAAGTTCAATACATTGCTGAATTCTGTGTGCATATGTGAAGACATACTTATATGAATGCATGAGGTTTCTTTAAGTGGAAGACACTGCTCAGCATGAGTGTATGCATGAATACTATATACTTGTTGATTTCACATGCTTATGTCTTACTTCCTCTAATGGTCATGTGAATGTTACTCTCTGGGGAGTTTGTCTACTTCATGAAATCCCAGATTGAGTAGTGTGCTGACGTGCTCTTGATAAACCATACTTTTCTAATTTCTAATAAGTTTACGAAAAGTGACAGCCATGCTCTTGTTTAATTATGGTTTGTTTTGTTTTCCTAGATAAAGTGTGTGTTTTTCCCATGTATGCTTGTCACTGAGTCCCTGTGTGATATAAGTGGAATACCAAGGCATATGATCGTGTTACATCTGTGCTCTTACTTGACAGTGAAAGATTAGTTTTAGTTGTAATGATGATATATGCTCTGTTTAACCTGAATGAGAAGCATTTATTTTCTTTGAATGAAAAAAAATAAAGATTCATCAGCTAATGAAAATGCACCTTAGGGCTATAGAGGAGCTGGAATGGAGTAGTAGGAGCAGAAGAAA
Source organism: Guadua angustifolia (assembly GCA_036346375.1). Taxonomy (NCBI): domain Eukaryota; kingdom Viridiplantae; phylum Streptophyta; class Magnoliopsida; order Poales; family Poaceae; genus Guadua; species Guadua angustifolia. Next base: position 40,797,829 of record CM070512.1, read on the forward strand.
AGGACAGATAGCTGTGCTTTGCTTCTTTTCCTCTGAGGCTTGCTCCTCTTCAATCCGACAGAGCCAAGAGAGTAGAGAGGACGACAAAAAAATGCATGTTGGTAAATTTTGTAGGGGTGGTAAGAAAAGTGAAGGAACGAGTTGGCCTAGAGGGAGGTGAATAGGTAACTCTACAAATTTTAATTTTGATTACAGTTAACTATTCTATGCAAGTGAAAGACTTAATATCATAATGTAGCAGAAGTAAACAAGCACAGTAATAACAGCGAAAGCAATTCAAAATAAGACAACAGATAGAATGAGACAACAATTTATCCCGTGGTTCAGAGCCCTTCTCCTACTCCACGTTGAAGCACTTCTCTCGAAGTATAGCTTCTCCCACAGCTAGTCGCAGTAGCTTGGGAACACACTCGGGTAGCTCTTTCACCACTCCAGTGAGGTAAGCTCCAAACCTTTCACAACCAAAAGTGGTCTTCCACAATCTTCTTTGGACAGGTCACACTTTTCACTTCCTCCAAGCTGTCTAGGATCACTGAGATCCAAGAGTAATAAACTTGCACAAGTTCTGTCTCTTGGTTCACTTACTAAAACTCACTGCTAGACACAAGCTTGAAGCTAAACACTTAGAAGAAATAAGGATTTTGGGTTTCAGAGTGAAGAACAGACTCCTTGTTGTGAATGAGAGCTCTTTGAATGCTAAAATGTCAAGGAGTTCCAAAAGTTCTATGGTAGATAGCTCAAGCAATGCTTATATACCCAATTTTGATGAATATAGCCGTTGTACCTACCACAGTGACCGTTGCACGTGTCAGAGTGTCAATTTTGAGCTAAAACACGTTTACAGTGGACTAAAAGTTTCACCTTAGCGATATTGATTATGTGTATCACGGACCAAATTCAGACATTTATGACGGACCAAAAAGTTTAGTCCGTCATACATGGGAAATTCAGTGAGTTTGGTCCGTCAGATTAAAAGAGTCTCATATGTATGGCGGACCAAATAATTTGGTCCGTCATAGATGGGATATGACAGAGATCAGTAGCTATGAACCATTTTTGACATAAAAGGTGTTTAATCAGAAGATTTGAATTTTCCATAGACTAAACTTTGAATTAGCAATATTTAAACCATCATAGATGATAAATCTTTTGAAGAGGGGTTTGATTTTGATCATGGATTCAACAAATGAATGTCAAGTTTTTGTCTATCAGAAAAGATAGTCAATTATGCATTTATGCCGGACCAAAAAGTTTGGTCCGTCATAGATAGACAACTGAGAGATTTTGAATTCGACCAAGGTATGTGTATGGCGAACCAAAAAGTTTGGTCCGTCATAGATGGGCAACTCAGAGATTTTTGGTCAGCTGAAATTACATGTATGCTGGACCAAAAAATTTGGTCCATCATAGATGGGCAAAACGAGATAACGAGTTTCTTCAAGAAATTTTGCTACGGACTTAAAAAAATGAAAACATAAGGTTTGGTCCATTGAAATGAACAAAACTTGATCAGAATTTGACTCAAATGAATATTTGAGTTGAATTGAGCTGACTTTGGTTTTGAGATAAGGACTTAGACTATTTTGTGATAGAATAGGAAATGGTCAACAGAACTTTGGTCCGTCACAAAGATTAGACTTGTTGTATTAGGGATTTTGGTTCAAGGAGCAGAAAGACTAAATGATTTAACTCCAAGCAGTCTAGTTTTGTCTTAGCCTAATGAACCAAGTTACCAACTTGTGCCAAGTCCCTCTTGATAGTACAGCCAAAGCGAAAAATAATCCTAGCTATTTGACTTGAATCAACTCCCAAGTCATGAACTAGCAATCAAAATACCTTAATCTTGGTAGTTCAGCTTGCTCCACTCCTGATTCCAGCATACATTCTTTATGGTTGGAAGAATTATTAACTAGGTCATCAACACCAAAACCAATTAACAACACATGATAAAAATTGAGGGGGCCTAGATGCTATCAAAAATAGGGGTGCTAATGTTGCTAACCACTTTTCTTTTATATTAGCCAGCATAATTGGTTTGGGGCTGAAATCAGGGTCTAGAAGGACAGTTGGGGTGGAGATGGCATGCATGCCATGCATGGCATCCATGCAGCTTGGTAGCTAGCCTAGGATGAGCTAAAATGAGATGGCTGCTACTTGGGGGCTAAGGCAGCAGCTGGAGAGGGATGGGCAGTCTGAGAAAAAGGGTAGCAGCCAGTTGTCCGGTGAGAAGGTCGGTTCAACAGCACAGTTTTGGTTTTCTTCTGAGGCCATTAGGAGATGATTGAACTCATTTGAATGTAATCTATATTTAGAGGTGTAAACTTGAGGTGAATGTAACTGATCCTATCTTGATCTTCTGGGTAGCCTAAATGGGTATGGATGAGGTTATGACTTGTGTGCTGGCTGATCTGATGCAATTGGTTTACTTATATAGAGGTGACAATGTGCTTGAGTTGTATAAGGGTCTGTTTGTTTTTGCTTTTGATTCTGGATTCTGGCCCCAAAAGCAGAATAAAAAACAAACAACGGATTCTAGAATTCGAATCTCATAATCCAACCCACCCATATACACTAGAATCTACAATCCACTTCATATATGCTTTTGGATTTCAGCTTTTAGAGAATCAACTTCCCTACAACTACTGTCGGTGTTTCGTAAAACCGACAAGTAAATTTGTAAGTCTAGGGGCCGCGCGTTCTCTTTCCTTGAATGGTTGACTCAGAGAGCCCAAGATGTATACTGGTTCGGGCTGAATATCCCTACTTCTAGTTCGTGGTGGTGGTTATGTATTGCTCGGGGTGCAGTGGACTACACAGCGTTACAAGCGAGGGCAAAAGGGCTGGCCTGATGCGCCTCGTCCGAGTGAAAGGAGCAAGCGAGATACGCTTTGGGAGCCGTATGCTTGTAAGCGCTCTGATCCCCCTCCCTGAGGGTCCTGCCTCCCTTTATATAGGTGGAGGGAGCAGGTTACACGGGAGTTTGGAAGAGAAAAGTAGGGGTGAGTTATGCCCGGGAGTCCCGGTTTTCGGTCCTGGTGACTGTCAGGCTCCTGTCCATCCCACGCCCTGGTTGGTAGACACAGCGAGCGACGTTCCGTCGGGAAGGAGCGCACCTGCCCTCTGCGCTTGTCGATGCCGGCTGCTACGCTTATGCTCGTGTCGCCGGGAGGGAGCGCTCTCCATCAGGCATGACGGGGTGAAGGGACTAGCGTCTGACTTTGGCGGCACCCTGGCCACCTTGGGAAGGAGCCACCTGCCCCAACATGGCCGTCGTGTCCACGGGGCAGGTGACCAGCTCGAGGTCAACCAGCGACGGGCGGAGGTCGCCGAGTCGACTCGTTGGGGGCCCCGACCCGAGGTCAAGTCTGAGACTGCGGGCGCCTGACCGAGGCCAGTCGGAACTCGCGGTGCACCCGACCCACGGCCAGTCGGCTCGGCAGGCGCTGACTGCGGCCAGTTCTGAGTCTGGGGTGCGCTCGACCAGCGGCCGGTCGGAGTTCGAGAGCGCCTCGACTGTGGCAGGTCGGAGCGCCCCTGGTGGGCCTGATCGAGGCCGAGGATCCTTCGTGGCCCAACGAGGCCTTCAGCCAGAGCCGGGTCTAAGACGGTCCATTTGGCGTTCCGGCCAATATTCAGTGATAATCCCATTTGTGAGGGGTGGAGGCTTTGGTAATACCCCCTCCAGTACTCTGCATCGCTGCTAATCTCGCTGCCATGTCAAAACGACTAAGGGAGAAACGATCTTGAAATAGATGTATACCTTGCTGTGGGGTACCCCCTGGTATGAGTATTCGTCAACTACAATCTAGAATCAGCTTTAAGAGAATCTAAAGCAAAAACAAAAGGCCCAAAGTGTATAATTGGATAGAGATGTGCATCTATATGAATATTGTCGGTATTTTGTATAACCGGCAAGTAGATTTGTAAGTCAAGGGGCCACGCGTTCCCTCTCCTTGATGGTCGACTCAGGGAGCCCAAGATGTATACTGGTTCGGGCTGAATGTCCCTACGTCCAGTTTGAGGTGGTGGCTTGTATTACCCAAGGTGCAGCGGTATGCTCGGGATTACAAGTGAGGACTCAGGACAGGCCCTGAGCGCTCATCCGAGTGAGAGAGCTCGGGGGTGTTTGCTCAAGTCGGAAGGCTTGGACCGAATGAGAATGCCCGGGATTGAATGCCCTTCCCCGAGGGCCCTGCCCCCCCTTATATAGGTGGAGGGGGCAGGTTACACGGGAGATCGGAGACAAAAGATAGGGGTATGCTATGCCCGGGAGTCCCGGTCTTTGGTCTTGATGACTGACAGGTTCCTGTTTATCCCATGCTGGGTTAGTAGACACAACGGACAGTGCTCCGTTGGGAAGGTGCGCACCTGCCTTCAGTGTGCCTGTCAGACAGCGACGGCGCGAAGGGACGGGCTCTTGACTCTGGCGGCCCCCTGGCCGCTTTGGGAAGGAACCACCCGTCCCAGCATGGCCACCATGTCCTTGGGGCAGGTGGCCGGCTTGTCGCCGACTGCCGACATGGCGGAGGTCGCGGAGTTGAAGCTCGCTAGGGCCCGGCCTAAGGCCAGCCGAACCTCTGCGAGGCATCGGACCCGGTCTAGGTTGGAGCTCTGCGGCGCTGGCCTCGGTCTGGTCGAGCCTACGGAGGCGCCAGCCCGGTCGGTTTGAGCTTTGGTGGGCCCGACTGAACTCGGGGATTCTTCGAGACCTGATGAGGCCTTTGACCAGGACGCGGCCCAGAATGGCCCATTCGAGGTCCCATCTGATATTCGGTGAAAACCCCATCTTGCTGTGAGGGATGGAGACTTTGGTAATACCCTCTTCAGTATTCGGCAACGTCGCTAGCGCCGCTGCCATGTGTGTACGATCGAGAGAAAAACAATCTTGAAATAGATGTATACTTTGCTATGGGGTACCCTTGGTATGAGTATTCGTCAGTAGCCCCCGGGGCCGTCCTGAAACGCGTGTGTTCCTGGACAGGCCCATCGGCTTCGGCGGCGCGATCTCTTCGTGCGCATGGCGAGCTTCGGCTTCCAACGTTCTCCTTGCGAGTTTCTGACTGCTTTGCAACGCTTGGCTTCTCCCATGGCTTCTTCCAAGAATGGAAGCTTGGTATTCAGCTTCGGAGATGACGACCCGCCGGTGCCCACAGGCGAGGAGGCCTTCCTCGCGGAGCTTTGGGGCGACTTCAAGCTTGCCCAGGCCGAATGGGCCGAGCAAGATGCCACCGCCCGCGATGCTGCCGCTGTCGAAGTGCTGATCGACGCCATCCCGAAGCTTACCAAGGCTAGGGACGCCCTTATCGAGGTGGTTCGGAGCGCGCGCTTAGATTTGTTGTGCCGCGAGTAGCAGTTATATGTAACTTGCGTGCCATATAAATACCACCAGCCTTTGTCCGTCGGGTGCTTCCTTATGCATGTGATCTTCTCGGGGGCCACCCTTTAGCGTCATGCAGCAAGGCCATGGTTTCTTCCATGGGGGTAGCATAGGGCCACCTTGGTCGGCTGAGTCGGACCGACCTGGTCGGGTGCTTTCATCCGGGGGCGCGCGAGCGCACCCGGTGGGTGTAGCCCCCGAGCAGGTCGGAGAGCTGGTCGGAGGGTTACCTGGATCAACGAAGACGGACCAAGCGAGGCGAGCGAACTCGGTTGGTTGGATCGTTCGGCTCGTCTATTTGTTTCGGGTGGCGTAGTTCGACCAACTTGGTCGATGAAACCCGACTGGGGGCGCTCGGACGAAACCAATCGGCCCCGAGCCCCCGAGTGTGTCGGAAGTCCGACCAACTTGGTCGGCCAGTCTCGACCAGGTGCGCACGAGCGCACCCGGTGGGTGTAGCCCCCGAGCCCCCGAGTAGGTCGGAGAACTGGTCGGGGGGTTACTTTGGTTGGAACACTAGTTTTACGTCTTAGCTGGACGCGGCCTTGGTCGGCATGGGTGCTCGAATGCCTCAGCGAGGTTCCGGTTCCTGAGTGCTTATTTTATGTCGCAGCTAGACGTTGCTTTGGTCGGTGCAGACGACCAGACGTCTTGGGCGAGGTTTAAGTGTCCGAGTGCTAGTTTAACGTCGTAGCTAGACGTTGCTTCGATCGGCGTGGACGACTAAATGCCTTGGGCGAGGTCTAAGTGTCCGAGTGTTAGTTTTACGTCGTAGCTAGACGTGGCTTCGGTCGGCGCGGACGACCAAACGCCTTGGGCGAGGTCTAAGTGTCCGAGTGCTAGTTTTACGTCGTAGCTAGACGTGGCTTCGGTCGGCACGGACGACCAAACGCCTTGGGCGAGGTTTAAGTGTCCGAGTGCTAGTTTTACATCGTAGCTAGACGTGTTAGTAAGGCTGGTTTAACGCCGGAGCTAAGCGAATGAGTCGGCGCGGATGACCAAACGCCTTGGGCGAGGTTTAAGTGTCCGAGTGCTAGTTTTACATCGTAGCTAGATGCATTCACAGGGCTGGTTTTACGCCGGAGCTAGGCGAAGGGCGTCTGTCCCGAGTCCTCGTCTGGCGAGGCTATCTTCGGGAGGAGTAGCCAGTGTCTCCCACGATACGCCCCGTCCGCAGTGTGGGACTCCGGAGGTGAAAGCAGCGGCGTGTTTACCAAGCGAGGTTTGAACACCGTGCTCGTGGAGCTACAAACGGGTTATCCGAGTGGGCCCTGAAGATCAGGCGATCTCCGAGCGGATGATCCCTGCGTCGGGTGTCCGACCCACTGGGGGTGACCCATAAAGAACCTTTCTTTACTCGATCCCGATCGGACCCGAGCAGTTCAGAACTTGGAGCACTGGCCGCTACCCTTAGAGGGCTCATGAGAGCGTAAAGTATGGTCTCGGACACGAGTTAAGGCAATTGAGTCATCCGCCAACTCAACTAGAGGCCCGCTGGGGGCTCGCCTCGTCCTCGCCCCTCACTCGATTTTGTGCGGGGCGACCCTGGATCCACTTGGTGGATTAGGGCTTTAGAACCCGTGGCGCCAGTACTAGGCCTTGGCGAAGGCAGTTGAAATTTCACGCCACCTTGCGGCCGTAGCGACCCAGTGGGCTTTTTATACCTGTCTTGGCCCAGTCGATCCGGCCCGGAGGAGGAGTCCGAGATCGTAGGCGTCCGCTCGGTAAAGGTTCTGGCGTCCCCTGCAGGAATTTAATGTGCGTGCGGGAGTTTAATGCGACGCGAAATGATTGGGTGATACGTCTCACCAGCGGCCTGGCGTGGCGGTTCGACGGGACGGGCGACGCTTTATCCGAGATGAGGTCCGTTTAACTGGCGTCCGTTCGGCTGGTGCGGAGAGCGCTAGGGCGCACTTTTGCCATCGCCGCCTCCCCGCCTTCGCTTTCCCCTTCTCCCACCTTTTTGCGGTTTTCGCTCCTGGAGATGTCGTGGTCTGAGTGTGCTCCCGACCGACTATGGGTCGTCATCAAGACGGCACTTCCTTCTACCGCTAAGCACTATTTCGAAACCGTCAGCTGCTGGGCGCGAGGCCATAGTACGGGTTGAGAGGGTTACCGCTAAAGGGACCAATAGCGATCGGTCATCGACCCGTGTAAGTATGTGAAGCTGTAGCCCCCGAGCGGTGCGTGGGGACCAAGCTATGGTCGCCATGCAACGCTTGGACTCGGAGGAGGGGGAAATGAGGGCGAGGATGAGAAAAAGGTTTTAGGGACAGAATCACCTTAACTTTCACTTCTCGTGCTGGAGACGTGCGACTATTGGGCCCACCGCTCGGCTTTCCACTGGGATGGCGAGGTAATGGACCTTTCGCTATTTTGGGGCCACCGCAGCCCTGGCCAGGCCCTTCTTAGTTGTATCGGCGGCGCCGGTCCAACCCAGGAGCCGAAACCTGAGGAGCCGCATGCAGCGCCTGCTGGTGAGTCCTTCCGCCTCCTGCTGTCCCGTCGCATTTTAATGCGGTGGGGTTTCAATGCGTAGTGGGAGGAGCGGAAGGACACGCCCGTGGCGCGATGTGGGAGTAATCTTGCGTCTGGCGCGTGGCCGGGCGACGCCCGCTGGACGGCTCCTGCCCCGCCTCAGCATATATAGCATGGGCGAAAGCGCCACGCCCAGACCGATTGTTTTTGTTGGTCGCCACCCCCCTTCTTTGACATGAAAGGGAGCGGCTTTGCATTTCGACGGACGAATGGCGGCGGCGGTGACGACGGAGGGCCGGCAAGCGGGAGGCGGTAGTGGACCCACGGGGGTCGGACCCTAAGAGGCCCTGCGCCGACGCCGGGTCCTCCGCCACCGCGACGGGAGGCAGGATCGCTCTGCCCTCGTTGATTTTCCGTAGATAGGAACCCTCTTGCGGGGTGAGTCCTATTTACTTGTGTGTCGGTATGGCTTTGACTCTGTCTTGCTGACATTGAGCTGCTTCTTCTTTCTCTCAAGATTTCTAGCTCGAGTTCATGCCAACCGTCGGTGGCAGTGCTGGGGCTGGAGCGACGCCAGCCGAGCGGCGCTCGACGCCTTCGACGGGCTCAGGTGATCCTGGCCGGGCGGGAGCCCAGCGGCGGATCTGGCGGCCGATTGCGTAGGTGAAGGCCTCTTCGATGTCCAGCCGCTAGGGCCGCCTCCCACGAGCGCAGCGTTGTGGCGGCGGGCTCAATGTCAGTGCGGCGAGGAAGAGCTCGCCAAGGAGCGCGAGGAGGCTTCGGCGCTGCGGGCTCGGGCCGAGGCAGCCGAGGAGGAGCTCACGAAAACGCGCGAGGAGGTGGCGCCGCTGCGGGCTCGAGCCGAGGATGCCGGGGAAGAGCTGGCCAGGCTGCATGCGGAGCGCTGGACCATGCGTGAGAACATCCTGTCCATGCTCCGCCGAGCATTCGAGAGCATGGGCAGGAGCCTGGAGCCGCTGGGGGTGAGGCTGAACCAGCCACTGGAGGATACTGCGTCGCAGTACGCCTTTGGCCTCACCTAGGCGGCGGACGCTTGCCGACTCGCTTCGGCGCTTGCGCGAGCGCCCACCCGAGAGGGGGGGAGTTCTTTGTTGACGTGGTGGAATACGTCTGGCTCTGGCTGGGCACCGCGACGCCACCTCGACCCGATGGCGCCGCCGCCAAGATCGAAGGTGACGCGTGCCGTGTTCAGCTCGAGTCGGCGGCGTGGCGGAGATGGTGGCAGGCTAGGCACTATCGCTTGCAGCACTGACAGCCTGATGACGCACGCCGGTTGAGATTCTCCGGCCCACGCTAGCTTTTTTTGTGTGATGTAATATATTTGGATCTTGGGGACTTCGCTCGCTATTCCACATTTCCTTGCTGTGATGAGCGCTCGCCGAACGGCCGTAACCCTAGGGAACCGCTGGGGTCGTTAGGGCGTAGGTTGGGGTGCTAACATTTCGAGGGAAATGGGAGAATAGCAAAGGACTTGGCTGCTCAAGGGCGCGTCCTAGAACGACCTGGGATCGCCCCGCACAGGCACTTCCTTCTTCCGCAAAGCACTACTTTGCAACCGTAGCCGCCGGGGCGTAGGCCGTAGCACTTTGGGTCGAGAGGGTTACCGCTTGCGAGGGATCCGACGATCGTCCGTGGCGCCAACTTGGATGAGCATGCAAGCAGATAGCCCCCGGGTCGCTCGTGAGGACCAGGATGTGGTCGACATGCGGCGCTTCAAGCCCAGGGGGTTTGATAGGAAATGCGAGGATAAAGATGAAATTTAGGGATAGAATCTCCTTAACTTCTCAATATTCCATGCGTTGGGTACAATGTTGCCATCGGTGTCTTTGAGTCGAAAGGTGCCGGGTCGAAGGACCTCCACGATGGTGAAGGGTCCTTCCCAGGGAGGGGACAGCTTGTGCCTGCCAATGTTGGACTGAACCTGGCGCAGGACCAGATCGCCAACGTTGAAGGACCGACCCCGAACCTGACGACTGTGATAGCGCCGTAGCGTCTGCTGGTACTTGGCCGACCGTAGGACGGCTACATCACGCACCTCATCGAGTCGGTCGATGGCGTCTTGTTGCGCGTCGAGCCCCCGAGCCTCGTCGAAGGCTTGTAATCTTGGGGCACCGTACTCTAGGTCAGTTGGCAAGACGGCTTCGGCACCGAACACCAGAAAGAATGGTGTAAACCCGGTCGACCGGGTCGGTGTGGTCCGTAGGCTCCAGAGAACGGAGGGCAGCTCGGCTGCCCATCGCCCCGCGAATTTCTTCAGTCGGCTGAAGATTCGCGGTTTGAGCCCTTGGAGGATCATGCCGTTCGCCCGCTTGACCTGGCCATTGGTCCGCGGATGGGCCACGGCAGCCCAGTCGACGCGGATGTTGAAGTCGTCGCAGAACTTGAGGAACTCTTTCCCTATGAACTGCGTCCCATTATCGGTGATGATGGAGTTCGGGACTCCGAACCGATAGACGATGTCGCGGAAGAAGTTGGCTGCCTGCACCGAAGTGATGGTGGCGACCGGCTTGGCTTCTATCCACTTGGTGAACTTATCGACCGCGACAAGCAGGTGGGTGAAGCCCCCGGGCGCCTTTTTGAAGGGCCTGACCAGATCGAGTCCCCAAATGGCGAACGGCCATGTGATGGGGATCGTCTGCAGGTCTTGCGCTGAAAGATGTGTCTGCCGAGCGAAAAATTGGCACCTCTCACAGGTGCGAACAATTTGTTCAGCATCGGCGACCGCAGTTGGCCAGTAGAAACCTTGCCGGAAAGCTTTCCCCACGAGGGATCGTGGTGCGGCGTGGTGGTCGTAGATTCCGGCATGGATGTCAAGTAGTAGCTGCTTCCCCTGGTCCGCCAGAACGCACTTCTGGAGGACTCCTGAGGGGCTCCTCTTGTAGAGGTCTTGCCCGACCAGGACGAAGGATTTTGCCCGCCGAGCGAGACGCCTGGCCTCGGTAGGGTCAGTGGGGAGCGATCCGTCGGTCAACTGGTCGATGAAGGGCTTTCTCCAGTCGGAGTCGGCAACCAGCACATCGTGGCCTGACCCGGACGGATCCCCGTCCGACCGTCTGGCGGTCGGAGCGGAGGCGTCTGGAGAGTCGGTCGGCTGCTCGGTTGACGAGTCCGGTCGGATGGAAGGCTTGTAGAGGTCGGAGACGAAGATCCCTGGCGGGACCGGTCCCCGGCTGGAGGTGAGGTTGGCCAGGTAGTCGGCCTCACCATTGTAGCGCCGGTAACTATGGTGAAGCTCAAAACCCTTGAATCTTTCCTCGAGTTTGCGTACCTCCCGGCAGCACGCCGCTATACGGGCGTCACGAGGCTCCGATGCCTTCATGACTTGGTCGACGACAAGCTTGGAGTCGCTGTGTACGTAGAGTCGGCGCGCGCCGAGGTCGGCAGCGATCCGGAGACCGTTGACGAGCGCTTCGTATTCGGCGACGTTGTTGGTTGCGTCGAAGTGTAGCCGGATGGCGTACTGAAGCTTGTTTCCAAGCGGGGAAACAAGGACGACCCCGGCACCCGCTCCATTCTTGGTGTAGGACCCGTCGAAGTACATCGTCCAGTACTCAGGGTCTTCGAGCGCCGGTGGCGCCTGGGCTTCGGTCCACTCGGCAACGAAGTCCGCCAAGACCTGCGACTTGATCGCCGTCCGAGGGACGTACGATATGTCGTGGCCGTTAAGCTCAAGCGCCCACTTCGTGATTCTTCCGGAAGCGTCGTGGTTACGAACGATTTCGTCGAGTGGTGAAGAAGTCACTACGGAGACGGGGTGCCGGTCGAAGTAGTGGACCAGCTTCCTCTTCGTGATGAGCACTGCATAGAACAAATTCTGCACCTGCGGGTACCGAGCCTTGGAGTCGGAGAGCACTTCACTGACGAAGTACACCGGCCGTTGTACCTTGAGCACATGGCCCTCTTCAGCTCGCTCCACGACAAGCGCCGCGCTAACAACCTGGGTCGTGGCGGCGATGTTGAGGAGGAGTAGTTCTCCTCGGCCGAGCGACTCAAGATCGGGCGAAGTCGAATGCCTTCGCCGGTTGAGGGCTTCGGGCTTCTTGCGTCCAGCTGAAATGGCCGGACTTCTTGAGTAGCTTGTAGAGCGGCATTCCGCGTTTGCCGAGGCGAGACACGAAACGGCCCAAGGCTGCAAGGCATCCTATCAGCTTCTGGACTCCTTTTAAGTCACTGATTGGGCCCATCTTCATGATCGTGGAGATCTTCTCACGATTGGCTTTGATGCCACGCTCGGAGATGATGAAGCCGAGTAGCTTTCCCTTGGGGAACCCGAAAACGCATTTCTCGGGGTTGAGCTTGATGCGAACCTTCCGGAGGCTCATAAAGTCTCTTCTAAGTCGGCGGCAGGTCGTCGGCCTTCTTAGTTTTGACGATGATGTCGCCGACGACGCTCGACAAATACGGCCTATTTGGTCGCTAAAACACGTTTGCATACATCGCTGGTATGTAGCACCCGCATTCTTTAGACCAAAGGGCATTGTTACGTAACAAAACGAGCCGAACGGAGTGATGAAAGAAGTCACGAGCTGGTCGGACTCTTTCATCGCTATCTGGTGGTAGCCCTGTCCTTGGTCGATGCGAGGCAATGGAAAAGGGTCCTTGGGACATGCCTTGTTCAGGCCAGTGTAATCAACACACATTCTCCATTGTCCGGACTTCTTTTTTACAAGGACAGGGTTGGCTAGCCACTCGGGGTGGCGCACCTCTTTTATGAACCCTACGGCCAAAAGCTTGGCGATCTCCCCTCCTATAATCTTGCGCTTCTCTTCGTCGAAGCGGTGCAAGCGTTGGGCGACCGGCCTTGAGCCGGGTCGAATGTTTAAGGAGTGCTCGGCGACCTCCCTTGGGATGCCTGGCATGTCGGAGGGCTTTCATACGAAGACATCTCAATTGGCACGGAGGAAGTCGACGAGCGCGCCTTCCTATTTGGCGGGGAGCATGGCTCCGACCCGCACGGTCCTGGCCGGATCGTGGGGATCGACTGCAACCTCATTTGTATCCTCAGTGGACTTGAAGGATCCTGGCCCCGACTTGCTGGAGTCGGGGGCAGATTCGGAGGTTTCCCTCCGAAGGCTCTCGAGCTCGACGGACGCAATGAGCTGCCGACGCTAATCGATAACCGCAGGCGCATATTGTAGGCAAGCTGAAAAGAAGCAGCCACGATGATGACTCCCCGTGGCCCCGGCATCTTCAGCTTGAGGTAGGTGTAGTTGGGGACTGCCATGAACTTGGCGTAGCATGGCCTTCCCATGATGGCGTGGTAGGAGCCAGGGAACCCCACGACCTCGAAGGTGAGGGTCTCAGTGCGGAAGTTGTCCGGGCCCCGGAAAGTGACGGGCAGATCGATCTGCCCGAGTGGATGGGCCTGCTGACCCAAGACGACACCGTGGAAGGGCGCCTTGCTTGGTCGGAGATGCGAGCGAGGGATCCCTAGGGCGTCGAAGGTCTCAATATACAGGATATTGAGGCTGCTGCCGCCATCCATAAGCACCTTCGACAGACGCTTTGAACCCACGACGGGGGCCACGACCAGGGGATATCTCCCCGGGTGCGGGACGTGGTCGGGGTGGTCGGTCCGATCGAAGGTGATCGAGGACTCCGACCACCGGAGGTACTTGGGCGTGGCAGGAGTCGCCGTATGTACCTCCCGGAAGGCGAGCTTGAGTTGCCGTTTGTCGGCGTAGCTTGCCGGATCGCCGAAGATCATGAGGCAGCCGTCGGGTTCGGGGAACTCGGCGTCCGCCTCCTTCGCCCTGGCATCTAGTGCCGGGTTATGCCTCTTCCCTTTGCCCCGCGTGGGGTCTTCGAAAATGAGGCACTTCAGTGTTTTGCATTCCCTGAGCTTGTGCTTGACGGGGTACCTGTGATGCGGACATGGGCTGTCCATCAGCTTGTCAAAGTGGTCGGGCGCACGCGCTCGCCGCTTGGCGGCTCGGTGGTCAGCACCACATGGCCTCGTGGCCTTGCTTCCCTTCCATTTCCGCTTGTCGAGGCGGTCGGAAGGCGCCCGGCCAGCGCCGCCTCCCGCTTTGCCTTCCCTTATCGAAGATGGCCCCACGGCTCTCGCCGGAGGCGTGGTTGGCATGGCGATATCCAGAGCTCCTTAGTGGTCTGGGCTTGGCACAGCCAGCCTTGGACAGAGCTTTGGACATGGTGCCGTAGATGAACGCCCCGACGACGTCGGCGTCACAGATGTCGAGGAGCTTGTTGCACTACTGGGAGAAGCGCCGGATGTAGTCCCGGAGAGTCTCCCCTGCCGCGCTTGCAGCCTTCAGTCCTCAGAGTTCCCGGGCACTTGTAGGTGCCCGAAGGTTTCCACGAAGAGGTTCTTCAGGTCGGCCTAGCTCCTGATGGTGTTCGCGGGCAGGTACTTGAGCCAGGCTCGAGCTGAGTCCACGAGGTAGATGGAGAGGTACTGGATGATGAATGGATCATCAGTAGCTCTCCCTTCCTGGCATGCGAGCCGGTAATCTTCCCGCCAGACACTGGGGTTTGTCACCCCAGTGTATTTGGCGATGTTGACGGGTGCCCGGAACAAGGCAGGGAAATCCGCGTTGCGGATCTCTCGACTGAACGCCTGAGGCCCAGGGCCGTCAGGGCTCGAGTCGCGGTCGTGGCGCCGACCGCTATAAACGGCCCGCGATCGGGCTGCCTCGTCCATCATTCTCCTCCGCGCCTCGAGGGTGTCGCGGACGTCACGACTATCACCCAAGCGTCGACGCATCGGAGTGCGCGAGGCTTGGGGCCGCTCGAGAAGCGACGTCGTCTTCACTAGACCCCGCTGGTCCCGCTCATCGACACGACTTAGGTGGCTCGAGGAAGCCCCCGAGCGATGGGAGCCGGAGCCTTGCATGTGCTGCACGGCCGCGCGCTCCACCAGTCCTCGGAGGTTCTGGTCCTTGACCTTGGCCTCCGGGTCTTCGGGCTCAGGGATGCCGCAAGCAAAGATTCTTCGGCCGCGACATTCGACGGACGCGTGGGGAAGAACGGGAAACCGTCAAATCTCTCGGCCAATCGATGTTGGACTGGTGTGGCGCAAGCAGGCGCTAAGCGCTGTGAGGGCTCAGTGGTGGTGCTCTGTGTCGGCCCGAGCTTGTCCAGCTGGGCCTTTTGAGCCTCCAGCTGTTCGCGCTGTTGCTGGAGCTCAGCGCGGTGAGCCTGGAGGCTCTCCTCCGCCGCCTGCTCCTCGGCGCGTCGGGCGGCGGTTCCCGGACTTGGAGGGGTCACGGCCGGGTCGGCCACGCCCGCCATGTTGCACTCGCGAGGGTACAACTCGTCCGTAGTGTGCCCCGCGTCGAAGCTGGAGTCGTCACTGGAGGAAACCTCTAGCAGTTTGTGGACGGAGGCTGCATAGCCAGCCATCGCCACGAATCGTGAGCCCGCAGGGGGTGGGGCCCCTGCCCGCAGGGGCTTACGCGCGGTGTCGCCAGAGGTGGCACTATGGTGGATATGTTCCGGCGTCGAGGTCCGTGAAGGGCCTCAAGCCGGAGGTCATCGAGGGCGTCGGCGACGGAGTCCAGGCTCCTGACGGAGGCATGGACCCAAGAGGCGGCGAGGACGAGCATGAGCTCTCCCGCCGGAGTGGCGACGAAGTTGAGGAGCCGAAGCGGATCCAGCCCCCCGACGCAAATGCGCCGTTGTGGGTGGAGAGAGCCATCAAGGAGGTGACTGGGAATCCGGAGACGAAGATGATGACGTGCGAAGGCCCCTACCTGGTGCGCCAACTGTCGGTGTTTTGTATAACCGGCAAGTAGATTTGTAAGTCAAGGGGCCACGCGTTCCCTCTCCTTGATGGTCGACTCAGGGAGCCCAAGATGTATACTGGTTCGGGCTGAATGTCCCTACGTCCAGTTTGAGGTGGTGGCTTGTATTACCCAGGGTGCAGTGGTATGCTCGGGATTACAAGTGAGGACTCAGGACAGGCCCTGAGCGCTCGTCTGAATGAGGGAGCTCGGGGGTGTTTGCTCAAGTCGGAATGCTTGGACCGAATGAGAATGCCCGGGATTGAATGCCCTTCCCCGAGGGCCCTGCCCCCCTTATATAGGTGGAGGGGGCAGGTTACACGCGAGATCGGAGACAGAAGATAGGGTATGCTACGCCGGAGTCCGGTCTTTGGTCTTGATGATCGATGTGTTCTGTTTATCCCATGCTGGGTTAGTAGACACAACGGATAGTGCTCCGTTGGGAAGGTGCGACCGCCTTCAATGTGCTCGCTGACAATGACGGCGCGAAGGGACGGGCTCTTGACTCTAGCGGCCCCCTGGCCGCTTTGGGAAGGAACCACTGCCCCAAAGATGGCCGCCATGTCCTTAGGGGGTGGCTTGTTTGCCAATCGCCGACGTGGCGAGGTCGCGAGTTGAAGCTCGCTCGCTAGGCCAGTCGGCGCCTGGAGGCCTCAGGTCGAGCCTGAGGCGCTGACCTGTGTCCGGGACCCGGAGTGTCGTGTCGGAGGTTTCTTAGTGGGCCCGATCGAACTCGGGATTCTTCGAGACCTGATGAGGCCTTTGACCAGGACGCGGCCCAGAATGGCCCATTCGATGTCCCATCTAATATTCGGTGAAAACCCCATCTTGCTGTGAGGGACGGAGACTTTGGTAATACCCTCTTCAGTATTCGGCAACGCCGCCAGCGCCGCTGCCATGTGCGTACGATCGAGAGAAAAACGATCTTGAAATAAATGTATACTTTGCTGTGGGGTACCCCTGGTATGAGTATTCGTCAAATATATTTGCTGAAATTTTGAGTAATTGAAAATATTGGATTCTTACTTGTGATGAGGTTTAAGTTGAACGTGTAGATATGAAAATGTGCAAAATGTCTGTTTGTGTTAGAATTAGGTGTATCTGCATATGTGTAGATATACATGTATATGTTGTCGTGTGAATGAAATATAATGTCTTATTATGTCTCAAGATGATACCCTAGTATGAGAATGCATTTGGGCAAGCAAGCATGACTTTTGATTTGGTTTTGGGTAAGGTTTTTACATAACTCTGATGTTATTATATATAAGAACTGAACTGTAAATTTATTTGTTGTTTTTAGTCTTTTCTGTTAATATAGATGTATTTGTGAATGATTTTATATTTGTTTGATTTTTAAAACTTAGAATGGAGACTTCTTTTAACCATTAAAAACTTTTCTTTAGAATAAAAACCTAAGAAAATAAATAATGCCAGAAAATCCAAAAGGAAATCACATTTTCACTTTATTCATTTTGTGATTTTGATTTTCATTATTTGGAAAAAGAGAAGTTCAGTAAAGAAATCGAGTTTTTCTTAAATCAAAATTCAGAAAAGACGAAAAATCAAAATTAAATCACATTTCAAACTCAAATTTTTATCTTAGTCGCCTTTTTAAATTTTACATTCTTATTTTATTTGTTTTTGAATTTTTCGGGATGTTACACTTTGGCACCCAGAAAAAACTTGTAGTACGCTCCTTTCGGAAGGACTATTTCCGTGGATCTTTGGCAAAAAATTGACTATTTGTATTCATTCATTTTCACCAAATGGACCATCCTACGTGCCACCATATGAGGCTGGGACGCCTAATGTAGCACCACTGCAAGTGGCTTTACACAATTTTAGGGCTTAGGCTGCTATGACAACATATGATATATATTGCAAGTTTGTAACACTAGCAGCTGCTCTCCCAGGTGCAAGGTAGTGTCGTATTACTCTACTAAGGGGCTGTTTGGCTGCCATCTCGTACGAGTCTGACCGTGGGAGTCTACACCACTCCAGTCTAGCTCCGGAGAAATGGTCATGGAGCTCGTTTCCCACGAGCCTAACTACGAGTGCTTTGTGCATCGTGCTGGTTTGGCATCCGCACCGCGCGCAGGCAACCAAACAGTCATCTTGCATGCATCGGTGTAAGCTCACGCGATACAACGAGTAACCAAACACTGATTCTCTAGCTCCCGCGAGTTGAGCCACGTGGAACCAGGTAACCAAACAACCCCTAACCTTTTGGGATTCTGTGCATGAAAATACAATGTGCTTTACCTAGAGGATCATTTAGCAAACATGGATTTGCAGAGAGCCAATTATAGAAATATCAAAGGGCCTCTGAATGCAGGAATCCAAAAATGCAGGAACAGAAAAAGAAACACTGGAATTGGGTGGCATATCCCGTTGAATCCGTTGGGAGTTCTAAAACGTGGGAGAAGTTTAATTGTCTTTTTGATGCTTTACTGAAAAAAAAAGGAGAAAAGGTTTTGGAGAGAGACACAAAGGAAAAATTACATGAGGTCAGACTTCGTGTTAGATTTCCTCCAAAATTTCAATGGATTGAGTCATACCATAGGAATTTTAGAAGCTCGTTCCTTTTTTCCAAGGGACTCAGAAAAGTTTTCCATAGAATTCCAATAGTACAAAATTCCTCCATTTTACCTTTGTTCCAGATGAGGACTAACTCACAATGAAATGGTGGAACAAAGAGGACTAACTCAAAATGAAATGGTTAAAATAAGCTAGTTCATCAAGATGGTCCTCGACCGGTAGACCCCTAGTTTGAAAAATCTGGTCTTGGTCCCCTAGTTTCATCACAAAAAATGGAGTCTTGGTCACCTACTTTCAAAACAAAAATGGAGTCTTTGTCCTCTGGGCCCTGGCTGGTAGGACACCATAAATAAATTGAGAAAATGAAAAGAACGAAGAAATTTCCAAAGAAAGCGTTGCGAACATGTAAGGAATGTTGTTAGTAAAAAATGGGCTGGAAATGGAATTGGTCCAAGTTTGCTGGCCCAATCCCGGTCTGCTTGTCCCTTCACAGTGGGCAGCCAGCCGAATTTTAGGTGTTCAGATTCCAGTCTCTTCACAAGTCGACATACACAAAGATCAAGAAGTCAAGACCTTTCTTCTCATGATCCAGCTCAATCAGTTCAAACCAAACCCTCTGTGGAGTAGTTACTGTGTGTATCTATCTATATACAAAGATTCCTAGAATCGAGAATTCTTGCAGAAAAATAACACCAGCTAGCTAGCACCATACATAATCATGTATAACATCTTCGAAGAATCATGCATGAACTTTCTCAACGAAACTCGTAACAGAGTGGCCATTTCATTTCTTTCTAAAGGAAGTCAATTGGTCAAGATCAAAATAATGCATTGTACAATGTCAATGCAGAGCCAGGTGGTAGAGATCTTCATCACCATGGTTCATGGAGTTTGTGGGAGATATCTTGACCAGCAAAATTGATCCAAGAACCTTGATAATACCCGGAAAAAAACTGCTGAGAAATCAACTTAATCCTGCATGGCTCAAGGGTTGATACTTTCTGATTCACATGATGATGAAGATACCTGATACCAACAGAAGCATGACTGTTGTTGCTTCTAAGCCATTGCCAATTGATTGTTGCAAACTCTACTGATGTCTCGACATGGTTACAGAATCGATGCGCTATGCAGCCATTAAAAAATCACGAAAACAAATGCTCTAAACAATGACATGCACTTGCAAATTATACATGGCGTTCTACAATAAGTAAAATTCGGATGGTTGGTCTTAACAAGAGTAGATAAACTACACTACGAAGAACATAGTGACATACATTATCCCTTCGCAGAAGATGCCTAATAACTAGTTATTCCAATAAAATCCAGTACATTGCAAATGCTTTGTGCCATAAATACTCTCTTTTGCATTTGAACGGGAAGAGGGATACTTATTCCATGGTGACTGGAACACCAAATATGCCCTGCTGCTTCATAACGCCACAACAATCAGCTGCTTCTGTTGATAAAGACAGTTCAGTTCATCAGAATGGAAACTCAAAATACATTTGGACAGAGCTCATTCTAGCATTAACCACCAGGGATCTACAGCTAGATGTGAAAGAAGGATTCAGCATTATTGTGTTGAGCCTTATGCAGATTTCATTAAAAAAACAATAAGGAAAATAAGCTGAGTAATTAAAATGATGTGAGATGGGCAAACCTTTAAGAAAGGTTCTAAAGATTTTCCATGCATCACATCTTGTGCTTTTTGCCATACTATGTGTGTACAATGCTTCAAAATTGGTAGTAGTACTCACACAGACAAATATTTCTGTGTGCTTCAAGTTTATGTTTACACAAAGCTAATACGGAGTTTAAAATATTTGCAATTTCCTACTTACCAAGTTTGCAAAGTTGGACGCTTGTGTCAGCACAAGAATAAGATGTTACAGGTAACACGGGCTAAATCATATTTCCAAAGTGAACATTCATAGGGAACATAAAGAAGCAGCCTTGCGAGCATTGTTATCACAGCGTCGCCTAGGCGTCCCGGCGGCCCCACGGGACCCGTCGCCTCGCCTGGAGCTCTTCAGGCGACCAACTGGTTGGCCCAGGCGTCGCGGCGGATGACTAGGCATCGTTGTTGTGGCGGCCGACGGTCGCCGAGCCAACATGACGCCAGTTAAAGGAGGAAAGGACCAAGGCAGAGCAGAGAAGTCGGGTTTGGTAGTAAAACCTAGCGTGTGGAGATTCTGGAGAGGACCTTCGCCGTCATCTCAAGCCCGTGGCGGCTCTCGCTGCCTTCTAGATCCCATCACCTCCAGCCGTCGCCTCCCCCTCTAGCCCGCCGCGACCCGTCGCCTCTAGATCCGGTAAGCCTGTCGCGACCCATCGCCTCTAGATCCAGTAGCGGCGGACGAGGAGCGCGAGGAAGCAGCGCCGCTCGCACTGGGGCTGGGGGGGGCGGCGCCGGGCAGGGGAGTCGGCACCGCGAGAGGGAGTAGAGGCTCGGAGGCGATAGCCAAATGGAGCGGGCGAGTGGCGATGGGAAGACAAGAGGAGTAGGGTTAGGGTTAGGGAGGCCAGCTTGACTGGGCCGGCCAGTTGGGCTGGGAAATGGGCCAAGGAGGATTTTAGAGAGATAGAAAAAAGGAATATACTTGGTGATATACTGATATTAATGGAGCATTTTCGGTCGCCTAATCCTCACCTAGGCACATAGGCGTCTAGGCGCCCCGGAGGCAACTCGCCTCGCCGGGGCGCCGTGATAACCATGTTTGCGAGTTTTTGACTTCCCGAAGTACGAAACAAGAACCAGCTAGTAACAACTTTCATTTTACCCAAAGGCACCAAAATAGTAACATTTGGTTGGAATATTTCAATATATCAACCATCTCAGAAGGGACAGGTTCAACCCTTCAAATCAAAAGTATCACACTTCAACTAGCAAATGAACTCCATAAGATAAGGCAATGTATGCTATGCAATCACATTTCCGAGCATGGCATTTTTAGGAAGAAATCAGAAATCACTGACCTTGTAATGGCAAATTATGCTTCAGCGCTTTCCTTATGGGGTTGGTTATTTAGCCAAAGGAACCTCTGCACTTGCGAGACCAACATAAGCAATTTTTAGATTTCGACAACCAGAATTGATTCCCAGTTGAGCATTACCTTGGCCCTGGCCATAATCATATGTAAGCTCTGTCATTGGAGGAATATGTTTAATTGCAAAGAATGCGATATGTGGATATCCATCGTCACCATGATCATACAAAACTGGTTGCCAAAAAACATTAGGTGAGCAGCTGTGGTTCATAAAGCGGGATATGTTGCCAGTTTGTTTTGCACTAATAATTATTGGCAGTTGCTTAGGTGTCTCATTTGAGTCAGGAAGACTAGGTTCACCCAGTAGTTCTGGTGCGTAGTTCCATCTTAAATTCTGTTCAGCAGGTGGTGTCTCGAAAATGTAATCTTCTTCTCCATTCACACTAGTTTTGTCAACAATTTCACCTGCATATTCACAGATAAACGTGCCTGCTCGAATTGGATCCCAACTACGAAGGCCCCAACCTCGGTCTCCCGTCTTAAACACTTCAAAGTGGATCTGGGTGCCTTTCTGTACAACTCGGTTCCGGCAATTATGTGAACAAGTGCAGGAATCATTACACTCATATAACATAGGCATCCGGCTAACAAGTATGCCTGAAGCACTGTAAGGAAGGTCACCAGCATTTCGATGCGTACAAGAGCAGTTGTTATCACCAGGGAGGCACACGCTTGTGCATTTGCAGCCTTGCATCTTTCTCATTGAGCTCAGAGAATTCCCGTAGTTCAGTTTAGTTGTATAGGTGAAGTGACTAGGGCCTTTCTCATAGTCAACCTCATTTACAAGGCAAACAGGCTTACTTTCCACACCATATGATATGTCCTGCAATATAACATGGTCCCTAGAGGATGGATTTTCCCTCCATTTTTCAGTCTTCTTCCACACTGCAATGCCATCTGGTTGGCCAGGTTCCCTGAGCAACTTGTGTTTGAACACATTGAAACCAGATTTCCCCTTCTCCACCCAGGCTTCTCTGATCTTGTAGAGACCATCATATATGTATATCTTACCAGTTGAACAAGTCAAATCTCTTACACTACGAATGACTCTAATTGGATTACCTCTATGTAAACTCCTCTCCAGTGCAAGATTACCTCTCTCAAGCTTTTGGTCATCCTTACCAGACATGCCCTGTCCGGTGTAAACCAGAACATCTGGATCATCTTCCGTGTTCTCATACACACCAGCTGACACAATACTAATAGCCACAGGGTCCTCCTCATCACCAAATTTAGCAGACATGTAATCAATTCCTGCCATGCTCTGACTATTCAGTCCTACCAGGCACATCTCGATTCTGAAGTAGAACATGTCACCAACCTCGACACCCGGGACCTCCCCAATCCTCTTGTTCTTGTTGACACGAAGTTCAGCACTCATCATGATGCTCCCAGCCTTCAAGTTATGCTGCTGCTTTGATGCTTGCTTCACCTCATCCAGCTGCATCAGCCTCCGCCGCAGTGCATCAAACATCATAAGTACATTATCTACTGATTCCCTAGGATCATCTGAAGACAAAGATGGCAAGTGCAGCAGGTTGGAGTCGATCTTCTTAGGCCGTCCACGTTTTACTGTTGTGTCACCAGTGTCAACATCTATTGAGAGACCTGAATGGCTTGAAGGAGTCGCTAAACCATCGGGCACACGCTTTGGCCTTCCCCTCTTCCTCTTACCACCTTCCGATAAGGTGGCTGCAGAAGGTGTCTGCAACATAGGCTCACTATCTTTTGAATGAATTGGAGGAGTTGAAGTATCTGAACTATCCTGCACACGCTTGGGTCGTCCCCTTTTCCTCGTAACAGATTCATGTACAGTGGATGCGGGAGGTGTCTGAAAAACAGTTGTACTATCTGCTTGAGCTGAAGGAGTTGGCAGGATGGAAATATCTTGCACACGCTTGGGTCGTCCCCTCTTCCTCTTACCAGATTCCAGTGTGGTAGCTGAAGGAGGCGTCTGGAAAGAAACATTGTTAACTTCTGGAGGAGCTGGAGGAATTGAAGGAGCCAAATTAACTGAAGGAGCTGAAGGAACAGGAACTGAAGGGACAGTAGTATCTTGCACACGCTTGGGCCTTCCCCTCTTCTTTTTGCTAGATTCCTGTGTTGCAGCCGCTGGAGAAGCTTTCATAGCAGGTGTGACCATTGTGCTGTTTGCGGTACCATTAGCATGAGAGGTTCCATTCATATGAACCACATATGGCTGCCTCTGATTGGGTTCTGCAGGAGCAGCCGGTGCTGCAAACATCGGTGGAACACCAGCAGGCATCCCCAGTTCGGTGCCTCCAGCATATGATCCAAACGGAGTGACACAGACAAAGGAAGATGAGTTTTGAGGGGTGAAAGTGTGCAGCCCAAGCGGCGCCGGGAACATGGGAGTCAATGTCCGCAAGGGTTTGGCATCGACAACTGCTGCATCATTCAATGGAACCGAAGCCGTTTGCTGATTTCCAGCCATTGTAAACCACTTACTGATCTTTAGCCAGATCAAGATTTATGGCAATCTTTATATCTTCCTCTACGGTCTATACTTCTTTACAGGTCACACTTTAGAGATAGCTGGAAAGGAAAAAGAAATCCATTAGTGTCTTGAGTATGCAATTGGGCAATAACTTAAATATATGATTATCTAATGCATCATTTTTGGAATCTTCTGTGTTACTAACCAAGAGGCATTAACGGCAGATCTGAAAAACTACTAAAGCATGACCACTCATCACAGATTTCTAGCTCACTGAATACGACACAAGAGATATGCAGCATCAATAGCATAATTCACACACACACACACACACACAGAGACAGGATTTTATATTCTTTCAAGAAAGATTAAGTACCAATTCAAAATTACAAGACTGAAAGTTATAAAACATCTAGTAATGAGATAACAAATCTGCAAGATATGGCTGTCAAGGAAAGTTACAAGGAGGACTGAATTGCACAGATCTTCTAACTTACATAAGTAGAGGCAGACCCAACGTAAAATGTTGTTGGGGACACCATGTAACTAAGTAACTATTCTCTCCAAATGAAATTGAATGCTGCTTTTATAAATGTGACCGGTAAACTTTTTAAACTCTGACCATTGATATGTTTGTAAATATTGAGATTGTGCATAAGAAAATGGCACAAGCATATTCATCGCAAAAAATGCTGCCATAATATTGTAATTTTACATGCTTTTCCTAATTTATAACAGAAAAAACATCATCAATTTGTGTATTGGAGAACATGTGAAGTCAGAAACAACATTGTTTTTGGACTCAGAGAGAGTAGTAGATGCTGTTGAAAGCTTTTACTCTGACGTCCAACAGTTCCTTACACACAGCTGTGAGCTTAGACAACTTCATGTTAATATAATATGACGAACTTGTTTAACAAAAGAACTTTACAAGGACTTACATAAGTGTTTACTGTTGAAATTTTGTGGAAGCACGGAACTAAGATTAGAAAATAACTTCCCATTTTTATAGCAACAAGTTGAAAAAAAAAATAG
This sequence comes from Guadua angustifolia, assembly GCA_036346375.1. Taxonomy (NCBI): domain Eukaryota; kingdom Viridiplantae; phylum Streptophyta; class Magnoliopsida; order Poales; family Poaceae; genus Guadua; species Guadua angustifolia. The sequence continues at coordinate 40,822,531 of CM070512.1, forward strand.
CAAATTTAAAACATGACAATTGATAGTAACACAAAGGCTGAAGATCATTTTGCAAGTAGAAAATCAAAAGTACAAAAAAATCTTAGTAATAATTGGATGCTTTAAAATGTTTGGCCCGCTGGGAATAATAGTTGGTAACAACTAACATAAATAAGATTATGGCAAACATGAATTATTGGACAAAAATCGGTCTGTCAAAAGAGGAAAACCTGAGGACAACCACATATAGGTGGAGACTGGTGGGGAGTAGGGAACTGGCATGGGTGGGAGGCCGGCGCGTGGCTATTGGAAGTGTGTGCACGTGCACAAGTGAGGGTGTGGGATGGGGTAGGCATGCATTTTCTAGGGAAAAACTAGTGTGCAGACCCACACTCTTTTTTTGTGACTAAGAGGTGAGCCGACCTTAACTACTTGTTTCTTGGACATGGTGGACTCGTGGCCACCAACCCCATGGGTCTCTATGATGACACTCAGCCAAGCAACTCCCCTTTATTCCACCAAAGTCAAACCGTCATATACCAGTATGTGTTCTGCATAACTCCAGTTCATCTATTGGCTAGTGTTTTGCTAAATTTGGCACAAAGCATGCATTGCTAACTGGTTCCGTTGCCATCCGTCCTTTTCATGCAAGGGGTTCCACGATGCTCTGCAGCATGTTATTCACACGTGGATGGACCTAGCAAAAAGCATTGCACCTCCACTACAAAACATTTATCACTACTCACTAAGATCGGTGCAGGAACAGGAGGCTGTGATACCATATTCTTACACAACCAAGTAACTACCTAAATACATACAGGGCAGTGAGTTATAAGACTGTTTCATAAGGTAATTGCAAAAAAACATCCCCATTTCCTGCAACTCTCGACAAGCTAATCGGTAGCATTTTACCCTGCTACAGGTTTCCTTCTTTCCAACCCCCCCACACACACACAATAGCATTTCCTTTCGGTCCAAATAGAGGGGCATATATTCAAAGGAAGCTAAAAGCATTGCCTCACTGGCACATGCACTTGGCACTATCATCTCCATGACCCGTACAGTCAAATCCCAAAAATTTTGTAGGATAAATAAACTGCTATTAGCAACACTAGTTTAGGGTAATAGACAACCTAATACAGTACGTGCACTTGGACATGGCTGGATGCACCCGCACCTTGGCGCAGGGTCCCCACTGAGATCGATCCGATCTTGCGCGCAGCTACGGATCGAACCATGGATGGGTGGATTATAGATTAGATTACTACCCCCACGACAGCAGCAAGCAAATCCGGAATTGAATCCCATAAAGGAAGGTTTGGATTTGATTGCTCACAACAAAGAAAGAAGCTAGGGCTTACCACCAAGAAATTCCGGATGGATCGCCATTCCAATTGCGCGCCCGGCGCCGGCGGGGGGAGGGGGAGGGGGGGAGCGTGCTGTGGCGGCTACGAGAGTAGAGCCCCTTCGAGGCGGCGCGGGCTGGCGAAGAGAGGGTTTTGGGCTCGGGTTCGGCGGCGCTGGCGGAGAGGAGCAGAGAGACAAGGGTTGTGTTGTAGTGTTGTGCCAGACGAAGGGGACGCCATGAGCCGAGCCGGAGGAAGCAAAAGGTACATGTGGGCCGTGGGCCGGGTGGGCCTAACCGAGGCTCGGCACGTGGACCCAGACGAGTCCAATTTTTTTTTCTGTCTAAGAAAGTATGTTACGTTCCTTTAAAAAAAATAATTTATACTATACCACTCTACCAATCTTTAAAGTGGTATAATACGAATTATCCCTTAAAAAAAGAGTAGATTTGGTGTTGTGTTGCATGGCACGTCTTTCTCCTCGGGTATAGTACGAATATCTTTTATACTCTTAATAAATATCTAGATCTATTTAATACTTTTTATATAAATGCGTTGAATATAATGCTTAGAGATAACCTAGTCATTTTCATTATCTCATTGATCTATTTGCTAAGAAAAAGTACGATATATAAGCTTGGACAGATGGAGTAGCAGCAATGAAAAAATGTGTGGACTATGGAAGCAAGGTAGCCTTCTCCTGGGTCCTTCCCTAGGGAATAGGGATGAGGAATAAGGATTGGTAGTGGAGCAAACTTCCATACTCCTTTCTCACATGGATCCAAGGTTGACTATAAGGGTGAAAGGATCTTTGCATCTAACTCCAAGGGCAATTTAGGATGTTAATGGGCTTGAACCTGTCCAAGCTTTTGGATTAGGTTAGCTCGAAACTATATATGGATTGGAGTTATTTTGTGTTTGTAACTATTTTGGACTAGATTCATGCCAAATTGGGCCAAGCCTAAGCCTTATCATTTTGTACTAAGTGAGCTGGACTTCGATCATTTTCACAGCCAACACTACAAACGCCGTTTTTCATGCTGGGCGCCCCATTGCTTCCTCACATCCTCCCCTCTCCCTCACCAAGCACCGCGATGTCAATCTCTTCCTATCTGCCTTTGCTCTCTCTCTCTCTCTCACGACTGCCGCAAAGCCTCGTTGACGCTAACCTCTTCCCTGCCATTCTGACGAGCTATGCTTGCCTCCTCTCCTCCTCCAGCCAAATTTGGCCCTGGTGACTGGAGAAGGCGATGCTCAGCGAAGTGGTTGCATGAAAAAACTAGTACAACTGTAAAGCGATGGCAAGCTCAGGCTATGACAAAGCAGAAGTTGTGCCCGACATGGGGAGGAGGCATATCTAGATAGAGCGTGGTGTGGCCCTATCCCCATCACCGTCGCCAACGAACCCTCTCTTGTATCCACCACTGATTTTGCTATCGTCATCTCCACTACCATAACCTCCTCTAAAGAGTGAAGATAGCGGCAGGCTCCCCTCCTCGCTTGTATCATGTATGATTTGGTCTAGATTAAGACTCAATTCCTTTTTTGGATTTGTGTAAGGAATCGGATGCCCAAGAGGGGGGGTGAATTGAGCTTCTTCAAATTTTAATCTCTAAACCAATTTTATACTTGTGTCCAAATCTTAATGTAATGTGGAAGCTAAAAACTGATATTTGAACACGGGTTATTATACTAGGTGATGGCAAGCAAGATAAGCACCCTAGAATAAGAATTAACTAACTCTTGATTTGCAATCCTAGTAGACAAGCAAGCAATTTAATTCTAGATATGAAGATGCTAGCAATAAAATTGCTCAAGATAAATTAGTTAGCATACACAAGTCAACACATGACAAGGGCATAACTAATAAGGTGCTCAGATCATCATATAAGTCATAAGATGCATAATGGATAAATACAAAGTAAAACAATCCATAAAGAAGACAAGAAATATCACAAATGACACGAGTATTTTTATCCCGTGGTTCGGAGCCACGCTCCTACTCTATGTTGAGGCAAGCCCTTGCTCCTCACAAGGACCGACTCCCGCTCGAGCCTACGCCTCGTTTCCACTAGGTTGACTCTTCCACCACAACGGTGAGGTGTGCCCCAACCTCTTACAGCAGGCTAGTTCTAAGAGTAAATAGGCCTTCCTCAAGCCCTGTCTCTTTGGCTCACTAGCACTAATTCGCCTGCCTTCTCACAATCTTCGTTGAGAAGATCACCACTCAACACCTTCCACACCGCCTAGGTGCTCTCAAGCAACTAGAGTAACAAGCCCGAAGCTTATTTGATCACGCCAGATCAAACTCAAGAAAGATGCACACAGGTCACTCTTGATCACACACTAATCTCACTTAGGATTCTCTTAATCACACTCAAAAGATTAGTGTCTTGGACACTCCTAACACATAGGAGTTCCTCTCACACACCTTCAACTCAAAGATAATGAATGGGTTGCCAAAAGTTGGTTCTCAATAGTCTGGAGGGGGTATAAATACCCAACACCCTCAAAACTAGCCGTTTGAACCAAAAACTAGCCGTTGGGAATAGTACCAGAGAATTTACATTTGCCACGGACTGGTCCTATGCGAAATCCCATGTATGACGGACCAAAAAATTTGGTCTGTCACTACATGTATAGCCTGTACGAAAACGGCGACATCTCTCTCGTCCGAACTCGGAATTGGGTGATCTTGGACTCTATAGAAAGCTAAGAACAAGGGCTATCCATCTAGCAAGGTCTCAGCACCCAGATCCCAAAGGATGAGTACAGAATTCACAAGGAATTAGAAGACACCCAAAACCTCACATTTTTGGACACCACTAGCTTCTCTCTTTTACTAAACACTTCTAACACCCCAAGACACCTCACTAGGCTCACTTAGGGGCAAGAAGACTCAATATGCATCACTCAAGAGTTTGGAAACGGTCCAATCAATATCAATCCGGACTCCTCTTGATAATACGACAACTATCCTATCAATCCGGTCTTTACACCAACACCAAGACCGGTAAAAGACTAGGAAACATCCTTAGTCCTATACTAGCCATACCTTGGCCTTAAGCATCTTTTAGGTTTACTTCTAAGTTTCGTGCTTTTTACTTGATGTGTTGTGTATGATGACCGTCATAATTGTTGAAGTCTTCATCTTGTCAACATTGACTTGATCACCTCATGAGGCTCTTCCGTCCTATCGACTTTGATTCGATTATCCTCCCGATGATCCTCTCATCAAATCGATCTTGACTCGTCCTCAGCTCTTGGTGAATCCTCATCTAATTGATCTTGACTTAACAATCAATCTTTTATCACACCTTGGTCATCACACATGCTCTTGGAACCTAATTCTCTTCAAAGTATCTCAAGAAAGACATTAGTCCCAAAAGCTCAATAGATTTGCATGGATATACTTGATAATCATTAAATTTTAAGCTCAACAAGTGTTTGATAATGAACCCCAATATATATGAAACACTTGACATAAGAATGCTCCTACTAAGTGCACCGAGATGTATATGCATTTGATTCATATACTTAGTGAGAATAATACCAAAAGGTATTTAAATTAATTGCAAGGCAAATCACTTTAAATTACTCAATTAATCTTTTATCTTCTTAATAATATGCACATGAATGAATTTGAATGAGGAAGAAATGTGCATTGAAAAATATTTACAATTCCAACACCAAAGAACATAAAGATTTCCTTCACACCACAGCAGCCAATTTAAAGAATTTTTATGAATTTTTCAGTAGCTCAAATTAGAAAGTTGTCAACATGAAAAAGATTCGTCTCAAAATTTTCTACAACTTTCATATATAAACTTTATTTTTATGAGCATGGGAAGACCCTCAAAAATGCAAAATATTAAGACCCTGTCAAAAGCATGTGTATGACGGACCAAATAATTTGGTCCGTCCCACACACAGAAATTCAGTCCACTTTCTGAATTTTTATAATTTTTTTGGTTGCTCAAATAAAAAAGTTGTCAACATGAAAAAGATTCATCTCGAAATTCTCTACAACTTTCATGTAGACACTTTATTTTTTTGAGCACGGGAAGGCCTTGAAAAATGCAAAATACGAAACACTGTCAAAAGCGTGTGTATGACGGACCAAAAAATTTGATCCATCATACATGTATGCCGGACCAAAATATTTGGTCCGTCATACATGGGAGTTTTAGAGAGTTTGGTCCGGCTCAAAAAGGAAACTTGCTGTTAGATTGAGTGGATGATCCAGTGTATATTCTAAGCACTAAATCCGGTCCGTTCCCCATGAAAGGACTTCCGAAAAAGTGTCAAACATCCAAATCCAAATTGATCACAATCAAATTCAATCACCAAAACACAAGTTATCAAATACCCATCATAAGCTCTCTTAAAATCAAGGCATGAAGATATATTGATCCAATAAATTAAACACACAAAGATACATGGATCAACATCGAAACAAATATTTAAACCAAATTAGACTCCACGAAGGTTGTGCATGATAGAAACATTCATGGTGAGCTTATATGCACAAATATGATCAAGCATGGTGAAGTCTATAAAGAAGCAACCAAAGGATCACTTAAAGAATAGTCATATAAGATCAAAGATCCAAAGACAAACAAACCACGTTCATGCCGGACTAAAAAATTTAGTCCGTCATAGATGGGCAAATAAGAAGTTTTGATCAGCTGAAAGTACATGTATGCCAAACCAAAAATTTTGGTCCGTCATAGATGGGCAAATGAGAAGTTCAACCAAGAGATTCAAGTTGGCGCTGGACTAAAGTATTTTGAATGAGAGATCTGGCGCCGAACTAAGATAAGAGTCAACTTGGAAATCACTAAAGAACTAAATAAGAACATGATCCCAAGAGCAAAATATAAACAGTGCGGTAATGTTTATGCCCAAAATGAATATGACATGCATATGACAAATGCACTAACAGATAGGAGTGGAATACCGAGCACATACCTCAAAGTTGCATATTCATTCTTTTCATATATGATTTCCTTTTAAATAAGATGAGACTAAAACAATCTTCACGATGTCTCATATTAATAAGCATATTAGAGGTTTGTCATTAAGCAGATTGTCAATAATTATGTTTGTCATTAATCACCAAAATCATAAAAGGGCTACCTTGAACTTACAATTTGGATTGGACTTAGGTTTCTTTATTTTAGGCTTGGACTAGATTGGATCAAAGGAACTAAATTTCATACTTGAATTTCAAGTCCTTATTCACTGCTTGTGAAGTTCCACGACCAACCATCTCTAGGGCTTGCTATGTCTATCATAGTATTTTTGTCATTCTAGAAGACCCCTCAGATCAAATTTTCTCCAAATTTTGATTTTGACACCCCCGAGATTAGAAAAGCCGCAAATTCAAAATTCAAAAAAATTGAAATGCTACAAGAATTTTAGTAAATTTCAACAAATTTCGGGGTTTGAGTCCGATTTTGAATTTTGACAACCGTATTTGGCCGGATTTGGTTCAATAACCTATTAGAAAGTGATCTTCTATGAAAATTTGTTGAAAAACTAATTTTTGAGATTTTTAAAATTTAGGCGTAAACACTGCCGATTTTTAAAAAATTTTACAAGCTTAATAATGATATGAAAAATTTATGGTACCATCATTAGTAGTTTGGGATCATAAAAAAATCAAAATAATTTAACATCATTTTTTATCTTTAAAAAATCAAAAACAGAATGGACATAATTGGGACAGTAAACTTGTTAGATTTTTCTAAATTTTCTCGAGTGTGATCATCATCTAAAAATTTTATGAAAGATTAAGAATTTCCTTAGTACCATACTATAAAATTTTAAAAAAAATTAAACTTTCTTTGTTTTCTCAATAAAATCTATGAATGCAGTAAGCACTGAACTTAATTTGTTGTATTATATTTAAAAATCAAACAGAGAAAGAACATAAATGGCACTGTGCCTTCTACGAATTTTATAAATTTTCTGGAGCGTGATCATGATTCAAAATTTTTATGAGATATTAATCATTTCCTTTTCACCCTTATGTAAAAGTTTTAAAAAATTTAAACCTTTCTTATTGCTAAAGTAAATCTATTATTGATCATCGGCCTTTTAACAGGATAGTAGCACTGTTGGAATTTTTAAAACTTCATGACACCTGATCATCAAATGCAAATTTTATGAGAATATTATGGATGTTTCAGGACCATCCAGAAAAATTTTCAAAATTTTATAACCTCATTTGTTCTAATTTTCATTCAGATGAAACTTGCCGCTCAGCGCTTTACCAAGACAGTACCAATGTTTGAATTTTTAAAAATTCCTCACATTTTATAATCATCTGAAATGTTTACTGAAATATAATACATATGTCAGGAATCTCCAAAACAAAATTCAAAATTTTCTAACGTCGTTTGTACTATTTTTCATCCGGTTCAAACTTGCCGATCAATGTTTCATCGGGACAGTACCAATGTTTGAATTTGTTAAAAATCCACAGAACTGATAATCACCTGAAAATTTTATGAGAATATCTATAATGTTTCAGGAACCTACAAAAAAAAATTCAAAATTTTTTGACATTGTTTGAACTAATTTTCAGTCAGTGCATTTTGACCAAAATTTTGAGAAATTTCGGTGCAAAACAAACCGGATTTGAATTTTGCTTTTTTAATTTTGAATGTACTCTGGCCGAAATTACCGAATTTCATCCAAAATTTCAGATTTCGGCTGGGTCCGAATTTTTCCAAGAAACGAAAATTTGATCCCTGCCCCCCCCCTATATACGTTCCTAGCAACAAAAGATACACAAAGTAGCTTTAGTAGCACTACCAAGTTTACATCAATGATTTTCTCACCAACACTACTACAGATCAGACCTTCCATACGCCCATCAGACGATCGGTTCTAGATTTAACCGGACCGATAGTTAGATCAGTCCCTGCTCAACGGCTAAAGGCTCATGGGCGATAAGACGTTGAATAATTTAACCGATGTCGATAATAAGTACATGTGCGGTTAGTATTGAACCTGCACTATTTAGCGAGTTAAATAGTACCGGTCGTTACATGAACCGTATTAATAAAGATTACATCAGCACCGGTTCGTGCCTTCAACCGATCGATGTCCCAATTTAAACTTCTTCCTCCTCCGCTTCTGCCGGACCTAGATCATTTCATGCGCGAGAAGAACAAAGGAGTCTGCCAAGAGCTTCAAGGAGGGGAGGTGCCGCCAAAATTTCAAAATTTTGGTCATTTCACTCACAACCAAGGTAACTAAGGTTAGTAATATCATTCCTCACTTCATTTGGTGTTAAATGGAGCCACTTTTTGCTTGAATTATGAAGAAAATTTGATCTTTTCCCATGATTGATGAAAGATTATGAATGTAGAGGGAGGTGCTGCCCAAATTTCAAAATTTTGGTCATTTTACTCAAACCAAGGAAACTAAGGTTAGTAATATCATTCCTCACATCATTTGGTGTTAAATGGAGCCTCTTTTTGCTTGAATTATGAATAAAATTTGATATTTTCCCATGATTGATGAAAGATTATGAATGTAGAGATCTAGCTTGATCTTTTCAAATAGGATACAAAAACTTGTTGTGTAAGCTTAGAATTTGCTTGGATTATAATGTAGCTCGTGATTTAATGTGTAGATCTAGCTTAAATTTAGGTTTTAATTCCATCGATCGATGGAGGATGAGGTTTGCTGCACGAGTTGGAGGAGAATGGTGCATTAAAATCATGGAGTTTGGGATATTGAAATGGCGATAGTTATGTGGAAAAGAAGAAATTTAAATTCATTTGCTAATTAAAATAATATCGTAAATATGAATAGAAAATATAAAATGAGTTCAATATTTGAGAAAAGTTTTCAAAAATACTTTGGAATATTTTAAACTTAGAAAATTACTTCTAGTATAATTTTGGTTTTAATTTCCATCAAGAAATTATTTTTGAAAACATCATTAATTAAGTGCTAGAGATTTAGAAAAAATAAAAATAAATGATTGAATAATAATTTGGAAATTTTAGGTGTTACAATTTCAACAGAATTTGCAAACAAAGTCTGTCATGAATTTTGTTCTGTAATTTTGAATCCGCACTGACGACCAATTCTTTTTGTAGGTTGCAAAAACCTTGTTGTGTGAGTTTAGATTTTGCTTGGATTATTATTTAGCCTTGATTGAAGGTGTGGATCTAGCTAATAATTAGGTTTTGGTTCAATAATTCATTATCGCAAAATGAGCTAATAGTTATCTTGATGTGACATAATGTAGATGGATGGCGATGGATGTACATGGACCGACGCTTCCCTGAGTTCTTGTGGTTTGTAAGATTTTCTTCGTGCGGCCGATGCACACACGACGCTTCTGCCACATATGTTGTCCATGCATAGACCGCAAGAATGAGAAGGAGTGGCCAAAATCCAGCCACCTTCACTTTCATTTGCTCACAAGAGGTTTCATGTCAAACTATACCGCTGGACCAAGCACGGTGAAGAAGAGATTATACAGAAGACGGTGAAGAAGAAGAGGCGATAACAATATCCCGATTACCGGTCAACACGGTTCTTTCAAGATACATTGGGGAGTTTGGTGATGATGACCTAGACCAGATGTCATGCGGATGGAGAGGAGAATACATCGATGAAAGACATTACGAAAAGTTCCAAATGGCTATGGAGGACCACGAACACCTGTTGTACCCAAACCGCCGACAGGCCATAAAAAGTTGCGCATCACACTAGAACTCGATGCAATGGAAGGCTACCAATGGATTGTCTCGATAAGGATTCGACGAGTTGTTATGCCTCATAAAGAAGTTACTTCCAGAGGGGAACACACCGCCCGAAACTACGACGATGCCAAACAAGTTGTCCGCCTTTGGGGTTGGAGGCTGTAAGATACATGCATGTCGAATGATTGTATCCTTTATCGCAATGAGTATGAGGATTCTAAGCTTGTCCGGCAGCAAACTTCGCAGATAAGACCAAAGCGTGATGACCCAAGTGAGGTAGAGGGGCAGCAGAAGAAGAAGAGACCTCTCGCTAAGGTGGTGTGGTATTTTCCGTAATCCCTGCTGAAGCGATTATTTATAACAAAGCGCATGCCCGATGATGATGCGCTGGCACAAGGAAGGCCGTAGGACGACGGAAGGCTAAGGCACCTGGTCGATGGCTCCCAAAGGAGGAAAGTCGATAGAACATACCGACTTTTGCCGAGGATGCAAGGAACATAAGGTTTGGGTTGAGTACGGATGGATGAACCTGTTCGGGCGATATGAGCAAAGAAGCCACAAAGACTTGGGCCCGTGACTCTATGTATCTACAACCTTCCTCCTTGGCCGTATGAAGCGAAGTACATTATGATGCCATTGCTTATCCAAGGCCCGGCAACCTCGAAACGACATTGATGTGTACCTCAAACCGTTGATTGAAGATCTCATAACACCGTGGAACGATGGTGTACGCAGATGGGATGAGTACAAAGAGAGCACTTCACTCTACGGCATTGCTATTCAGAACCATCAACGATCGCCTGCACTTGGTAATCTATCGGGCCTATCTATCAAAGGATATAAAGCCCGATCCATCGCTAGAGGATACGGACAGAAGCAAGTACCTAAAAACTCTCAAAGGTTGTGTACATGGGCCACCGTAGGTTCCTCCATATGAAGGACCCACATGAGGAAGGATGAGAATTTTGATGGGAGAAGAGAAACGTAAGAAGCCCATGCATCGTAGTGGGACGCTTGTATTTTTTTTTTGGTAAAGGATCCGAAAGTAGTATTTGGAAAAGGTCCCGTAGCAAACCCGTTCGGTTAACAAGGTCACACGAAGGTCATTTGGAAGAAGAAGTCAATATTTTGGGACTTACTCATCGAAAGACTTAGAGGTCCGCCACTCATCGGACTTCATGCATATCACGAAGAATGTCTCATGAACCTCGCTAGGTTTCCTAGATATGTACCAGAAGTCAAAAGATACACTTCAAGCAACGAAAGGACCTATGCCTATTGGGACTCGTGAACGACCTACATCCAAAAAAGAGAGAGAAAGGACAACATTACTCTCCACCTCATGAAGCTACACTCGAGCAAGGAAGAGAAAAAACATGATTAAGTTCTTGAACAGCAGTGAAGGTCCCTTCCGATACTCCTAACATAAGGAGACTCATAAACATGAAAGAGAATAAAATCGCATACATAAAATCCCATGATTGTCATGTGTTGATGACACAGCTTGTTCCCAGTGGCGGTGCGAGGTATTCCGCCAGATTGGGTACGAGGGACAATCATAAAGCTATGTTCGCTTCTTCAACGCGGTGTCGCAGAAGGTCATCGAGTTTAATAAGGTATCTAGTCCGCATGATGATATGGTCAATAGTCCGGTTAGCCTTGAGATGATCTTTCCTCCATCCTTCTTTGATATTATGGTCCATCTCATGGTCCACATTGTTAAAGAGATAGAAATTCTCGACCTGGTTCCTCCACAATATGTTCCTTTCGAGAGGTACATGGGTATCCTAAAGAAGTATGTTCAGAATCGTCTCGCCTGTATATCGCGATTGCGCAGGTGTCAGCACAGTATGAGGTGATCGAGTTTTGTGTTAGTTACATTGATGATCTGAATCGACATGGCCCCCAGATCACGCCATGAGGGGAGGCTACGGGAAAAGGGACTTTAGGGAGAAAAGAATCCTATAGCGATTTATCTACTTGCATTTAAACAAGCACATTTCACAAGATTGAAACAAGCAATCGAGTGGCTCAGATATCTATGATCACGAGATGAGTCTACGCACCCAATACCCAGAGAAGTCGATAAGTGGATCGAGTGGAGCAATGGATCATTTCGCGCTTGGTTACAAAAGCAATCATGGGCAAGCATGACGATGAACAATCAAACTCTTGGCTCGAGGACCGCCCACAACAATCATATCATTTCAAGGGTATGAGATAAATGGGTACACATTTTACACGACAACCCAAGATAGCAAGAGCACCAACCAAAAAAAAGGCGGCCCAGATAGATGCCTTGGACAAATATGGAAAGATGGACACCTACTATGGTTTCATAGAGGAGATCTGGAGCCGAGTACGGGCCATTAAAAGTCCCTCTGCTTCGGTGCCAATGGGTCAAACCGATACCGTGGATATCGATAAGTACGGTATGACAACCTGTGGACCTCAAGCAAGTGGCCTATAGGGACGAACTGCTCAGGTTTCACTAATGATGTGACACAGTATTCTATGTGATGAACATGGACAAGAAACCGAAAAAGGTATGAGAAGACTAGCAAGAGCGACGCCAAGGCGCCATGTCGTTCTTCCGTAAAAGAAGGATTGTCTGAGTTGAGGGTGTCACGACGAAGAAGAGTATAATCGCTCGACGAGCTGCCTCCTTTCATGGTGGACGAGACATTAGTGTCCTGAATGATACAGAGGAATCTCCTCACGCACGCCGCGATCATAATGAAGGATCACTTGTAAAAGCAAAGTATGTTAGCAATAGGATTTGTCGACGATCGGATCGCCGACCGCAAAAGTGAAGAGGGTGTTAGTGTAAGGGACCCACTTGAGCTTGCTCACCGGAGGTTCAAGGCTTGCAGCGAGAGGCTCGGAGGAAGACGACAGAGGGCGTGACACAACGAAGTTATACTGGTTCGAGCCCCCGAGCGGTAATAGCTCTACGCCCGCCTTTCTCCGGAGGCGAGGAATCCACTAATTGTGCGTGACAAAGAGATGATTACAGCTCGAGCCCGAAAGTGCTCTGCTTGTGTTTTCTCGGTCTATTGCTCATGAGTCTCCGCCGAGGTAATGGTTTACTCAAAGTCGCTTTTGCGGCGGACTCTCGTTATGTGGGTGTACAAAGCAAAGGTTTACGCTCAAAGAAGTGCAGTGATTCTAGCCTCGAGCTACCAGAGCGCCGTGTTGAGTGTCGTCTTCGTTGTCCTTGAGCTCATGCATCCTTGGTCTTTATATCCCTTCGCACGTAACGGTCGGGAGAAACTCGGATCGTGGGTTCTTAATGCGACCGAAGACAGTCAGAATCGCCCGGCTTGCCGCAAGACCGAGTCATCCCCACGACCCGCTTCTTCCAAGAATCGCAAGTCAATCGCTAGATCCGAGATCCCCATGACCAGGATCAACGAGACCCCGCCGAGCTCGAGGTCGGCGAGGTCGAGCTCAAGCGACCGAAGCTAGCATACCAAGGCCGAGGTCGAGCGCCCCAAGGCACACCCTGTGTCGTGGTCGGGCCTTCCGAGTTGGGGAATCCGCTCGACCGACACGCACGGCCAAGGAGTACCCACTCGCCACTAGTTCCCCGAGGCTCTAGGCCTGAGGAGCCCTCATGACGACCTTGAGCCCGAAAATCGCAAAAATCCTTCAGAGGTCTTGTCTCCTTGGTCGAGGTCAAAGGAGACCGCGAGGCTAGTCTTTGGCCCCGACACCGGGCGACCTTCTGACTCGATGTTGGTGCGGTACGACGGTTGGAGGGCACCGGCGGTGTCCTCGTCCCGAACCCCATCGCGCCCACAAATCGCGCTTGGTACGCTTTTTGAGGCGCCAAGGGCCGGATTTTCACCGAGTTGCGGTTTATAAACCCAACGCAAGACTTCGCCGGAAAAGGCTTCACTTTTGCGCCATTCGCTTAGCTTTATAGTCTTTTCTTCATCGCAGACCTTGAGCCCCCGAGCTCAACGCCGCTCATCCCGACAATGCCCGCTGCCCAGATGGGCCCGAGTCCAAAGAGGAGGGACCACCTTGAGTTGGTGCCGCCATTGCTCATCGGGCCAGACCGCATCCATGCGGGCCTCGAGCCGGGTCGCGGCTTGCTGGTCCGCCCAAGGTGCCGATGACCCAATTGCGACGACGGCTCTCGAGCGGCCGATGAAGACGGTTGATGACACCGGCCGCCGAGGTCGGCGCCTCGCCAAGGCCTCCAAGATGGCACCTATGGCGCCTCCAACCGCCGCAGATGAGGCCGTTTAGGTTGCTGGCCGCCATGGTCGCCCCGACCATGGAGGCCTGAGCGACCACACCTTTGGGGTCGACCACGATCCTACCGAGGTCGGGCCATGATGGTCTTGCCAAGACCCGAAAGCGAGGTCTCCGTGGGGAAGGGAGCCGAGAATACCCCGGCCAAGGAGGAGGAGCGCGGCGTGATCAGCCAAAGCGCTCCAAGATCGAGCAAACCAAGGTGGAGGAGTCAAGAAGACTACCGGGCCACCCCCGCCAAGCTCGAGGCCCGAAGTTAAGGAGGTCGAGGACAAGTTGGAACGAGCGACCAAGCGGCGAAGAGTGCCATGGCCCAACTCAAGGCGAAGCGCCATCGCCTCGACTCGGGCCACGGCCCTTCGACCTGTATGAAGCTACTCACCTTGAGGGCCAAGTCCGCTAACGTGAGCGTAGAGAAGCTTGCTCGATATGGGTCGATCCAGAGATGTGGTTAGCAAAGCACAAGTTGCACATAGAATTTTGTAAGACAAAAAGATTAACAGTAACGAAGCCTTTTGCGTAAATGAATTGTGTCTCGAGATGAAGTTGTTCCGCCTGCTTAGGACCAAAGTTTTCATTATGTACTTAGCCTTTCTTCGAGAAAGTATACCCTTGCCCATTTCGCTGGATCCGAGGTCGAGCGACGCGTGCCTCTGCACAAGACGAGATACGACAAGCGCCTACGACCGCAAAGTTGAGGACAGATCCGCAAGAGTGACACAAAGTGAACCCACATGAGATGGTCACACCCAGACATCGCCGAACGATCAATCGCGACCATGCGCATTGCTCAACAATCAAAGTGGCGAGGCTCTCCGGCCCGCACTGTGGGAGAGCTAGATTTGGAAGAGGTTCGCTTACGCTTTAGCTCTTCCATCGGGGTGAACGCCAAACTCGCGACGCTTAGACTATGAGCGAATGTACGCAAGGCCAAGGTCGTGGTTTGTAGAAAAAGGGTCTCAGAAAAGAAAAGAGCAACACAAGACCGACTTTTGTCCCGCAAGGTCGAGAAAACGTCGATTTCGAAATTTACTAAGTACAACTTAATAGAGATCCATAGGGTAAAGCTTAGACCCAAAGATGTTAAGGCCGCCTTTGGGAGAGACTTTGAGACTCGACCATGACCATGTGTTCGTTGTTTGGCATCGAATGTGGGCTTGACTCAACCCCGACGCAGGGGAGCTTGAGGCGAAGAGACTCGCTTATGAATAGCTCGACCACTGGGGGTCATTATTAAGCTCGCGACATTCGAGGCCAAGACCAAGAGCACTTGTACGCAGGCCTGACTCACGAAATCTCAAACCCAAACCGACACGAAAATATGAACGTAAAAGAATACCAAGACCAACATAATGATTGAATAATGGCTGTATTGAAATTGAGGATAAAGGCGCATACGTAGTTTTCGTCGGGTCGATATTCCATTTAGCTAGAGAGCTCTCGCCATCGGGCAACATTAGCTTCCAGAAGCCCTCGCGGCGATCCGCCAAAACAACTCTATAGGGCCTCCCACTATGGGGATAACTTGTTGGTGCCGGACGAGCTCAATCCGCCGAGCCAAGTCCCCAACAAGGAGCCGCTTAGGTCGCATCGATCGAGACGCATGTCCGCGAAGAGCTCGCAGTAGCGCTGATCGATAGAAAGGCACGGCATCTTACTTCTTCGCGAGGGTAAGGTCGAGGGACCGTTTCAGGCCAAGTCGGCGTGATCGACTGTCGACTTCCGCAGAGCCTAGCGTGACCTTCGGAGGCGTGATTTCGCCGCATCAACATAAGCCTAAGGGTGAAGACCCGCTGTTTTCGGCCGACAAAGGGTACGTAATGCACTATAGGACGGCGGGAAGTTCGCCCACCTAGGTCTGCCGCCGGTCATTCGAGCTCATTTGATACTCGCTTGATGCCTTGACGACCGTCTGCTGGCGCGCTTCCATCGCTTCCATTGCTCGCGACGCCACCAAGCATAGCAAACTTTGGCGCCACGTCTTCGCAATATTCCCGGCAGCCAGGGAAAGGGCCGAGGATGTCGCGCCCCATGTCGAGGAGAGCCAAGCGAGCGGATGGTCTTGAGTACGAGGCGGTTCCGAGCATGGAACCGGGCGAGCTCGATATGGATGATGTCACGAGCATCCTCAAGCGCAGATTGGCCAAGAGACCCCGGGAAAACCTTACCGACCATCGCCTCGAAGAAGAATGTGCTCCACAGAGGCCAAGTGGATGTCATTCGCAGTACTTACCCTCCTCTCGTCGAAGATTGATGGCGACGCCAAGGTCTTCGTGGACGACGCCCGAGGAATCGCGCCATCGGACGAGCCGAGATGGGACAGAGATCTGGCCGGGTTGTCCTTCCTGGTGCGGCTCGAAGTTCCGTGTCCTGAACCATTTCTCCATTTCGCGACCTCGGCGAGATACTTTTGTCATCGAGTCTCCCCGCATTGGTGGTCTTTGCCGAATCGGTTGACCGTGAGTCGAGTCGCCTTGGCTACCAAACCGACGACGCCAAGCGCCTTTGCAAACTCGAAGACCCACGAGGAGAGCTCCATATCGCCACGTTGTTAGTCGCCGAGAATCCAAAGCTAACAACATACCTTAGCCCCGCCACGCTGGGTGAGAATATGATTCCAGCCGAAGCGCTGCTGAAGGATCTCGAGCCGTCGGCACATGATCCGAAGTTTCTCCCCATTGTCGAAGGATTGCTTGGAATGAACCTACCGAGGGCGGAAACAAGGGTGTGGAGTCATCGCATGGGGAACCGTGCCTGCGTTCGAGCCACACGAACGGATCCCGCCGGATGCGCCATGCCTCGAGATCTCGGCGTCGCACCTTCAATGAGCGGCCACCGCCCCACGGCGCCAAATTGCCGACGATCGGATCGCCGACCGCAAAAGTGAAGAGGGTGTTAGTGTAAGGGACCCACTCGAGCTTGCTCACCGGAGGTTCGCTTAGGCAGAGAGGTCTGAGGAAGACGACAGAGGGCGTGACACAACGAAGTTATATCGGTTCGAGCCCCTCGAGCGGTAATAGCTTTACGCCCGCCTTCTCCGGAGGCGAGGAATCCACTAATTGTGCGTATAAAGAGATGATTACAGCTCGAGCCCGAGTGCTCGCTTGTGTTTTTCCGGTCTATTGCTCATGAGTCTCCGCCGAGGTAATGGTTTCATTTCAAAGTCGCCTTTGCAAGTGACTCGTTATGTGGGTGTACAAAGCAAGGTTTACAGCTCAAAGAAGTGCAGTGATTCTAGCCTGAGCTACCAGAGCGCTGTGTTGAGTGTCGTCTTCGTTGTCCTTGAGCTCATGCATCCTTGGTCTTTATATCCCTTCGTGACGAATTCGCCGGGAGAAACTCATGATCGCGGGTTTCTAATGCGACCGAAGACAGTTCAGAATCGCTCCCGCTTGCCGCAAGACCGAGTCATCCCCACGACCCGCTTCTTCCAAGAATCGCAAGTCAATCGCTAGATCCGAGATCCTCGGGCGACCAGGATCAAACGAGACCCCGCCGAGCTCGAGGTCGGGCGAGGTCGAGCTCAAGTGACCGAGCTTAGCATACCAAGGCCGAGGTCGAGCGCCCAAGGCACACCTGTGTCGTGGTCGGGCCTTCCGAGTTGGGGAATCTGCTCGATCGACGCCGCCGGCCAAGGAGTACCCACCCTCGCCAGATTGCTTTGCTTTTGGTGTAATAGACTACTAACATACTAGTTTCTCATTCCTCTAGAGGTTTTCCTGTTGTTCAGATTTTCCGCTCAAATTGTACTAATATTTGACTAACAATATTGTTCAAAGTCCTCTGTACTAATATAACAAGGTGACAATTTGCAATGGAATTATAAGAGTGCAAAAATTACTTTATTTCTTACAATTTTTAAAAAAAGGCTAATTGAACCTAAAGTGGTAAAAGTATTTTTAAAATTATTTAATGAAACAATAGTTAAACAAAGAAATAAAAAAAGAAATTTAAATGCCTTTTTAAGATTTTTATTTATTTTAACTATTATTTCATTTAATAATTTTAAATATTTTAAATAATTAGTTTTTTTTAGATTTCTTTTTATTTATCGTTTATCCATTGTTTCATTAAATAACATTTTAAAAATTATTTAATGAAACAATAGTTAAAAAAGAGATTTAAAAAAAGAAATCTTAACAAAAAGGCTAATTGAACCTAAAGTGGTAAAAGCATTTTTAAAAATTATTTAATGAAACAATAGTTAAACAAAGTAAATAAAAAATCTTAAAAAGGCTAATTGAACCTAAAGTGGAATGTAAAGATTAGAAAGTTTAATTAGCCTTTTTTAAGATTTTTATTTATCGTTTAATCTATTGTTTCATTAAATATTTTAAAATATTTACTACTTTAGGTTGATTAGTTTTTTTTTAAGATTTCTTTTTATTTACTGCTTAATTATTAAAAAAGAAATCTTAAAAAAAGGCTAATTGAACCTAAAGTGGTAAAAGCATTTTTAAAAATTATTTAATGAAACAATAGTTAAACAAAAATAAAAAAGAAATCTTAAAAAAAGGCTAATTGAACCTAAAGTGGTAAAAGTATTTTTAAAAATTATTTAATGAAACAATAGTTAAACAAAGAGATTTAAAAAAGAAATCTTAAAAAAAGGCTAATTGAACCTAAAGTGGTAAAAGCATTTTTAAAAATTATTTAATGAAACAATAGTTAAACAAGAGATTTAAAAAAGAAATCTTAAAAAAGGCTAATTGAACTAAAGTGGTAAAAACATTTTTAAAAATAATTTAATGAAACAATAGTTAAACAAGAATAAAAAAAAGAAATCTTAAAAAAGGCTAATTGAACCTAAAGTCTGGTTGGTGTATTCAACCGGACCGATAGTGTTTAGGTCATGGCTCGCCGACCGATTCGATCGAGCCCTGCTGGTGTATCCAACCCAGATCGATGGGAGACATCAAGACGGTTGGATACACCAACCGGACCGATAGTGCACCTATAAATCCCTCCCGCCGCCTTTCTTCCCCAATTTTTGCTACTCCGCCATTGTTCCTCAATCTCTCCTCCTCCCGCTGCTTATGAAGACCTCCGACGACCGGACGCCCGACGACCCCACTGGCGCTGCCCTCGCCTCCGACGACTCCCACACGCGGCTCCTCGCCCAAGCCTTGCCTCCGCCTCCTTGCCTCCTGGCCGTTGCCTCCGCCGCCAACCCTAGGGTTTGTGCCTCCTCACTGATGAGATCACTTGTCACTTGATGAAAGTGCTGGAGTTTGTGCTGCCGATTCTAGAACTAACAGATGGTGTCAGGATTCATGCTTGCTGCCGATTCTAGAACTAACAGATGGTGCTGAAATCAACTAGGAAATATATAAGAAATGGGTCTTATATCATCCTCGAGGAAGTCGAAATGGCTTTGCTTTTGATAATGGTTGAGCGATTTGTCGCTTGGTTTCGAATCAAACTCAAAAAATGCGCCCGTGATGTCATTCCCGGAGTATGTTTGGCGATGAGTTGTGTATTTTTTGGTTGTGCCTCTGGTTGCTTGTTAAAGGTTGCCGAGGTTGTTGAATGGTCTTGGTGTTTGCTCAGAAGAAGATCCTTTTTAGTGGCATTACTTTATCTGTTGGTGTTGATTCAAAGGAACCGATTGAGAAATTTGAGGACTAGCCATCGAGCTAGAGGTCAGATTTCTTGATCCGAGGCACCGATTTTATTCTCCTCATCGCCGCTTCTATGATGATTCAATTAAATGAGGCAATATTAATCATGTTAGTTAGTGGTTTCTCCGATTCAAAGACTGCTTAGATCATTGTGTCTAAAATTTCAACTTGGTTTTATTGCTGCCAGATATGTGACATGCTATCATGTTATTAGTTCCCTGTTATGAGGCTTGGTTCGCAGTGAATAACTTTGGCTAACTGCTTTAGTCCAAATTGGTCATTGCCCTACTATTCAAGAGCTTTTCATAGTCCATTGTTGAGTTCTAGTGAATCAAGTATATTAAATAAAGGTCAATTGTATAGATTCACTAATTTGATTTGTATACCTTGTGATATATTGCTGAAATTGGTGTTGGAGGGCTCATTTGGAGCAACCCATTAATTTATTAAATCTGAGAGCAATAGTTGTATGACTCCATTATTGCTCCTTGTTATGTTGCATTTGATCCTTGCCGTGGAAGGAGAGGTATTGCTCTGTGATGTATGTGTGAGATTTCTATGTATATGTGAAGTTTGAAATGTATATGTATCATGTCAAATGAATATGTATCATGTGAATTATTCTAATTTCTCGTGAATTTTGAAATTTCTATGTATATGTGAAGTTTCTACGATATGTGAGATTTGTATGTATATGTGTCCCTACACGCTCACAAGACTTGTCAAGATTAGTTTAATTGTGAATTTTCTTTTTTGTAACTCCTTGATATAATGAATTTAATCTTGAAATTTCATACGAGGCTACCTATGTATAAAATTGTAGGTTCAGATTCATTATATTCCGAGAGTTATAAAAAAGAGAAAATTGACAAGTTTAAGTTTTTAAATATTTGCTTATCGAAATAATGATTTCACACTCTGCAACTTTTTAATTCATCGTTCATAGGCTTCTCCCGCCTCTTCTTCATTGATCAATAAAGAAGAGCGGAGGAAGCCTATGGACAAGGGTACGCAGAAGACAAAGAACCAAGTCCATTTCTGCTTAGCGAATCCTCATGGCTTCGCCTTGCAAATTTGACGCCTCGTGACATCCATGTTTCTTGAACTTGCAGGGCTTATTTTTTTTAAATCATTTTAGTGTGGAATAAGAATGATTCATTATTTTTATTACAAATATATTCTTAAGTTTATATGAATTTTTTCATATTATTTTTTCATTTCGAGATGTATATGTATCATATGAATTTTTTCTAATGTATAAGTATCATTTTAAAGTTACATGTGCACATGTTTGTAGCATGAGGTCACAACATCACTTGATTTCCTCTCAACTCTAGCAAAATTACCATCGATAGTATTTGGCCGATTTACACTAGGAACATCTTTGGCGTCATGCTACCATCCTCTCTACCGTCTCTTCCCCACCATCTTCCACGCCGTTTTAGAGTAGTACCATCAGCTTTGCATGAAATGTGATCTATTTTCGTTAATTTTCAGTGCTTCTTCTAGCCTAAGAAACGACGATGGACGATGAAAGATTTGATCAAGACGAATTTATGAGAAGTTTGATTTCGGGAGGTGATGGTCATGAGATCGCGGAGCTCGCACCGCCTCATGGCCGCCGAGGCCACCGAGGCCAATGAGGTCGCAGAGCACGATGAGGCCGGCGAGGTAACAATCACCACATTCATGATTGTCGGTTCCACTACCATGCTAAGCCAACATCCCGACCTGCTCATGATTGTACCATGCTTTCAGATCGGTCAACCAGCAGCAATCACGCCGCCGAGGTCCAAGCAAGAAGAAGAAGGCAAGACATGTTATCACCGAAGTCGGCGAGGACGGTCGACCTCTTTCACCCTCGGGCGCTTTGGCTGTTCAATTCGACATGCGGCGCCCACGTTAGGGACCACGTGGCAATTAGCATAGCAAAATGGGATCAGTCCTCAAGATACGAAGAACATGCTTTGGAACGATGTGAAGGAGACATTCACCTTCCCCAAGGGACCGAAGAGAAGGTGAAGAGTTACACTCTCAAGAAGATGGCGGTCGATTCCGCACTTATAAAAAGAAGTGAACACGGAGTATATCAAGAAGAATTGAACGCCGACTTCAACAAGCACCCAAAGTTGTAAGATCACCGGGATGCGCTTGTGAACTACAAGATTTTGGACGAAGGTCAAAGTTTGAGGAGAAGAATAAGTGAATGCACAGAAGAAGAATTATCACCACCGACTCGCCCGGTGGTTACCGCCATGCAATACCAAAATGGGAGAAGAGGGAACAGACACGCTAGCGAAGGGTTTTCACCCGCAACAATGGATTGGCCCGACAGAGCAAAGCATTGGTTCTATGCTCACGGCGGCAACCTTGATGATAATGGCAATGCCTTGTGTTTGGGGAGGTGCTAAGAGATGTGGCGGAAGGCTTGTACAACCATCGAGGAGTCTTCCCAGTAGCTTTGTGCCAAACAGGAGAACAACGAGCTAACAAGGGCCTTGCAAAATCCAGAGCACCTCGACGTACACGAGGCGCCGGCGTTGTCCCGTGGAAGGTTGGTTTCGCCAGACGCCGAGACCTATAGGAGTCGGGCGAGAGCAAGGCTCGACAGACACAACAACTTAGTGCGCTTGAAGAACGCCTCAATCAAACAAATGAGAGAATGCAAGAAGAGATCCCAAGAGAGGTGCAGCTAGCCTTGAGCCAACAAAGGCGAGACGGGCCAAGAACCTCAAGTAATCCTAACATCATCTCCGGGCAATGGCAAGCAAGGCTTCCGGTGAAATGTGGCGAGCGACTTGGACAAGTATCCGTGAGACGACATCGACAAATAACACCTTGTGAGCTGCATATCCAAGCGCGAACTTACCTTCAAGGCGGCCGATGGCATGGTTCACCCATTAGAGCGGGCAGCTTATCCATGGCCAACAGATACCGTCAGATACTCCAAGGTCTCGGTGGAGGAGGTTCGCCAGTACGAGGACCTTGACCTCAAATTCTGGAGGTGACGGATCTGGTTAGGAGAGGCAATACACAATTTCATCCTGTGGCGCAAACGGTACATAATTTTTCGAGATAACATGGACGGTCGCTCCGCTGAAGAAGCTCCGAGAAGAAACTGCCTCCTCCCAAGAAGGCGCCGACCTACACCACCTCCTGCGCGATATAAGCCCGACAAGAAGCCCGCCTCCTACACCATCTCCTCGCAAGATATAAGCCTCGAAGAAGTCCGTCTCCTCCCAAGAAGGCGCCACCTACACCACCTCCCGCGCACATAAGCGCCACAAGAAGCCCGTCTCCTCCCAAGAAGGCGCCGACCAAGGAAACAAGCCACCGCCAAGAGCTCCCAAGAAGACGGGTCCTCCACCCAATCCAAGAAGCTAGCTGAACTTCCAAAGCGCAGTATGATATGAACGATGAGGAGACCAAGAAGGTGGTAAAATGAGAGGTAACTAAATTTCTTAAACCCAAGTCACCAGAGAAGAAGGTTCAACTCGCACGTAAGAATTTTATAAAGGCTTAATGACTATTAAAAATTTGAAGGATAAAAAGAAATGCCTCGCCAATCAAACTACGAGCGACATTGAGTAAGGAATGCCCCAAGAAGAAGATGTCACCGAGGGAAGGGTAAGGAGATGCAACAATTCTTCGATGAAACCGCCTTAACGCAAATCAAATATTAGGCACGGAAGAGATTGAGTTTGCCCAAGTAAAATGGTTATTTAAAGTGGGCGAGTCATTGGTCGAGCATGAGGAGTCTGCCCACCTAACGACAAAGATGCGGCAATTTCATGAATGGTACTTGGACGCGACCAAGCATGGTCTACGATGTTATTTGTCAAGTTTAAGCAACAAGATTTTTTTCGCGGTGAAGGTGAATTTTTGTCGATCGACTACATATATGATCTATACTGCACAGACGCCTCGGCGTGAGCTTGATGGGTTGTCGGACTCGTAAGTGTCTTAATTATTTGCAAAAACTATCGTGCACTTCCTTGTACTATACTAACTTGCAAGCCTAACTAATTTCTTATGTAGCATGGAGATACAAAGATGCCAAGGATCGATTTTACATAGGCTTCATGGACCCGAGAGTTATCAACGTGACAACCGTTAGAGACCATTCAAGTTTAAACAGAGACTAACGATTCAATGCGCTAATGGGTCAAAGATATAAGTCAAAGATATATCTAGCCTACTCATTTGAATACGATTTCGTACCACCTCATTCGCCTCCTTTTTCATAACACGATGTTAGAACTAATTAGTTATCTACGCTGACAAATCTATGTATAGTTTTCATTGGATTCTTCTTATGATCGAGCTAGATCATAGCTCGATCACAATTATGGACTCATAAAGGAGACCGGTTGAAAAGTATCAAAACTTTATCGACATGCTCAACCGGTATTAATTCTTGTTTCTTTCATTATCGTACTAGTTCTATTTCCTTCAATTTGAAACAAATTCTAATCATGTACAATTCAGTAATCACATGTGTAGTGCATTCACACGTTCCCGCTAAAAACGTATGTATTCAAGGAGGAATTTGACATTACAATTGCCTCGTGTAACGATATCATAATGCTAGCTTTTAGTTAGTTAACTTAATTTCCTTGCATCCATTTCACACTTTCAACTTTTTCTACCGCAGATCTTGACTCAACCGCGGGTAACAATTTATGCGGCTACTATGTATGCGAGTTTATGCACACCCAAACCGAGCAGCCAACCGCATGCTAAAAGGCAACAAGGGGTGAGTAAATATAATTACTAGCTTCAATGATGTATAGGTATTCCTTATATCTTGTACAAATTCAAGTATTGATTAGTTAATGACTTAACGATAGGTGCCTCAATATTTGGCGGAAGAAGGTTCGAACTCTCACCACGAGTGAGAGCAATTCAAGAACAACTCATCGGCTTTATTTATGATGAGGTCGTAAATCCAAAAAGCGAGTTTCACGAATCGAAATTTTAACAGTGGTGCCCTTCGATAAGGACCGATTGAATCGTCGGGTTCGACATCTACGGCTAGCAAGAGCGATGCGTAAAAGATCCCGGCGAATGTAAGGAAAAAAATACTAAAGTTGTAATTAAAGTTGTGTACATATATATTGATACATTAGACGATGAGCGTAAGAACAAATATGTGTACATATTTTAATACATTAGATGTAATTAAATTTGTTAATGAATGTTCAATGATTTAATTATCGTGCAAAGTGCATGATTGATTATCGTGCTTTTAATTAGTTGTGATTTAACACACACATATATATAAATAATAGCTCTTGGAGAAATATACCTATATATATACAAAACATCGATGGGTTGGAGAAACCAACCAGCATCGATGAGGTCCTCGAGGGTTCTGACGCCACGCCACGTGAATTC
The DNA here is from genome assembly GCA_036346375.1 of Guadua angustifolia. NCBI lineage: Eukaryota > Viridiplantae > Streptophyta > Magnoliopsida > Poales > Poaceae > Guadua > Guadua angustifolia. The sequence continues at coordinate 40,847,869 of CM070512.1, forward strand.
GAACCGATCGATACTTTATCATTACCGGTGAGTGAACCGATCGATGCCCTTGAGCATCGATCCGGATGGCTTCAGACGGTTCAAAAACCGCTACTAAAGGCAGTTTTGGACCGGGACTAAATGCCCTTTCCGTAGTAGTGCAAGAATAATACTTGTGGAATTGTTCATTTTAAACAGTTTTTCCCATATTAAAAAAGCACATAAATCCACTTATGGCATTCAGCCACTTTGCTACTTCGAAATGGTATGAGACATATTTATTTCATTTTCAATTTCAAATTTACCGGTACATAAATTATACTTATAATAATAATAAAAGAGCTCTCTAAATAACGGATCCCTTATTATGCTGATGAATATCCCCTAGATTCGATTGTGCCCTGCTGCTTGTCTTGGGAGCTTATGCGTGACTACTGTTTCGTTGTCGCATTCAAAATTGTCGCGTGAACGAAGTGGTGACTTGGGAGGCCACTTAGCTTTCGTCCTTCCTAGAATTATTATTTTTATTACGAAAAGAAATCCTGAAGTAGGAGAGAAAAATGAAATGTAAATCTTGTTATGTTGGCAAATGGCACTCCTTGTGCGATGTGCACGTCCACACTCTTAAAACATTTTTAGGCCCCATTTGGAACTCAAGAATAGGAAAAACACAAAAATTCGGAACTGAGAACACAAGAAAACTACGTCGGTGTTGTTCAGATGTCACAAAGGAAAACACACAAGAATTTGCTAATTGCTGGCCACGTTTCATACAACGGGCGGTCAGGATGTAACCCCATTGCTTGCAGTCGCTTCACATTTGATAAATTCAAAAGCCGCTACAGTATTGGACCTTCAATTTACTCAACAGAATGAAATCTGCATTTCTTTTCACTGATCCAGAGAAGTTCACCTCGTCAAAAATAACAATATGAACACCCGGTAAAATGCTAGGAAAGAAGATGAAGATGCGACCAGCCTATGGCTATCTGCAGTAGGACCAAGTTACACAGGTCTGAAAAATGGACCATACTGAGCAGCAAAACATTCCACAAGGCATAAACCATTGTGCGATATCAACGTCTACTACCCTTTGCGAAACCACCCAGTTCAAGTGCACTGAGCACAAATGATGCTCCAAAATGGCACCAAAGCTCTTGTGGAAGTTCAAGAATGCACAGCTACACAGGCAATCATCACTGTGGTATTTTGCTGATCTCCTTTCATTGGAAAACCCTCTGGTCTGAGACATGGGCTTTTGCGCTGTACAAATTTCTATATTTCAACAAGAAGGGTGGCTGCAGGAGCCTCAAAGAGTGCTTAGGTTGGCAAAATGAGTTCCATCGCCAACTTAAGTCTGCTGTGCATGACATGAAGAGTTCAGGGGTCTTCTTAGACCAGCTTCCACCTGATAAAAAAAACGTCACGATAATTTCCCAAAAATACATGCCCGAGTTGCAATAGCTCTCCATAAATGCATCCAAATAATGATCCATGAGGTACTACCAATAGCACTTGATGCCAATCAGCCCAAAATTGTTCCTAACAACCTATTGCTCATTACAACCTAATATGTACAAAGTTTGAATATTTAACCAAGAACTCCATTATTATCGCACATTAGCCTTATAATAGCAAGCAGTCAGCCAAAAGTGTGTATTGGTGTGTTATTTCATGTTATAGTAGGCAGTAAAACAAAGATGCGTCCTCTTCAAACTCTTCAGCTAGATGGGTTCAAACTCAGAGAGCACATGTTCAGATTGGGTTAGAGAGCACTGCTGGGAATTAGTTGTGCTACAAAGCAGACTAACAAAAAAGACTGAGATGACATAGATAGGCTATGATAAATACTGGTGAGCATAAAAGAACAAGATACCCATATCCACATTTTGTAATATAACAGTTTTTTAAATTAGTTCATACATGTGGCTCTCCAACAGTACATGATATTTAGCACTGGATATCCAAAAAACTGATGAAACCAACTCCAGAGAGGCATCGAGGACCCATGCCATCATACGCCATAATTATGGTTCTGTACCACCATAATGACTTAATGAGCAGTCACGATTAACTGTGTTCAAGATATGTAGAACTTTCATGCATTCATAGAGTCAGTCTTCAACTTAAATGAGACAGTGAAATAAGGTTACCACTCCTTGCTAACAACCTTATAAGGGCAGGATTTTTGACACAACAATGGACATGTAGATGAAGTCTCAGAATGAACTTGTTATATTATAATCCCACTAACTGGGAATAACTTACATCATTAGCCAGAAAAGATCTACTATCGAAAGATTTAAGTCGTGGAGATTGGGCTGCAGATGTTGACCCACTATCAGTACTACCACTTCGTTTATCACCCTGCAAATAGAGCAATTCTTTGTAAATAACACATACTAGGCTTCTATCAGTGTTGACAAAGACTTGCACCATTGATAAATGAGTTAGCAACTGAGTGCTGCGGTTTCAGAATGGTACAAGATAGTCCTCACGAAAAATGCATACAATACCTTGACAGCTAAGAGAGACATAAATTTACGTAACTTCAACCTGAAAAGATGTATGGCAGAAATAAAACCTCAACATTATGTTTCTACTGATAAGAAAGACAACCAACATCTAGAATACATAAATATGAATGCTAGATAACAAGGTCAGAGAAGAGAGAGAAGAATACAAACATTTTGTCAGGATGAAAAGGTGCAGAAAAGCAAGGTAAATGAAACAAATGTGTATCCTAATTCTAGTTCTTGAAGTCCATTGCAAGACAGAAAATTTGAGGTAATCTTCATGTTAGATCCAGCCATCTAGGTCAAATTTACCATCTTCAAATTAGTATACCCATAACAAAGGGATATCAATAGAACCATCACATAATTAGGATTAACAATTGTTTTGGGTCATGTTTGAGAACTACAAAAAATATTCCTTGCAGAATTTAGTGGCCAGATGGAATCCACCTCTATCCCATGGGAAAACAACCTAACTGAGAAATAATCCAGGGTATGATTTCCCATGATTTCAAAGTTACCAATTGTATTTTTTTAAAAAATTGATGAACTATATATGGTTCATTCTTGAGAACCTGAGAATATTATAAATTTTAAGTATCAACAGCTACAATGCTAAATTTTTTAGACTGAGAATACTTGAAGGTGGGGAATATTATGTTAGCTGCAGAGCAGCAAAAATGTAAAGCAGCTCAAAATTGTACACAAAGATGTAATGTCTTATCTTGAAACTACGATGCGAATGCATTAGCAAAGGAAAGAGCAATTTTTATGAAAATGTAATGCAGTATGAATTAAAAAGATAGGTCAACCTTACCAGAAAAACTAAAAAGATATGTTATACTCTCCAAATATTTCTTTGGTACTTGTTCATACAAATACACATAAGGAAAGATGTAGAATAAATTAGAAGGGAATACCTGATTATTGCATGCATTGTTTCGGACGTCCTCCAAAAGTGAAGAATAGTAGGAAGGATCATATATTGAACCTCCCAATATATCATCAGCCATGGAATTCCGTCTAACTGAATTAGTTCTGGGGCTCAAGAAACTATTTCTTGCATCATAGTTTACTTCATGATATGTTGGGGTACTGGATGAGACCCCTAACCTATACATCTGGATCCATATGAATGATGACAAAAACCTCACTGAAAACCCAATAATTTGCATCCACAATGCTAGTCTTAGTGAGAAAACATAACGTTGACCATACTTCTCATCAGGAGTAATATTCCTGTATAAATAGATACAATAGTCAGAAGAATATGGACTATGGAGTAAACATTAAATTATAATTTTAGAATGATCTCCCTGTTACTAAAGAAGAAAGTGCACTAGCATATATTTCTATATTCATCTAATAGCACAGATATACCAAATAACTTATGCAGTTATTCTTCTAAGTTTGACGTTTGATAAACATAAGAAATTCGATAATACAACAAGCCAAGCCCATATAGGTACTTATTGGATGAAAAATCATTGAAAAACTATAAATTATTATACAGTATTCACAATACAACAAATACCGAAATTAAATATATCTGTAATAGAAGAAATACTTATGTGTGCCCAACTGAAAGAAGAATGTACAAACCCACTCCAGCGATGTCCTGTCAACTAGGCATTGAATGGGAATCATCAATCTAAACAAGTTTCAAGAAACAACGGTTTCCCTGAAACTTCAACAGAATCAATACTATTTCCCAGCTGAATGGCAGAAAAACTAACATGGAAATCAGATTGACACCATTCGGATTGGAGGGCACCAAGAAAATGCATTAAAACTTGCAGAGCTGTTTGACTTGATAGATATTTTGCATCATGCTCCATTAATTAAAAATTTATGAAGCCATCAAACAAAAAGAAATATCAATTAAAAATTTATGAAGCCATCAAACAAAAAGAATATCACCTAAAGTCACTAGTGACTATTCTATTTATTATACAGAACACCGTACCATTATTATTTTTCCATGTGCACAGATCTGTGCAATCACAATACTGAAAGGAAAAGCAGGTTATTAAACTGAAAGATAGTGGTAACAGAAGACATACCATATAGCATGTGAGAAGAGTATAAACCACGCAACATCAAGGATGATAGCAAAGAAGAGAAGGACAGCATATGTCCGGACAAGTCTCTGGCTACTGCTCTCAATTGCAACAACAGCAAAGAGCCCTATCACCAGGTTGATAACAAGAACCCCGTTGAACAATGCCCCGAGAGATCCAATCAGCGCACAACCAATCTAGAAAGTTGAAGAATTAATTATGCATGTGAATACCTTACTTTCAACTTTCAAGTAAATTCAACTTTCTACTAAGAACTCATTTCGACATTATAACAACTAAAATCACATAAAAATTAAAAGAAACAAACATAAAGCAAGAACCCTAATTATCATTGAAGCTAAGCATGCTGAATGTAAAACCATGATTTAAGCATCATGACATTTGAAGCGGACCAGTTTTCCTTGTTCTTTTACCAAACTTGATCAAAGATTCAACACAATAATGTCTATGAGATTCACTAAATTGCATCGATCAAAACTTATCTGTTTCCAACATTGTAAGCATCAAGAAGAAGAAAAACTGCCCAAATTCAAAAAAAAAATTTGCAATAACTTAGCCAAGGCATAATTATCACTGACATTACGGCAGTAAAATTAAAGCACTATTCTGATTCCAGCACAAAGTTATCTTTGCTCTTCCCCTTCCTATTTCCTAGACTGGTATACCATGAATAAAAAACTAGTCGAATCAGGAAGCTCATCTAGGTCACACTAGGCCAAAACTAATTGCATACCAATGCAACCATTAAGGACTGCTCGAACATGAACACTTTGTGCTAATTCTCTGTGTAAGAAGTCCACAAGCAAATAACCTTTTCTTTTAAAAGCATGAGGATTGTTTCTGGCGAGATGCAAGGAATATTATTAACTCTAACAATGAATCCAGCATCAAGTTATTACCCTTCAAGAACAAAGTTTTTTTTTTAAAAAAAAAGGTCGGAAGCCCATTCATGAGGAATTAAATCAAAATAATTACCAGAATTCAGACAAATTTAAGGTCCGAAGAACCAAGGACCTAATTACTACCAAGCTCGTAAAAGTCAAAATAAATAGCAAACTAAGTCATCTCCTTTCAACCCTTGCCTGTTTCCAAAGTTGCCATCAAGCATAAGAATTGAATTTGGGAAGCCCATTCAAGGAACAAATTGACTTGATCAAATGGAATAGAAAAGGACAAAAAACCTGGACAAACTCACAGCCCCTAGGCGAGGCACACACATATCACTAAAGCGGTGAATTGTACCAATGATCAAATTTGACTCCAGCATTAGATTCAACTAAAGGTTCTCACTTCTCTTTCCAAGGTTGCGTTATGCATAAGAATGAAATTGAAGCCCACCACCTAAATCGCATTCAACTAATAACTTCAACTTCCCAGAATATTTTGACACTATCTGGGTACACCCGGGGTCCCAAGAACGCCGCAACGCGCGCAATTTACCACTAAGGTAGCAAAATTACACCACGCCTAAATCTTCTTCGTCCTCTTCTCTTCTCCCAAGATTCCCATCACGGACAAGAACAAGAATAACAACAACAACAACAACAACAACAAGAAAGTAACCGATCTTGGGAGCCGGCAGCCGAGCACGCCGATCCGATCGAGCGGGGGGCGAGGAATGCGCGCGCACCTGGAGGTAGATGAAGGCGAGGGCGAGGGACTGGAGCGCGTCGTAGTCGCGCAGGAAGGAGCGCACCCGCGGCCCGATTCCGAGCGGCGGCGGGCACCAGCGCATTCCTACTCCGGCGAGCTCCGGGGCATGCAGATCGGGGTGTGGTGGGGGCACCCTCTGGGTGGTTCCTAGGCCAGGGGCTCCGCTTCCCGAGGAGGCGTGATCGAGGATGAACGGAGAATCGGGAGGAGGAGATTTTGCCCTCCGGTCGACGGTTTCCTGGCTGCTTTTTATGAAGGGGATCAGCAGTGACCGGAGAACGGGGGCAAGATGGGCGTTACCGAGCGAATGGGTTATTGTTGATTTGTTTGGAAACCTTTTTAACCAACTCCAACCTAAACCCTTATATTTTCTCTCTAAATCACTTATTTAGAAGTGGTATAAAAATTAGAGATACCCTATATCAAATTTGTCTCCAACCCACACTTCCTATTACTCACCCCTATTATTTATCTAAACATTATTATTACTTTGCACCCATGATCAATCATTTACTAAAAATAGAAATAACAAATAAAAAAATATTGAAGAAAATAGTAGGAGGAAGAAGAAAACCCCTAGATGTAGGGGTGAGAAAGAGTCTCTCTAGAATAGGGATTCCTTATAAGGGTTGGGTTGGAACTCACATTTTTCCAATTCTTAACATAATTTGGGATAGAATGAGGTTTAGAGCAAGCCCAACCCACCTCTAAACCTCCCCTATCCTAAATTATAAGAATTGAGTTCCAATCAACCCTTAAAATATGAGTTCACCCCTATATCTAGGCTTTCTCCTTCCCTATTATTTTCTTCAACATTTTTGTATTTGTTATTTCTATTTTTAGTAAATAATTCATGGGTGCAAAGTAATAATAATTTTAGATAAATAATAGGGGTGAGTAATAGGGAGTGTGGGTTGGAGACAAATTTGATATAAGGTGCCCATAATTTTTACACCACCCCTAAATGAGTGATTTAGGGAGAAAATATAAGAGTTTGGGTTGGAGTTGCTCTTAGGGGTGGGTTGGACTTGCTCTTAGTTTTTATTCCCTTTCTCTTTTTTCTCTGCCTCTTAAGCATTTAAACTCTTTTTGCTTCTAGTTCAAATTGAAATTATGTTTTCTCCAGGGCTTAGGTCATGTTTGGTTAGTGTGTCCCGCTACTTTTGTGTATGGATACTAACTCTTTTCCAAAAATTGATGTTTTAGACAATGATACGAGCTCCCTACATATATATATATGCTAATAATATTTTTCTTCACCATGTGTTAATTTTCTTCGGAGAATGATTTAGAAGTATTTTTTGTGATACATATGCTAATAATATTCTCATATGACAAATCGGAATACTTCTATTTCTATTAAAATTGGACTTCAACGCTTCGCAGCAACATCTAATTTGAAACGGGTGCAATATTTGAAGGATTTTGCAATTTGCAGAAAGGTCCGCATGAAAAGATATAGTGGAGGGAGGCCCATGCTCATCATTCAATCTCTGTACAGCAATTAGCACATTCTTGTTGGCCCATGTGATTTGCCATGACTTCAAGTTTAGATGAAGATGGTGACTAGTGAAGGTGTCAGTGCCATAGACTAATTGGGATGTGTTGGTCATCCAGTGGTGAGGCAGCGTGGTAGACGGCCACACTGAGAGGAGGAAGATGGTGAATTGAATGGGGTGCGCTTGATCTAGGATTCCAGTTCGAATGGCCATTTGTCAACTAGGAGCTCCCACATTTTGAATGCTAATTGGATCTTGCTTCGCAGTTGTACGTCTTATTGGCAAAAGCTCATCTCAATCTCAGACACGTTTGCTAGACACAAGTTCTCATGCATGAGGTCGACCGCGGTGGCGGTTTTCTCAGGCGACAGCAGGGTGAGGCTCAATTCGGTTGAGCAAGGCGCAATTAATAGAGCGGAAAGAGTAAGAAGGAGGTGGAACATAACGTGATGCGAATAGATTTTGAAGAAGCTCACCAGAAATGAAGTTTGAGCTTGGTGGAGTTCAGCGGCAATGGTGGCGACGGCGTTGTGCTTCATCTTGGGCAAAGGTGAACACGAAGATTGGAATTTGAATTTGATTGAGGGCTTTTCAAATCAGATGATTTAAAAAAGATTATTGGATTTGACAATTTTAATTTTTTTCCATCAACGGCAATATGTCTCTGGTAGTCCATAGTCGCAGTAGATGCGTCTCTAGCAGTCCGTAGTCACAGTAGATGTGTTTCTATAGCCGATAAGGATTGCTAATCAATAGGTGATGGAAACAACCACCAAGCGATGTTAAATAGTAATAGCCTCCTCACACCTCCCAGCCACCATCCATTGCATGCCTTCTTCTCCCGTTCTACTCCTCTTCCCGCATCACCTATGTCTCTTGCTAGTTGCTGCCAACCGTCCATAGGACACACGACCTTGATGCATCTCGCCGTCTTGCTGGTGTCAGCACCCCCTCCTCATCTTCTACTTGCTGATGGTTGTGGGTGAGGAAGTCTCGTATAACACCTTAATTTTTGCATCTTCTGAAAGTTTTCCAAATAAAATTAACTATTTGGATTTTTTTGAAATAGTTAAAACTAAATCGAGAATTTTCAAAGATAAAATGATTCAATCTAAATAATGTTAACTTAAATTAAATGAAAACTAGTTTTATTTGGGTCTCTAGTGTCACATGGTATTTTTCTATTTTTTTCTTAGAATTTTCAGAGTTCATTTGGTATTTTTTGTTTTATTTAAATTTCTAGCCTTTTTGAAATTAAAAAAATAATTTCTTTTCTCAATCTCCCCATGGGCTAAACCTCGGCCAGCTCGTTTACCTACCATGTCTTCTCCCAAATTTAACCCTACTAGGTTTGCCCATGCGAGCTTGACCTCCTTTCTACCCCCTTGGCCCAACTTAGGCTCAGCTCGCCCCATCGTTGCACACCCTAGCATGTTGTCATTGACCTCGGTTTCCACATCCAACATGACTCACAAGGCTATTTAAGGCACTAAGATCCTCAATACTTGTGCCCATCGTGACTGCCACCAAAAACCCTAGCCATCACTATCGGACATGCCGCTGGAGCTCGCTGATGTTGAAGCTCTATGCCATCACCATTGAAGCCACCCTTAAGGCTTTTCGCCACCATTGATCTCGATAGTGAGTGAGTTCCATCCCTGCTACAGGCTCTACCTCGTCTTCCTCGCCTAGACCCATTTTTTGATTGGCCCTGATCCACCGCTGCTTCGTCTATCTCCTTCACTGACTGAGCCACCACTGCCATTGATGCCAATCTAGAGCTCTTCGTTGCCGGTGATTCTCCGTCCTCGTGGCACCATCCCTGAGTTTGCCTCATCATCCTCCACCTCATCCTTGCTTCAATTTCTCCTCAAGACTATCGCATCGCCATTTTCCTGAGACTCAAAGTGATGCTGTGATGCTGTCGTCATTCCTCATCAGACCAACATCGTTGATGTCCTTCGGGCCTTATATGCAATCGCACGAGGTCATCAACTTCTGCTCCTCCTAGATCCTCTAAGCCACCATAGTTTGACAACCCTAAATTTCCTAAATGTTATATTGTGTTCCAAAAGATCCTTTTTTGCATTTTCTTGCATTTTACAATATTTTTTGCATCCAAGAAAATTGTTTTCTTATTTTTTGTCATTGTTTTTTAATTCTAAATATCTAAAGTGCCTCTCCAAAAATTTTCATAATTTTTGGAGTTGGTTTGCTGAATTTGAAAATTCCAATTTGATTTCTGCAATTGAATCAGTTGGAAAACATTTTGAAAATTCGTTTGTTGTTGCAAACCAAATTCCTTCCCCTTGGCTTGGCCCATTACTGTTTTGGCCTAGCGTTAACCTGCACGCTGTCCTCCTATTTTCCACGTTTTCCGTGTGAAGGCACATTTCTATCAATCCACTTTCTCTCTTCTCTCGCTCACCCACATTATCAGTGTGACTATGCCCTACGCTTTATGGGTAGTATGTGCATGCCGATGACCGCTCCGGCTTCACCACTAACTCATGGATCCTCGTTGTAAACCCTGCCCACCACATGGCCGTCGTGGAGAGTCACTCAAGCTGTTCTATACTTGCCCCGCACATAGGGGTGGGCATTCGGTTTTTTCGGTTTATTCGGTTCGATTTATTCGGTTTCTGAAAAATTCGATTTTTGAACTTCATAAACCGAACCGAAACCGAATAACCGAAAAAACCGAACCGAATAAACCGAATTAATTCGGTTCGGTTTTTTCGGTTATTCGGTTAACCGAATTTTGAAGAGGCAACATTGTGCAAATTGCAGCCTTGCAGGAATGTTAGCACAATTTTCACTTTCACCTCCTATATTAACTGAAGCTGTTTCTTTTCTAAACAGACAGGAGCTAAATCGATTTGTTTCGGAGAAGCGTTCTCTCTTAGTTCTCAAAATTGGTGGTTGCTCTAATCTTGGTTTTCTCAATCTAAGCTCTTCAAGCCTTTCAGACTTTCAGTTCTTTGGCTGTCAGATATTTGTTCCCTTTCAAAATCGGTAATATTGTGTTCCAGTACCACTTAATTTTATCAATACACAGATGTTGTAACTTACAAAATTCTTGTCAACAAAAAATCTGTTAACATGATGTATTGACAATGTTCAATTTATTATCATGACAACATAATGATTCACCAAGGTTCAGTATGCAGCATTTGCACCATTGGAAAATATGAAACTAAATACGGTGAATGATGAACATACACATCAAGGAGGCTGTTGTCCACAAGCAACATCTTGATTCTTGAGCAACTTCTTGAGCTCACGGCCTCACGGGAGGTGGCGCGGTACTGGGCTGCGTTGTGCTTAGGGAGGGCCTTGGTGGCTTGTCTTGGTGGGCCGGGAGGACGAGGCCGGGAGGTTGCACTTCGCTGGGATGATGGGAGCCAGGAGGTGCCAAGCTAGCGCCTGGGGCTGCGCAGTGCCGGCCGCCGGGAGGATGTTGGCCGTTGGGAAGTGCCAGTGCCACCTAGCCGGGGCAGGGACTCGAGCCTAGGAGGTGGCTGTGGCCATGAGGAAGACCAGATCTGGCGCCGATCTGCAACTGGATCTGGCGATCAACGGCGAGGGGAAGACCGGATCCGGCAGCGCGGCGCGAGGGGAAGATCAGATCCGGCCACGTGAATGCTTTGCCCGAGTGGGGAATTGGGGATTGGGGCCTGGGGGGAAACTAGGGTTGGACTTGGTGTTGGCGAATGGAATGGCTGTGGCGGGCCGAATGGGAAACATGGAGGAAACCAAACTAAGTTACCAGGGTTGGCGAGTGGCGATTGGACCCGGACCAGAGAACCGGTTTATTCGGTAAACCGGTTTGTTCGGTTTTTGAAATAAGAAAACCGAACCGTAAATCGAAAACCGAATAGTGCTAAAATAAAAACCGAACCGTAAACCGAAAACCGAAAAAACCAAAATTTTCGGTTAATTCGGTTCGGTTCGATTCGGTTTTTCGGTTTCGGTATAAATGTGCCCACCCCTACCCGCACAGCCACGTTGTACATCACCCCTACCGAGCCAATCGAAACCAGTCAACCACATACCTGACCCCTGACCCCATCCCATCACCGCTGAGCAACTTGTTCCCTTGTCCTCTCTATTTATCCATCAAGAAAAGAGTGTAAGAGAGCCCTCGAGTTCTCGCCATGTTTGCCTGCATCTCGTTGCCCTTTGTGCTTTTCTCCTTGGTATTTAAGTCACTCGACTGTGTCAGTCGTCTTTCCATCTCACCACTCATTCCATTTTTGTGAAAACTCAAGCTTCTTGTGCTCCGATTTAGCGGGAGAGCGCATGTCATCCTGGCCCCGGTGAGCCCGCCCTAACCCGCCATTGCTATCAGTGAGCTCCTCTTGCTCGACATCTGTGTCATCCCCTTCTTTAAACTATGTTTTCACTTCTAGTATGCTTTGTCTTCATAGTGGAAGTCGTGGCTTCCCACGTTGTCGTCGTCATCTTCCTCTCTAGAGGCGCTCGATTCTGCCCCCCACCTCTTCCAGCCTTCCCGGTAAGCCTAGCATCACGCCAACCATGTCATCTTGCATCCTGTGTCCCCTTTCATGTTTCCCCTCACTCAATCTCTTATGTTGCACAATGAAACCTCGAAGCCGCGCTTGTAGCTCTATTCCGGCCGCTGTCACCATTTCCGTCATTCACCATCGCCCTGACGAGCCCCCATCCGATTCATTACGGGTGCGTTTGGTTGGAGGACGAGGTTGGATGGAATATGGCCATCCAGGTCTGGATGGGATGGAGTCATCCAGGTGGTTGTTTGGTTGGATGGATGGGATGAGTCAGTTTTTTATTTGGTTGGATGTATGAGGATGGATGGGATGAGTCAATTTTTTATTCGGTTGGATGAATGATGAGGATAGACGGTTTGTTAATTCTAACAGAGAGGAAAAATCTTTTTAAAAATTTTGGAATGAAAAAAATAAGCCGACTGTAATTTTAATTTTTTTTTAAAAAAAACCCCTTGCACACTGTAGATGCTACAGTGCCTCGTGGTGCTACAGTGCATAGCGCAGGAGGGATTCGAACGCGGGAGCGCTGGAACGAGCTCAAATCGTCAAACCAACTGCGCTAAGCTGATACTTATAAAAAACAAAGGCTAATAAATATATAAACTAAGCATGTGATGATACCTGGATGAGCCCATCCGACCAAATTCCTGGGATCTCTCCATCCAGCATATCTCAAGAATATTCTCTTTTTTTGGGATGCCCTTGTCCACCTTGCCATCCAACCAAACAAATGGATGGGTAAAAAAACAGGGATATGACCATCCCATCCACTTTTGCCCTTGAACCAAGCACTACCTACACCTCTACCATCATTCCAGTGCGTGCGAGCTTACATACATCTCCTTGTAGCCATTCCTATGAACGAGTTCGCTGTCGTAATATGCACCTCTCAAACAATGTGCCTCAGGGCCATACCTAAGTTTTTGAGGGCCTGGTGCGAAACACAAAACGGGACCCTATACTAGAGAAATACAAATAACCAAAATGTGATTCCATTATATAACTATATGTTTTTTCCCAATATTTAGAACTACAATAGGCATTAATTTTAAAAGAGTAAAAGGTGAATTTTTCTTGCCGATATCTTTTTAACTTCTTGTAAAAAACTCAAGAATAGTGATCATCTCTTAATTAGTCAAAGAAGGTGCAGCTCACATGCTAATCATTTGCAATAGTAGATCTCAATGACCCACGAGTTAAGGTTTTTAATTGAGCAACCAAAACAAGTGTTTAGAGTATGGTATTGTCCTTTGGGGTATTCCGTACACCCGCAGGCCGCAGAGAACGCAATGTTGATTCTAATTTGGAATTAGCAAAGGAAAAGGATGCAGTAGATGACTCCAATTCGGGATTAGCAAAAGGAAATTGGATGCAGCAGACAAGTAGAGTTCGGATTCTACCTTAACAGTAGCACCTTTCCTCTATTTCCATAGCAGTCCTCAGTGCACACATGCATGCATATGTGTCGTGTTTGGCTGTTTGCGGCAAGTCGGCAATGCGCATGGCTTGATAATTGATATGGAAGAACTGAACTAGCTCACATGTATTGCCGACTGCCCGACTTGCCGTGGATGCGGTGTTGCTGCCTGGCGAGCGGCGGCCGGCCGGCAGGTAGAAGCAGCTCTGCAGCTGGTTCGTTGGCGGCTTGGCGTTGGGAATGGCGATCGTCGATCACGTCTCGACAGAATACGAGGAGTCGCGGAATCGGCAATTGGCCGCCGAATCTGATCGTCTTGGTCTTGAACTCTTGCGTTAGAGTGGCGGGGGAAACCTTAGCATTAGCAGACCAAGGCCATAGTAATGCACTAAGTGTAGCATATGTCGGGGCCCCAAAATTTGGGGGGCCTGTCGACAAACCCCACTTATTGGGCCTTAGAGCGAACTGGTGTGCCTATGTACCAATGTGCTAAAACAATTTTGTGTATGTTGACTAAAAGACAAATACATATTTGTTATATTCTCCCCCCTTGACTTTAGGATTGCAATCATACTTTTCCATCCTCCATCATACTAATCAAATCTCTTAGCAATGGTCGTTCAAATAATTATGACACGAAAGCATAATCACCCCGCGACAAACGCACAGCAGGTTCACCTAGTTAGTACTAATACACTTTAGAGCGCGAATTGAACAACCAAGCAAGATAACAAACAGTATTAAGTTGTAACTTTTGAGATACAACGTTGGATTAAGCCTAAAAGGTATAAGGTGATATGCACCGTCAGACCTTCTATGCCTCCCTACTTCTTCTGCTCTTTTCAGAATAAAGTGCCGACTTCCGTCTCTGAAATGAGCATGCTTCTCTCTTTTTTTAAAAAAATCTAACGCTCTTTTGAATGGAATTGTAAATGTAGCCCCTTCTCACTATAAAACGTGCCTCAACGTTTTACTACCACAGAAGACCGTCTCCTGTGCCCTTCTGCCACCCGTGACCACACGCCACAGTAGCCGTTCCCGTCTAGATCTGAAAAAGAGAAAAAATAGGCTAGAAAAGTGATCACTGCTCCATCTCCGTGTTTCTCTAAATGTCCTTAAAATTTAGTCACCTCCTGATAGCGGGGCTGCCATTGAGGACGGCGAGCTCGCCGGATGTTCATGATAGAATAGCACAAGCAATCTATGGCGATGCTGACAATCACCGATCGATGATAAATAGCAGCTGCCTCCTCCTCCTTCTGGCTGCTCTTCGCTTCTCTCGCTTGCCGCAAACCGTCCATGGCGAGTGTGAGCCTTAAGTGGGTCGTCTTCATCCTGCTGTCTTCCGTCTGCCTCCTCGTCTTACACTTGCTGGTCGCCACGGGCTTCATCTACATCCCCCGCCTGACCAGAATTATCGCATGGTTCTGGGCGCTGCGGTTCTTCGTGGCAGCACTTCTCCAGGTTCTCGTCATCTACCGCCGCCTCAAGAGGGCCAGGGCCGCGCGCACGAGCTTGGCAGCAGCTGCAGCTCTTGTTGGATAATAATCTTGACATATTTAGCTAGAGCTTGTATTAGGAAAGTTTAGTTTGGAAAGTATTTTTCAGACTCCGAGTAGTACTCTGATTTGTATCCGAGTCGGCCGTGGAGTCCGGTCTTTGTGCGTAAAAATAACCTTTATAAGGCGCAGTAAGCCCTGTAAGCAATAAGATGAGTAGAAGCTTGTTGGCATGTGCTGCTCTGGTGAATAAAGAGAATGGGAGTTCGAGTCCTCCAGGCTACGAAGTTTTTAGTTGTTTTTTTTCCTTTTATTTTGTGTTCCAACAGCTCTCACCTCCTCCGCCGCAGTTGGATATGTGCTAGGAGCCGTCTCTCTCGTCCACCCTCACCAGCAACAGAAAGAGATCCATCACCTGCGAGAGTCGCTGCCACAACCTTCTTGCTGGATCATGGAGGCTTCGTGAGTCGTCAGTCGGCATGTCTTCGCAAGCTGCCCAACCAACTGCAACTAGTCCCCGTGCTGCTGCTGCATCCAGATTGAAGCGGCTGTGTCTTCAGTAGCACCAGTCGGTAAGTATGTCTTCGCTGCTGGCTCTGGTGTTTTTCTACCGTGCACGAGTAGTTACCCCTTTGTGTCTCTAGGTTCTATCTGCACCTACTTAGGAAGATTTTTAGTGCTATAAGAATATCTGTCAGCCTTTAGCACTTTTATTAGAGTGTCAGCAGAGTCTCCAACTAGACTGCAAACACACTTAAGTCGTGTCTCTGGAACAAAGTTCACTATATTCCTTGAACTGGTCCTAAATAGACATAGTTATTGGGCCAAGATTTTTTTAGACCGGTCCGTGAAATGACAGGCATGGTACAGTACACATGCACATAGGCCGGGTCAGCACAGTATGAATGACAGGACCGTACCGGGCCTCACGGTTAGGCATGATGGACAGCATGGTAAGGCACACCTATGTGGGTCGTGCTTGGGCGGTACAACACGAAACAGATCCGATGGGTCCGAAGTAGCCACGACACGTGGCAGTGCATGGCGGCACGTGGCAGGGCGCCTTGCTATGACACTACGGCATGTTATGGCTCACCCTATGGTCGGCGTCGTTGCGGTCCTTGTATGCAGAGAAAAAGGAACACAATGGAGATGCCAAAAGGTGCGAAATGAGGACTGACAAGTACATGCTCATCGATATTGAGCTTGTGCACCGAGGCAATGCTCCACTATCTCGATGCACCTTTTGCGAAGACTGAGCTTAACATCATGATGCTCCGCTATCTCGACGCCCCTTTTGTGAAGACTAAGCTTAACCTTGACCACATCAATCTCGACTAGTCTATATATATATGTATGTAGTTACTATACTCTTTTTCTTACCAGGAGTACCACCTTCGGATGTAAGATTTTTAACAATATAATAACTTTATACATATTCAAGAATAAATAAAATTAGTTCTTTTCCTCAATACTTGTGTCTATTGTCTTTGTCCCGTGTGTCCCTAGCTCCTCTCTGGTCATAATAGTGCAACTGGACTGGATTTAGACCACTATGGCATGAAGCTGGCACGACTCATTAATGGGCTATGCCTGAGTTGCCGAATGCGAGTCAGACCAGCACGGCATAGCACATCTGACCAATTAGACCGTGGCAATATGGCACGATCTAGGTCCGTGGTCCATCGTACCCATGCTGCGTCGTGCATGATGCCCACATCTCCTAGTGTCAATAGGGGTGAAAACGAGTCGGATTTTATCCGTCCGATCGAATTCGGATCCGGTTGGGACCAGATTCGGGATAGAATTTGGATATTTGGTCGAATCAGGACCGAATCCGGATAATTATATCCGAATACGGATTGGATTCGGAACATATGGTATTCAGAAAATAAGCGAAAGGGTTGAAGTAAATAGAGGGCCTTTTGAATAAAGTGAAGCAAAGCAGATCATTGTGCAAAGAACTCATGGCTGCAGTACTGGTGCGAGATAGAGCTTAAAATGCACTCGCTGCACCAAAAAAAACGCTGTTTACTACCCCGTTGGTAGCAGTGAAAGGAATAGAATTGGACGTGTAATGCGCGCAAAATTTGTGTGAGCCGCCTTAGGTCTAGAGACTGTGATGGCTATTCTGTAAAATTAATCTTGGCTGACATAGATTCTTAAACATTGGTATCTTCTTAAGCTGATGTCTACAGTTCCGATGAGAAGCCTAGGTCAATGGACTCGTGTGTGTGTGGTGAAGCTATGAGTCTAGTAAAAATTCAATAGTCCAAATGTAATAAACTCAGATATTAATGGCTATTTTTGGACCTGAATTTAAATTTAGGCAGAATTTTGCAGTAACTTTTGTGTTCTTATCACGCGCAATCAACAAGCTTTCTGGTTTCTGAATTTTCTTGGTTGCGCGGCTTTTTATGCAATTCCAGGAATTCTCGAACAAAAGCTGTTGGCTTTTACGAGTCCTTCACAGAAAACCTGTATTTTGTAGTCCCAAATCCCAACTTTTCTTAAAGTCGTAGTCTTGCTGATTTAACTGGACCAAGCATGGTCTCAAACTGAGTTATACTGACCCTCCATGTCTCCATCGAACCCTGCCAGCAACTCACTCGTTGAAGCTTAGGACGGCAACCGCTCATTACCGCCGGAAACTGGACATCCCGATCCTGACCGTTTTTAGTTTCTACTTACTTCCTTTTACTCCTCCGATCACAAATAGTTGTTATAGATATTGACATATTGTTACAGTCAAACTTTTAAAACTTTAACTATCAATACCTTTTTAAATATTTAAATTAGATATATGAAAATCATATGTATAGATTTTTCTCGAAAAGTGCTTTCATAATATTGTAATTTTATTGATTTTTATAAATATATTATTATAGAAATTAGTGGTCAAAACTGTGTTTTAGAGACTGTGTTGATGTATAAAACGATAACTATTTGTGACCGGAGAGAGTAGCTCTATGATTTGTACTCCCTCTGATTATAAAAAGTTATTATTTTGGATGTCAACACAGTCTCTAAAACACAAATTTGGCCATAAATTTCTATTATAATATATTTATAAAACCTAATAAAACTACAATATTATGCAAGTATTTTTCGAGACAACCCTACACACATGATTTTCATGTATCCAACTTAAATATTTAAAAATATATTGACAGTCAAAATTTTGAACATTTGACTACACTTATATTAAAAATGATAACTATTTGTGATGGGAGGCAGTAGTTTACTATTGAAAAATAAAGACTTAAGGAGTCCATACCTACGATGTAGCAGCCACCTTGATTGAAACTTTGATTATCGATATCTTCTCAAATTTTTAAATATTTGCATTGAAAAATCATATACAGAGGTTTGTCAAGAAGAGCACTTTCATAATATTTATAATTTTATTGAATTTTATAAATATATTATAATAAAAATTAATTGTGAAAGTTATATTTTTTACACCTTGAGAGGAAGTATTATATACTAATTGGAGACCCTCCTAAAAGACTCCACATTAATCAGAAAATACTAAAAATTCCCACATTAATCAGAGAAAAAGAAAAAAATTGTAGAAATTCTCACATTAATTAGAGAAAAAGTAAACATCTCAATCGTTAAATTTTTATAGAAGATCATGATCTGCGGCTGATTAAATAATGCATAGAGTCCATGTTTAAAAAGAGTTTAGATTTGTGTCTTAGTATGTCCGTTTAAAAAATAATAATCTCTTTCCGAAATCAAACATGTCTTTTAGGCAATCGGGACTCTCTTTCTATCTCTCTTTTAAAACGTGATTTGTATACACCACAGGTACTACACAACAGTGGCGGAGCCAAAAAGTTCCAAACAGAGGGGCTTAAAAAAGAGACATCCAAAATCAACTACTATTATCGTCGTATTGTAAAATAGTTGAAATTTAAATTGTATGCAATTGTTGACACCAAAAACGTGAAGAGGGTTTCTGGCCTACAACACACCAGACGAACGCCGGGTTCAAGTTGTGCGCGAGCGTGCCAATCGATTTGACCCTGCAATCGATAAGGAAGAGAATTGTAAAACTCAATCAAGTCGATCCTAAAGGCGAATCGGCTAGAAAAAATTGGCGAAAACCGATTGGAAGGGTAACTAGAATAGTCGATTAAGACTAATCCAGGGTAAAAAGCGATTAATTACGAAAAGCGATGCGCAACAAGGCAGAATAAATCAAACACGAAAAATCAATGAGCGATCAAATAATCGGCGTCGCAACTTTATTTGATCGATGTTGACTTCTGAGATGAAAGATTACAATGCTAAAGGAAAAAACTACTGAGTAAAAACTAGTAGATGTGTTGATGGTTGTGGATGTCCTTGAGCGACCTTAGTGCGCCTTTTATACTGTTTAGCGATCAGAGTCACGATCCAATACGACAATGTAATCCGAATCGGCTTTGTAGTTTCCTATTTGGACTCTGTTTCCAAATATTACCCGTTCATTATCCAGATCCTTTGAGGTGCTTCGTATTGTATCCAAACTCGTGCTTTCCTGCCGTCTCTTGTCGCATTTTCCAAAAACTGGTGCAAACATATGCCCCCCATTTTTGGAAGATAACTTGTTATCTTTCAAAAATATATCGGCTTCTCCATCCATCGGCTTCCTTATTGTTTGGTTAGGGAACCGCGTCAATAACTGCTATCTTTATTGCGCCGTAAAATCTTTAGTGCGGTTCAATGACATGCGTCGCCTCGGATTCACTTCCCGCCATTTGTACTTTTCACCGTGCTATATATATGCGGGACCCCCATGATCATTTTTACGCGTTCCTGCTTTCGCACCTCCTGCAATCGGCTTCCATCCTTCTATCGTCCTCTCTGTCTTTGGTGATCAAGCTTCCCCTCCTTCATCAATTTGAATGGATCCTTCACAGTCTTGATCCCGATCCTGGCGAATCAATACTACCTAGAGCGGTAGAGAACATGACTACCGTCTGAGTTATTAACAAGGAAATTCCTAGACTCCTTTATCGGCTAAAGGATACAATATAACGAGAATGGGGAAAAAGCTTTAGAGCTTGGCGATGTGTGGGATATGTATGTCGGGGCCCTGGCGATCTGCAAGGCCCGGTCAGTGAACTTGGGTCATGTCATTGGATAAAATTTGAAGGTTACTTAAATTGAGCAATGCATGAAGAATCGGGATAGACCCTAGTTTAGAAACCGAGTCGTATTAGGCGGGGATGATTGTAATCCCAAGCGTCTGAGCTCGGGATAGGGACCCCTACCGTGTCAGAGTAGGACTCAATATTGTAACCGCCTTTCTCTACTATATAAAGGGAGGGGCGGGGCACCTCAAAGACGAGGATATCTCATCGACAAGCGGCTAGCCACATATAATTCGAGCCGCAGGACTAGGGTATTATCTCCATCGTGAGCCGAACACATATACATCGGTGTTCTTGTGCTACCATCGAGTTTGGGTCGGTCGTAGCCCTTTTCATTATTAGCCGGAAACAAGCGTCGGCGGTTAGCGCGCCCGGTAGGAAGCTGCGCTAGGATCAATCGCGACAAGTTCGATGGCAATCTTGAGAACATGACCACTTCGCCCGGCTCGGGTATTTAAGCCGGGCTGGATTTCATCGCCGAAACAACTTTGGTCATCTCTCCGTTTGGATTTGGATCGATTCGATCTGAAAACAATTCTAAGGTTCTCTTAGCCGGCCAACCACTTGGATCGGGACGGGCATGGGCTTTGTCCTGGACTGACAAGCCAAGAACCCGATCCTCAAATCTCGAGTCAAGCGAGCTAATGGCGAGCTCCGGCGGTCAAATCGTAAGAAAACCACTTTCGGATTCACAGTCGATGCGCTTCATCTTCTGCACCTCCGGTCCGAGAGGATGAGGTAGGAAATTCCCAAGCTTTCACGGCGTGTTCGTGATCGAAAGCGGACCCGGCTGCAAAGGAACGCGGCAAATGCTACGGAGAGAACCATCATCATCAAGAAAACCTGCGAGACTCCTCCGGCCTGAGGCGAAGCGTGAATGAAGAAATCTTGCGAGCGAAGGTGGGGAACCAATCGGTTTTCCATACCCCCAATGAGAACATCGTCGCCTCCAAGGCGCTTCTCGACACCTTAGCACCTTGCTCGGGACCGGATAGCGGCCGCTCCGATCGTAGCCCAAGTTCGGGCTATGGTTGTGGCGGCAATTCAAGACACCAAAGGCGCCAAGAAAAAGCGCCATCCGTACTCGCCTCATCGCTTTCGTAGGCGAAAGCGATGTCTGCCGCGATGCGCCCCGCGGAGCTTCAACGAGAGGGCGCTTCGACCTGACATTGGCGGGACCTCCGTGCAGATTTGAGCGCCGAAAACATGATCGCGAAGATGAAAAGGCGCGCAGCACGAGATGACTTTGAACATTTTGGCATTAGCCACAGCGAGAGAAGACCGTCGAAACCTCCGCTACCCTGACGGAGGAAGGGAAGATCACCGAGGCAGTCGCCTCACGGCGTTCTCCAAAAGCGAGGCAATGGCCCTATTGAGGGCATCAGGGCTTTCACTCACGCCTTGGCGAGTGGTTTGGCTCGAAGGATTCAACCCAAAAAGCATCACCAAATTTGACGGAGAAAGAGATCTGGAGGCTTGGCTCCAAGTTTATTCCCTTGCGATCATGGCCGCTTGGGGAAATCACAATGTGATGGCCAACTACCTCCGGTCATGCGCACCTCTTCGGCTCAAGCATGGCTCACGGGGCTCCCGGCGAATTCCATAGACTCCTGGGAGGAACTCTGTGAGCATTTCATCACCAATTTTCAGGGCACTTACGGCGACCGGAACACGGTGGGACCTATACCGGCTTAGCTAGAAGAAGAGCGAGGCAGCTCAGAGAATTCATCCGCGCTTCATGCGAGAAGAAGAATCTGATCGGGGACATTTCGGAGGCAGCGATCATCGCGGCATTCGGAAGAGCGTCAACGACCCGACCACGATCAAAAGATGTCTCGAAGCCGCCATCCACCGTAAGGGAGATGTTTGGTGGCGGATCGATGTCAACGGCCTCGGATGCTTTAGCGAGCGACAAGATGATCGCCCACATCGAGAAAGACAAAAAGGATTCTGTTGGGTCAACAAGACAGCGTGTGAAGCGGAAGCTTAGAAGAAATAGTGGCGGCGGACAGAGCAAGACCGACGGCAGCGCGCGCGAGCCGACAACTATGACACGGTGATGGAGGCAATATGTCCCTTTCACCCAAATAGTAAACATCTTGTGAAGGATTGTTTCACTTTGAGTAGGTTTGCGGAGAGTCGAGCGACACGCCAAGGGCGAAGCAAAGGAAGAAGAAAAGAAGAAACAAGATCCCCACGAAGATGGCGATGGAGAATATCAAAAGATGGAGCAGAACTCAATTACATCTACGGGGTTCAATGGCCTATGAGTCAAAAGCAGCGAAGCTCACGGAGAGAGCGTCAACGCCATCATGCGGCGGTACCTCAATACCTCAAATGGTCAGAGGTCCCCATAACCTTGATAGCTCGAGACCATCAGGACTACATCCGTGCCGAAAGATTTTATTTGGTATTGGACCGGTGGTTATAGCGTCAAACTCAAAAAGTGCTGGTCGATGGGGAAGTGGACTCAATGTACTTTTCTCCAAGACCTTGACGAAATGAAGATCCCTCGCTCCGAGTTGAAGCGGGGCTCGTCACCCTTCCATGGAGTAATTCCCGGAACTTCTTCCGTTCCACTCGGCCAAATCACCTTGCCGGTCACGTTTGGAACCAAGGAGAATTTCCGGATGGAGTACCTTAACCGAGGTGGTGACTTCCGGGCGGCATATCCGCCATTGCAGGCGAGGCGGCTGGCGATTCATGGCCGTGCCACATTATACCTACCTCGTCACGAAAATGCGGGACCAAGGGTATAATCTCTGTTCATGGCGATGTCAGCGGTCGTTCATCTGCGACAAAAAGGCGTGAGATGGTGAAGCTCAAGAGGCGGCGAGCAGACGAAGAAGATCGGTGACGCCGCATCGAGGAGATGAAGGAGAAGTACCAACCAAGAAGCGAGCTAAGACAAGTTTGAAGCGATGAAGGGACCAAGAAAGGTAACCCTCGACCGTCTAGCTCAACGAGCGGCTTTGATTGGGGCGAGGCCTCACCGCCAAATAGGAGGGCCAGCGCTCGTCACCTTCCTCCGGACCAGCCGGGACATCTTGGCGTGGAAACCATCCGACATGCGGTGTTCCCGAGTGATCGAGCACTCTTTGAACGTTGACGAAAAAGCCAAACCCATCAGCGGCTGACTCGAAGGTTTGCTCAAAGGCAGGAAGGAGGCCATCAAGGAGGAAATCACGAAGTTATTAGCGGCGAGGCTTTATAAAAAGTGTACCATCCGGTTGGTGGCGAACCGGTCTTGTTGCAAAAGAATAAAAAGGTGGCGCATGTGCATTGATTATACCGATCTCAATAAGGCTGCCGAAAAGATCCTTCGGGTTGCCTCGTATTGACCGGTGGTAGATTCCACGGCGAGTGTGAACTCCTCGGCTTTACGGATGCCTACTCGAGGATATCACAGATTAGGCTAAAGAAGAAGATTGCATCAAGACCTCATTCATCACTCCGTTCGAGACCTTTTGCTACGTCACAATGCCATTCGACGAAAACAATGGCGTGACTTACCAGCATATCTGGCGGTGTTTTCATTCGGATCGGGCGCAATGTGGAAGCATACGTTGATGGCGTTGTCGTCAAATCTCGGGCAAGGAAGACCTCATATCGACTTAGCGAAACCTTTGAAAGCCTAAGGGCCTACAAAATGAAGCTCAACCCGAAAAATCGTCTTGAGTCCGTCTGAAATTACTCGGATTCATTGTCTCTAGCGAGGCATCGAGGCAAACCTAGAAAAATCAATACAATCTTGAAGATGAAGCCTCCGATAATCGGAAAAGGCGTCCAAAAGCTCCTTGGATGCATGGTGGCACTCGTGATTCATCTCCGTCAGGGTCATGAGGATGCCTTTTTCAAACTTCTAAAAAGCAAGGTAATTTTCAATGGACCCTTTGAAGCCACAATGGGCTTCGAAGAGTTAAAGGCGTTTACATCATCTCCACCGTCTTTGGTTCCTCCAATGCGGAAGAGCCCTCTTGCTTTACATCGCGCAACAACTCATGTAGTCGACCACGGCAATTGTGGTAGAAGCGGAAGGAAGAAGGGCACCTCAAAAATCTGAGACTGTCTACTTCATAAGCGAGTATTGGGAGAGTCAAAGATGCGCTATCCACAAGTACAAAAACTACTATCGCCAGTGTTGCTTACCTCCATAAACTCAAGCACTACTTCCAAGAGCATTCAATCACGGTGGTTACCACTTTCCGGCAGGGACATACTTCTGGCAAGGGAAGCCCTTGGAGGATATAAAATGGGCAATTGAGCTTGGGGCCTTTGAATTATCCTTTAGGCCACGAGCGGCGGTAAAATCCCAAGTACTTGCGATTTCACCTTGAGAATGGATAGAGCGCAATCACCAACAAGCGTTGAAGAGTGGAATATTGGACAATGTACTTGACGGATCTCTCATGCTTTCGATAAGCGAGGAGCGGCGTGGTCCTCATTTCTCCAACGGTGGCGCTGAAATCGTCTTGCAAATTCACTTCGACATCAAACAACGCCGAGTCTGAAGCACTCATCCACGGACTTCGCATCGCGATATCTGCAGGTATCCGTGGCTAACGATTGGGGTGACTCCATCTTGGTGATCAATCAAGTCCAAAAGATTGGTCATGCATCGAAGACATCATGATGACATATTGCGGGGAGAGTGCGGAAGCTTGAAGACAAGTTTGTGGATAGGAGCTCATACGTGCTCGCCGTGACAACAGAAAGCGGATGAATTGGCAAGATTGGGTTCCCTCGGGCCATTACTGCCGTGGGGTTTTTGTTGAAGAAATCTACAAGCCCTCGATAAGCGGGGAAGCGAGAATAAGTCAGAAGAGATCACGAAGAGGAGGTCCTAGTCATCGGCCTGGTTGGGCGGCCCTTTTCTCAATTACTTATTGAAGAGCGAACTTCGAAGGCCGGACGAAGCGGAATGCATCTCGCTTGGCGCGGCAAGAGCTACGTGGTGGTAGGAGAAGAGTTATTTGGAGCGCCTCTGGAGTTCTAAGGCGATGCATATCGGCGAAGAAGGAAAGGAACTACTCGAAATCCACTCGGGAATTTGTGGGCATCACGCCGCGTCAAGCTTGTTGGTAGGCAAAGCGTGTCGACAAAACTTCTTCGGCCGACTACCGTGACCGACGCGAAGGCGTCGTCCGAACTGCGAAAGGTGCAGTTCTTTGCTTTCGCCAAATACGTGCTGCCCGAGCGCAAACAATTCCGATCCTTGGCGTTCGCGATGCGGGGGCTTGACATGGTCGGCCCATTGAAGAAGGCTCAAAGGCGGCTTCACCCACCTCTTTATCGCCGTCGATAAATTCACTAAATGGATAGAAGCAAAGCCGGTAGCTACCATCACGGCCAAAGCCAAGGAATTCTTCAAGAAATTGTGGTAAGATTCGGCGTACCAAGCAGGATTATCACGGACAATGGAACCCAATTCGAGGAGAAGAGTTTCAAGATTGGTGTAATAAGTTGGGCATCAAAATCTGCTTTGCCTCTGTGGCCCATCGAGAACAGCGGTCGGTGGAAAGAAACAAGCGGCATGGTCTTTGCGGGGTTTAAAAACCGCGGATCTTGACCGTCTTAAGCCGTCACGCCACGAGATGGGTGAAAGAAGCGCCATCGATACTGCAGGGTGAAACCACCCAGCCGAGATCCCGGGCGATCACCCTTCTTTACGGTCTCACGGCTCGGGCGGTCCTACCTAAATTAACCCGGATCCCCACGGTCGGAGCTTCAAGAAGGGCGAGTCGGAGGAAAGTAGATTGGAAGATATCGGCGAGGTTGGAAGAGGCAAGAGATCGCCGTGATCGATCGGCCAAATACCTTGAGCACTGCGTCGGTATCACGGCCAAAGCGTCCGGCGAGCATTTTCAAGGGTGATTTGGTTACGATAAAAAGTCGAAGCCGAGCACAAGCTATCCCCATTTTGGGAAGGTCCTACATCGTTGGCCAATGCTTGGCGTCCGAGACCTCTGAGGCTCAAGCGAGAAGATGGCGCCATCATAAACAACTCATGGAATATAATGACTACGTCGCTTTTATTCTTGAAAAAAGTTCAATAAGGTGTCAAATCTAGTCCAAAATTGACTTGCTACTCAATTGTTCCTCAATTAAGCGATGAAAGTCGGGGCTACACCTAATAGTGTTAGCATCTTAACTCTAATCAAGAGGATATTTGTTCAAAGGCGTACCATGTATCGATTTTTCTATTCAATTGACTTGCTACTCAATTGTTTCTCAATTAAGCGATAAGTCGGGGCTACACTAATGGTGTTGCACATGTGCAACCCGCATGCAAACCAGTTCCTATTTTTTCGGCGATCACGACTAGATCCGAGTACTCACAGACCCGATTAAGAAATCCTGAACGAAAAAAGCTTAGTCACCTGAAAGCACGTTTGAGGAAAAAACTCACGTCGCTCGGGGGCCACGCTAATCGGACAGGGTGTTCAAGTACGCAAAGGAAAAATCACTCGGAAAAGTCGGCCAAGACCTAAATAAGGAAAAAGCAGAAGGCGAGCTGCAGTTAAAATAATATTACAAGAAGATCATCATTGTTCACAACTTCAGCATCTTTCACCAAATATACACACAAAGCAAAAGTACCACTGCAAAAGTTCAAAATGAGGCCGCACTTCTATGCTTCTACGCCCTTCTCGCCGGCGCACCGCCGACGGCTTCAATGAGGCGTCCTTAGCCTATAACAAGCCTAGGGCGGCCTCGATCAAAGCATCAACGGCGGTGGTGTCGGGCGGCGGCCTCCCGCTCCGCGCTTCCGCCATAGCAAGATCAAACTCCGCCCGAGCTCGGCATGATCGTCTTGAGACTCCGTGAGGCATCCTCCCCAAAATTGAAGATCAGGTTTGCGATCCATGGCGCTACCGGTGGGCCTGGCGACTCGGGAGAAAGAGGCAAGGGGGAGAGAGCCTCGGAGGAAGAAGAAGAGTCCATGAAAAAGAAGAGGAGAACCTGCGAAAGAGGAGTGACCTAGCGTCAGATACAATTTAGCGGGCACAAAAAGAGGAACAAATTGGATGAAGACGGTAGTCTTATTTGCGAAATGCGAAAACCGAGGCCAAACCTCGCTCTTATACAAAACAGCGCTGCTCCGTGAAGACCCAACCCGCTCAAAGCGGCGCTGTCACCAAGGTGGGAAGGCGGTCCACCTTACGGGCGTCTTGTTACACACATCTTGAGGAGGTCGAGGCGTCAAACTAAACGAAGCGTCACGGGCGGCCCGGGAGGACAAGCGACTTAATGGGCCCAAGCCCAACGAACACGCTAAACAAGGATTAAACATTTCACGAAAGAAAAATCAGGTCAGGGCATAATTCTTTCAATGAAACAAAAATCCCAAAGTCCAAATGGAACAAGTTCGGTATAAGCAGAGGATTCGCGGGACCCGGATCTAAGTTTTTCACCAAGGCAATGGCGAATACTCTTGACTTCGTCCATGAGGCAAGCGCTGATCATCACCAACAATCTGGGCAAAACCTTCTTGAGCGACTTTTAGCTCCACTTTCATGAGTCTGAGGACTTGTAATCGCCAACACTTAGCGAGCACTGCAATCGCAACATCCTCGGTCGTGGTAATCTTTGTAGAAGCTTCCTCCAACCTCTGAATTGTAAAATTTGGCGTCATGGGGACATTCTTTGATCACAAGCTTCATCGGGACTCAAGATCCATGACACCTTCTCGCGCTTGCTTGGAAGCGATCGGTTCGCGCCTTAGCACCGGATCTTTTCATCAAGTACACAGGCCGAAGCTTGCGAATTGACTCGGTGCACTACAATATACCAGACGGATGAGTTGGCCCGACAAAATAGCGACAAGCGAAGCGGGAAGCAAGACCAGAGTGTACCTCCTAATTCTCTCGTTAACTTGGCTACTGTTCCTTAGCATCTGCTTTAGCCTTCTTTAATTCTTTATTCTGGGAAAAAGAGGCTTCGAACTTCTCCCGGAAATCTGACGAAAAAGGAAGACCAGGGCATCAGAAGACGAGGGACAAAGCTGGGGCTCGAAGCATTTGGGCAAAGGAGTTACCATCAGAAAGACTGGTCAAGTTTAACTTTTCTGCCTCCAGGGACTGGATCGACTTCGAAGTCCTTCCAGTTCCTCTCGATTCTCTGCGCGAGTGCGTGTGAGCTCCGCCTCAAACTCATTACGAACTTGCTCGAGCTCTTCAGTATAGTCTTTCCTCATTTTCATCCTCGGGAGTAGTTTTTGAAGAAGATAGTTCCGGTCCTTGGCAAAAGATGACAAAGCGCTAGAGGCAGCGAGCAATGTCAAGCTTCACGAAGAAAAGAAGATCATCGAAGAAAAGTACGGCGCAAGCAATTCACCTTGCCGAGTCGCGTACACTCGCGAGCAGCATCGAAGAATGACGCCCAGTTCTGTCTTTCGATCTCGCCGTCCAATAGGACTAAGTCACCTTCGTCATCGAAGAACGCGAGACATACCGGAGATCTCGGGCGGGAAGGTGGAAAATTTCAATACATGGCGGTGGTGGCGAGGAGAGAGAGAACTTCTGGCGCAAGCGATGTGGGCAGTCGACTCGAGAAGGCAAGGCGGTAGGGCGTCACTCGGCTCCAGAAGGCACTTTCGATGTCGAGGCTGCGGAGGCATGACATCAGTCGGCGTCTCAGCCCCTGCCGCGTTAGCCGCGCTTCCACCAGCGACCGCAGAAGGCTTCAAGAGTGGTTCCTCGTGAAGAATTTCTTCAACAGGATCCCTGCAAGAAGTAGCGATCAGGACATGAACCAGAGGGGAGCAAGGAAAGGGTGACAAGGAATCAACTGTTGGACCTTGTTATCTTGCACTTCAAACCCTTCCGGGTAGCAGGACTATCAGCAGGTGCACCAGTCGGGCGAGCGAACGAAGGTATATTCTCGGTAGCAGGATGGGCCTGGGGCTCGAATGCTTCATGTGCTGAGGACTAGCTCGAAGAGGAAGAAGTCGGGGGAGGAGGCCACATAGCCGTGGTGTCCCGGATCTTCGGGCCACCAGTCGAGCGTACATTGCTCGCCCACCGCTTCCTCTTAGCCTTCGTGCAATTGGTTTTCCCTTTCCCAGCAGGATCGCCATGAGATCGGCTACCTTGCTCCGCCGCGTAGGGGCTGCGAAGAAGCCTGATCGAGAAAGGCCGCTTGTCACCTTTATGTATAAGGAATTGAGGGAAGCGCGCATCGGAGAAAAATGCTTCTCGTTCTGTAAGTTTGGAAAAAGGAGAGTACATATTCAAATCAAAGTCAGAGCAAAAATCAAAAAGACCTAGCATAGAAATACCATGGAGACCCCTTAAGAAAGTATTTGGATGGAGTTTAGTAAAGGCCTTGGGTTAGGGAGCAGCGATTTTCTCATTTAGGCGAAGAAATCAGCGACCACGACCAAGAATGCCGCCGAGAAATTTCATCGAAACCTCCGGGTCCGGATCGTAGCGGCCTTCATACTCATATCCGAGGTGAACTCGGTCCTTGAGAGGTTGAATTGACGGAGTGCGAAGTTGGCAACAACGGCCATGCCCGATAAGCCCATTCTCCTTCAATTCAACAATCGGCCCCATAAGGTCGACAACTTGGTCCATTCCGTTGTCTTTGGGAAGCGATGTCGGTCGGGAGAAGGCTTAGGTGGTGTCGGTGAAGGCGAAAGCGGAGGATCGAGGATTGGCGCAATAAAACCACTCTTGGTGCCAACCCTTGTTTGAGGTTTTAAAGGGAATATTAATGTAAGATTTTTCATGCCCTCCCTCGGTGAAATCCGGCCAACTGTTTTAGGAGAATTCTTCTTTGGGGAAGGGCTTGAGGAGGAAAAGATGGCGAAAAAGATCAAAATGAGGCGAATGCCAAGATAGGCCTCGCGAGATTAACAAAGCGACAATTTGAAGAATGGAGTTAGGGTTAAGATGAGTTAACTCGATTCCATAAAACTTCAAAGAACACTGCATGAAGAAAGGGGGATGGGAAGACCAAGTCGGCAAAAAGGATTCAAAGACGACCACCTCTTGACCGAGGGTAGGCGAATTCACTGCTTGCGGGCGGCGGTAAGCATCACCAAAGGCGGAAAAACACCAATGCCTACTAAATCCTCCAGTCGTCCCTCTGTCGTCACCGAAGTAGCCCAATCTTTGGTCGAAGCGGAAGGAGGAACGGTTGCGGGAGAAGGAGGCGACATCCTTGAATGAAGGATCCTTGATCATGTGAAACTAGGGTAACGAGAAAAGTTAGCCCTAGCAGGAGAGTCATGAAGGAGAAAAAGTTGGAGAGCAAGGGGCAAGTAGCAGCGGTACAAAGCCACCCTATTTGCTCGGCCCGATAAGGAAGCGGCGCCGATTCTGCGCCCGGCGGAAATCGCGTCACCTTCCCATAACCTGAAAGCAGCCCTAGGGAGCATTTGAGGTGGGCGATCAAATACGCATGGCGTACATAATTGCCGATGGCCCAAAAGAGTCAAGTTAACAAGTGGTGCGCCCAAGATGGGCCCAAAAGCGAATCCGTAACACACGGGTAAATGGGTACCACTCCGAAACAACATCCTCTTCACGGTATACCTCATATCGGGGCCAAAAGCGATAACGTTTAAGAACGAAGTCGGTGCCATAAAGATGATTTTCGAAGATAAATGCTTGAAACATACAAGAAATCGGTCGACTGTGTCTGGGACAAAACAGTTCAAAACAAGGAAAGCTCGGCGAGTTCTTCGTGACCTCTTTTGCCCAACAACAAGCACTTTCGGCTAAAAGCACTCGGGAAGGCTTAACGGTTGGAAGGCATTTTGATCATGAAGCACTCGGGGAGACTCTTGTGGGATATGTATGTCCGGGGCCCTGCTTGATCTGCAAAGGCCAGTCGAGTGAACTTGGGTCATGTCATTGGATAAAATTGAAAGGTTACTTAATTGAGCAATGCATGAAGAATCGGGATAGACCCTAGTTTAAGAAACCGAGTCGTATTAGGCGGGGATGATTGTAATCCCAACCGTCTGAGCTCGGGATAGGAACCCCTACGCCGTATCCGAGTAGGACTCAATATTGTAACCGCCTTTCTCTACTATATAAAGGGAGGGGCGGGGCACCTCAAAAACAGGATATCTCATCGACAAGCGACTAGCCACATATAATTCGAGCACAGGACTAGGGTATTATCTCCATCGTGAGAGCCGAACACGTATACATCGGGTGTTCTTGTGCTACCATCGAGTTTGGGTCAGTAGCGTAGCCCCCTTTTCATTATTAGCCGGAAACAAGCGTCGACCACGATGGCTCTTAAAGGATGGAGAAGATGGTACATCCGGTATCGACCTAGAAGAGGTGCAGATGGGAGAATATGGGCATGGCCGAATGTCTTCCGTTGAGTCTTGCAAACCCTGAAGCCAATGAGCCCTTGGTGGCCTGACTGTTATTTTTGGTGAACACTCTCAATGTTTTCCTTTTAAAATCTTGGCCCCATCGGCCCAACCCTTTTAGATATAAGTGAGCTTTGTTGCCTTAGGCGGATGGAGATCGGATATCGGCTTTAGCGGCAAACCAAGACATAAGTTAATCCGATCAAAAGCGAAGGGTGGTCAAAGTACATTCAAAATAATAACAAGGTTAATGGGCGATGTCGGACGAGAACATGACTTTTTGAACACAGCATGGTGGATCGGTTTCTCTTCGTGGAGCTTCTCTCGGGCCAACCCAGGTATATCAGTATGTGGCAGAGCAACTAATTGAAGGCCGTCGGCTCGCGCTCGGCAAGATGCTTCTTGGGTGTGTATCAAATGATGCATATTATCAGAAGTCGGCTTTTTTCTGGTTTTGCTTAGTTCATTGTCGGCAACATAGGTGGTCCGTTGTGGTTTATCCAGCTCTGGCTTTATAACATATTCAGCCGATCACTCATCTCCGAACCCCTGGAAGATTGACCTTCCCCATGAGGATTACCTGAAGGCACCTCTCCATGATTCGAGCGATCGATCACTGGCGAAGATTGGCGATGTGTTCTAGTGGCGATCTGAAAATCACCCGGCCGATTTCAAGAAATACTTATCGTTTTCTTAAATTTGGACAAGCAGAGTTTTCGATCAGCGGACTTTTTCCCTTACGATGTCTGGTAGATTTTCAATGGCCCTCCTTCCTCTATCTGGATGCTGATAGCTCTTCAATGCCAGCATCGACCATAGAGTTGTATCGGATTTTCATTTCTCCTTGCATCTTCCATGTCGGCTTAAACTCCCGTAATAGGACTTTTCAGCCTTCATACGAATTCTATCATCCTTCTGTGTATGCCCGCCAATTGGGTTTTGGCCAGGTAATACCTAGCTTCCCTCTCTTGGATCGTCTTCAACCAAGATCCAAGGTAAAGAATACCGTTCAAGCTGAATTACTTCTAACACTATCCGATGAACTTCAAGTCACCTTCCTGCCACACTTCTTTTTAAACTCCCGCCGAGCCGGTAATTTTTCAACTTGGTGGGCACCTATATCGGAAGCCCTCTATTTGGATCGTGCACCGTCGGCCATTATAGAGAAATTTTTACCAGACTTTCATGAGCCGATGGTAGTTTCTCCTAGCGACAGCAGTTCGAGCGAAGACAGCTCGGATTTTTCCAGCTCGTCGTGTTATACTAACTCGTCCGTAGCCGTAGAGGTATCGGCTTATTTCAAAACTTCCTACACCTGCAGATTTTTGTTTTGCTCCTATTTCTCAAATATTTAAACACTTTGCCTTCTACAGGATGCTGCCACAGGAGATAGGGCTGTTATCAACCCATCGGCTAGTGGGCCCAAAGGAAGCAGCCTCATCGGTCAGCAGGCTTGACCAGCTATACTTACGGTAATCTCGGAGTGAAACAGCCCATCATTATCGTATATTGAGAAAGAAAAGCCCGATAAGTATTTTATTACGTGCCATCGGTATTCTCGCTTCGTCCTTGCTTATCCTCGTGCTTTGTTTCCTTCGAGAAAAATCCAAGTCTACCAAGGTTCCAACCGATCAAGCCAAAACGCATAAAGAACAAAGCGAAAGCTTCGCCTGCGTGATGAGGACATCACGACCAAGGATACAACCGCTGCCTTCTTCCCATCGATCGCTATTTCATCCCGATCGTCTTTGTTTTCGACTTCTTAGTCTCTGATGCTTGGAGGCTTAACCAGAAGCAAGGCCTTTCCACCCACCTTTGCTGGACCAGTCGTCAAGGACATCCACCAAGGACAGCCCACGCGCCAAGAAAGGCCCAAGAGAAAGCCCAATTCGTCGCCGAGTCCAGTTCGGCCATCCAGGAGCAGCAGTACTTCAAACGGTCATAACTTGGGCTCCCGAACTCCGTTTTCAGCGTGCGACCACCCGTTTGAAAGGTATCAAGATAACCTTTCCAATGGATCTGGTACCAAGGCCAAATTCCTCCTAGAGCGATGGGAAATCACAGAACAATCTCACAGGACAGAACTCCCAAGTGCTGCGCCACCTTATTTTTGGGCCCATAGCCTATGTATGGTTAGGGTTGCATGGTGGCCGACCTTAGGGTGGTGGCCGACCCTAATTTGGGCGCCCCAAGTCTGGTTTCCACCCTATATAATGCCTCAGCCGTCATACGTTGTCGTTTAGGTTTTGTTTGTGTTTGGTAGACCCCGTGTGCGTCCCTCCTCGCGTTTGCGCGTGTCGACTAGACCGCCAGAAACGAAAACAGAACCTCAACTTGTTCCTTTTGATTTCAATACTATATTTTCAGATTGCTTCATGCTTTGTTCTTGCGGGTTCTCAAATTCTTGCAGGAATAATTGATCGTTTGGATCTTGTATCGTGTGGATTGGCATTGCGATTGTGAAGCTCCAGGCTTTGTTGGTAGGAAGCCCTTGATTCGGTGCCATCAACACCCCAAATCGGCGTATCATCATCTCACGAAAGATCGGGATCACCCGTCCCCATCAAGTTGGTATCAGAGCTCAAGGTTGCTCGGTGAGATTTTCCCTCAATTTCGTTTTCTACCTAGAGTCCAGAAAATTGCCCCACAAAAATTAGTAGGTTGGTTTTTCCCTGTCCAAGCTAATTTGTGCCCTAACTTTTACTACTTGTCCTTGGTTTGTTGAATCGTCGGTTGCATAGTCGTGTCTTTCTTTGGTTTTAGAGTCTAGTCCCTTAGAGTTTCGAGTTCGAGTCACGTTTGTCCGCAGTTGCATTGAATTGGAGTTGTTCTCTGTTAGTAGATCAGTTGCATTCAGATCGGGACTCATAGTGGTGGTTAGAGATCAGATTGGAGACGAGTTTGTTTACTTTGGTGCGGAGATTAGATTGGGTCGTGAACTTCCCTGATCTGTTTCCCAATCCGAGTGGTTTTCGGTGAACACCAAAGTAGGGAGAGTACCCCCCCCTTCAGAAGACTGCTCGCCCGAGTGCTCACCCATCGCGTGCGTGGTCGCTAGAGTGCTCGCCCATCGCATGCTCCAGTCGCCGAAAGTGCTCGCCATCGCCTCTGCAGTGCGTCGTGAGTGCTCGCCCTCATAAATCTGGTCGCAGAGTGCTCGCCCTCTGCAAAATTAATTCGCTTAGAGTGCTTTCATGCACACGCTTTCATGAAAAATGATCGCCCATTGTTCAACAACTATTTTCTCTCTGTCTTGCAACAAATCGAGAAAAAAAAAAAAGGCAAGTGCAATATTCAAAAGCCGCACTAGATCAATTGCAAACCAAAGTTCGAGAGAGAGAGAGTATCTTTTAATTACCTTTATACCTGGTCAAAAAAAAAAGTGTGTGTCGTGAGAGTTGTTTGGAGTCCTTTTTGAGTCTCATTATTCGGTTTAGGGCTCCACACAAAAAAAAAAAGAGAAAAAAAATCAAAAAAAGGAGAGAGCCCTAGGCGCTTGCTTTGTGTGAGGACATTCTCATTGCATCTTTGTGGCATCGTTGGTGATTAGGCTCGCGTCTCTAGCACGGTCTAGCCTAGGACCAAGACCTTTATCTTGATTTTGAACGACTTTTCACACTTACTTTGGTTCGATGGTACTAGTTCCTCCTTTGCTACATATTATTGCTGTCAAGCTCCACCATCTTCTAACCACACGAGTTCGGAATTTGCAATCGCCACATCGAGGACTTGTAAGAACTTGGTAAAAGCTTGGCGTGTGTGAGGATTGCCACTTCATACCACCTAGTAGTTCATAGGAGCTATCATATCTGTGTGAAGTTTCTTTGTTTCTACTAACTATGGCAGGTATTCCAAGCAATCATGGGAACAACGTCGGTAGTGGGAGTGAACATGAGGACCGCCTCACGCCAAAAGAACGTATTTGGGTCACTCATTTCGAGAGGATGCACCATCAGCCTGAGATCTTGAACTCGTGACACTCTTGATGCGATTGAAGCGATTGGCACCTCTCATCGAACTTCAAGCACAGCTAGCACAACTTCTTCAAGGTCTTGGCCCCAACAATGGTGTCATTGTTCATGCTTTGGGTAACGCGCGCTCCACCGTTGTTCCTGTTCCTTCAAGCGGGGTGGATCAAGAGGAGAACAACTACGGCGCGACATCTTGAGGATGACTCTGTGGTAAATGTGAACAATGACCGACATCATAAATCGACTCATAATAACAGCAAGGTATGGCTAGAAATCAACATGATCAAAGGGAAGAACGTGATGATTCTATGGCAAAAATGAAATTTACTATGCTTCCTTTTGATGGTACTTATAATCCTGATGCTTATCTAGATTGGGAGTTGGCGGTAGATCAAAAATTTTCTTGCTATGATTTCTCTGAGCGTAGAAGGGTGCATGCTGCCACTAGTGAATTTACTAGTTTTGCATCTATTTGGTGGAAAGAACTTTGTAGAACCAACCGTGATGTACCTACAACTTGGGATGGGTTGAAGCGTGTCATGAGGGCTAGATTTGTTCCTACATACTATGCTCGTGACTTATTGAATAAAATGCAACGCTTTAATCAAGGTGATAAAACGGTTGAGGAATATTATCAGGAATTGCAAATTGGCATGTTGCGCTGTGGGATAGAAGAGGGTGAAGATGCAAAAATGGCTAGGTTTTTAGGTGGGCTTAACCGAGAGATACAGGATATACTTGATTATAAAGAATACAATTCTATCACTCGTTTGTACCATCTTGCTTTGAAAGCAGAAAGGGAAGTGCAGGGTCGACGATTGTCAACGCGAGGTACTTTTGGAGGCTCTTCCACATCCAAGTCGGTCCAGATCCATTCCAAGGCATCCTCTTCCATCCCTGGACGTGTGCCTACACCCGCTGTTCCTATTACTTCGACACCATCACGCATTCCGGAGGCAAACAAGTCAGTCACACTTCCAGCACCCGCCAAGAGTGCTTCCTCAGTTGCCTCCACCAGTCGGACGCGGGAAACACAATGCTTTCGGTGCAAAGGAATGGGGCATGTGATGCGAGACTGCCCTAATCAACGTGCTCTAATCATCCGAGAAAATGGTGAGTACACTAGTGCTAGTGACATTGATGAAAATGAATATGCTCTTGTTGCCACTAACACCGCAGAGCCGTAGAAGAGATTATCACTTCGCCGCATCCAGAAATATCCGGCTCTTGTTGTCACATCGTGTACTTAACGCACTGACTTGCACACGATGAACAAAATCAACGCCATACTATCTTTCGGACAAGGTGTGTGGTGAATGAGCGCTGTTGTGCATGTCATTGTTGATGGAGGTAGTCGCAACAATCTTGCAGTGAAAACATGGTTGAGAAGCTTGGCTTGACCACAAATCCACTTTCTCAACCGTATGAAATTGAATGGCTCAATTCAAATGGTAAGGTTCGAGTAGCAAAAACCGCTCGAGTACCTATCTCCATTGGTTCTTATCATGATAATGTTATTTGCGATATTGTACCCATGAATGCTTGCTCTCTTTTATTGGGTAGACCTTGGATCTATGATATGGATGCTACACATCATGGTAGGACCAATGAGTATACTTTCATGTATAAGGGAAAGAAAATTATGTTGAAACCCATGAGCCCTACTGAATCGGAGAAACATTGATGTTACAAGAGCTAAAAGAGAAAAGAAGAGAGTGAAATTGAGAAGTGTAGCTAGTAAATCAACCCTTGCAACTACACCAATTGCTCAAAAACCTGATCTTAAGTTGAAAGGTAAAGTATTGTTGGCTACAAAAGTTCTCTCACAAGATAACAAGGATAGTATAGAACCATTGCCATTATCTGTTGCTTTGTCTCCTGTTGTCACTAACCTTTTGCAGGAACATGGGAAGGAGTCGAGGACGACTCCAATTCAAGAAGGGGAGGATGATGAGGACATCACGACCAAGGATACAACCGCTGCCCCTTCTTCCCCTACGATCGCTATTTCATCCCCGACCGTCGCTGTTTCGGCTACTTCGTCTACGATGCTTGGAGGGCTTAACCCAGAAGCAAGGCCTTTCCACCCACCTTTGCTGGACCAGTACGTCAAGGACATCCACCAAGGACAGCCCACGCACCAAGAAAGGCCCAAGAGAAAGCCCAATTGTCGCCGAGTCCAGTTCGGCCATCCAGGAGCAGCAGTACTTCAAACGGTCATAACTTGGGCTCCCGAACTCCGTTTTCAGCGTCGACCACCCGCTTGAAAGGTATCGAGATAACCTTTCCAATGGATCTGGTACCAAGGCTAAATTCTCCTGGAGCGATGGGAAATCACAGAACAATCTCACGGGACAGAACTCCCAGGTGCTGCGCCACCTTATTTTTGGGCCCATGGCCTATGTATGGTTAGGGTTGCATGGTGGCCGACCTTAGGGTGGTGGCCGACCCTAATTTGGGCGCCCAAGTCTGGTTTCCACCCTATATAATGCCTCGGCAGTCATACGTTGTCGCTAGGTTTTGTTTGTGTTTGGTAGACCCGTGTGCGCCCCTCCTCGCGTTTGCTGCGTGTCGACTAGACCGCCCGAACCGAGAAAACAGAACCTCAACTTATTCCTTTTGATTTCAATACTATATTTTCAGATTGCTTCATGCTTTGTTCTTGCGGGTTCTCGAATTCTTGCAGGAATAATTGATCGCTTGGATCTTGTATCCGTGTGGATTGGCATTGCGATTGTGAAGCTCCCGACATTGGTAGGAAGCCCTTGATTCGGTGCCATCAACACCCCCAAATCGACGTATCATCATCTCACCGAAAGATCGGGATCACCCGTCCCCATCAGCCCGTCGGCCCTTAGTGAAGTAAGTATCATACCACTTTTAAGTGCTCAACAGTTACCAATCCTTTTAAGTTACTAATTTTGTGATACTTCCTTTTTCACCCGACAGCATCAGCTCAAGTAGCTGGCATTTTAACTGAGCTTCAAGGATCATTGGCCCAGCCGCTTGTGGCCTCAAAGTCTCCAGCTTCTCCGCTGCTTGCTCCATTGGCTATTCCCATACCCGATGCTGCTCCGGACGATTTGTCCAATCTTCTTGGGTTCACTCTGGATGAATTGGTTGACCCTGAGGTTATGGCAACAGACAACTACCCAGAAGACATCCGAAAAATCCTCGATGTATCCATGAAGGCATCGGCTTCGGTGGTCAAATCGGCGCCCAACATGCAGGAGAAACTGAATCAGCTGTTTATGGAGATAACTCAGCCAGAGGCAGCCATCTTGGCCAACTGCCAGCCCATCCGTGATGCCATGGCAGCTGTTCAAGCCGATCTCCCTGCTGAAGCCATGAGCGCATTGCTTAATGTGTGCCATTTGGATGAGAAGAAAACGGAGGTCGACGCTGCTAATGCTAGAATTGCCCGGCGCCAAGCCCAGGAGGCCGACCAACGTCTTCTGGATAAGTTGATTGCTGAGGCCAAAGCCGAGAAGAAGAAATATGACGAAGCCGCGGCATCCTTCATGGCCGCCAAATCCTCTGCTCAAAAGTTGGAATTATCTAAAAAGCAGCTTGAAGAGGAGTTGGCAAAAGTGAACCAACAATTAGCCGATGCCCTTGCCACCTCCAGCGCGACGGCTTCTACTCTGAAGGAGCAGAAACAGAATATCGGCCAAGCCGTCGCTAAAGTTAAAGAACAATCGGCCAAGGTCGTCTTAGTGCCTGGAGATGCTAAGGCTGATGAAGACCTTGTGTATGGCATCACCGAGACTTTGGGCAAGGCCGCTGCAGCATTGTCGGGTCTAGGTGCTAGGCTTCCTGGATCGGACTGTAAATTTGTTGTTGTTGTTGTATTGAAACAGTACCCTTTTGCTTGTTGTACTTTTATAATCGGCTGTTTAACCGATTATTCTATCTTATCTAATCGGCTGTTTAAATTCTTTACATTGTACTTCTAATTACGCACCGATCCAAACGCTAGGATAGTACCGCTTTAGATATTTTCCGTTAATCGCCTTTGGTAACACCAATCCTTCAAGTGTTTCGAGTATATACGCATTTCCACCAATAAACCGCTTTACTTTATACGGTCCTTCCCAGGTAGGTGACCATTTGCCGAATCGATTATCCTTAGAGCCGATCGGCAATATTGTCTTCCAAACTAAATCGGCTTCGCTGAAGGACTTTGCACGACTTTTTTATTATATGCTCTTGCAACTCTTTCTTTATTCTTTTTAAGCCGATTTAAAGTAACCAGCCTTAGCTCTGCCAAGTCGTCCAAGTTATGCAGCATCAATTCTTTGTATTCATCAGCCGATAGGTTATTCTGCCTTGCTACTCGCATCGACTCAATATTTATTTCTACGGGCAACACGGCCTCCTGGCCATATACCAACTGGTATGGTGATAATTTAGTCGATCCGTGAAACGCTAACCGATAAGCCCACAAAGATTCCGATAGTGTAGAGTGCCAAGTTCGAGGCTTTTCATCAATTTTTCGTTTAATCAGCTTGATCAAAGTTTTGTTAGACGACTCGGCTTGTCCATTGGCTTGAGCGTAATATGGCGATGAGTTGAGCAATCTGATACCCAGGCTCTCTACGAAGCTTTTAAAATCGTTAGACATGAACACGGTTCCTTGATCGGTTGTGATAGTCTGAGGGATACCGAATCGATGGATAATGTGTTCATTAACAAAGCCGATAGCTTCTACACTGGTGACCTTTTTAAGCGGAACGGCCTCAACCCATTTCGAAAAATAGTCTGTGGCTGCGAGGATGAATTTGTGGCCTTTGCTTGACGCTGGGAATATTTGGCCGATTACATCTATCCCCATCCTCTGAACGGCCATGGCTTAATAATCGGGTATAAAGCCGATGCTGGTGCAAGTTGCACACTCCCAAACTTTTGACAAGTTTGACATCCCTTGTAATACTTGAAACAATCTTCCAACATTGTCGGCCAAAAATACTCGGTTCGTCTTAGGATCCATTTCATTTTGTGAGCCGACTGATGTGCTCCGCAGATTCCTTCATGAACTTCACCCATAACTACCTTTGCTTCTTCATCGCCTAGACACCGCAGAAGTAATCCTTCCAATGTCTGATAGTATAATTCTCCTTCTAGCATAACATACTTCAGTGCTTTTTGACGAATTTTTCGCGCAGTAGGTTTGGATGGGTCCATCAGGTAAGCTTTTATTTCTGTTCTTCGATCGTCATTAGTGACGCATAGCACTGCTTTGTTGATCAAATCAAACGCTTTATATTGGCTGTATTCCTTATAGCCTGAAGCGGCCTGAGCCAATGTGTTGGCCTTGTCGTTCATTTCCCTGGGCACATGGCTGATGCAGAATGATGTAAAAGTGTTGATGACATTGAGACAATTCTGCAGATACTTTGATAGTAC
Source organism: Guadua angustifolia (assembly GCA_036346375.1). Lineage (NCBI taxonomy): Eukaryota > Viridiplantae > Streptophyta > Magnoliopsida > Poales > Poaceae > Guadua > Guadua angustifolia. The sequence continues at coordinate 40,888,901 of CM070512.1, forward strand.
CTCATCGTTGCATTTAAACTCCCCTTTAATTTGTTGCACTACCAGCAATGAGTCACCATATGCTTTCACATTATTTGCCCCGATATTGTCTATCAACTGCAGCCCTTTGAGCAATGCCTCATATTCGGCTTGGTTATTAGAGCATCGGCTTGTAAGCCGATATGCAAACTCGATATTATGTCCTTTTGGTGAAATTAGCACAATACCTATTCCACTCCCCTCTTGACAAACTGACCTATCAAAATATAGTTGCCATGGGGCTACATCGACTATTCCTGCCATGGTATCATATCCAGTTATGAAATCGGCTACTACTTGACCTTTAATGGCTTTGGTGATTCATACTGTAGATCGAACTCGGTTAGAGCATAAGCCCATTTTCCAAGTCGTCCTCTCAAGATTGGTGCAGACAGCATATATTTGATGATATCGTTTCTGCATACTATTATGCAAGTCGATGCTAATATATAATGCCTCAGCTTTGTACAAGCAAAATATAAGGACAAGCACAATTTTTCTATTGGTGGGTACCTGGTTTCGGTTTCCAGGAGTCATCGGCTTAAGTAAAATATTACTCGCTCTTTGCCATCGACTTCTTGTGCCAATACAGTTCCAATAGTCTCGTTTTCAGCCGATATATATAACTTGAAGGGAACTCCCTTTTGTGGTGCGGCCAAAACTGGTGGTGATGCTAGGTACCATTTTATATCGTCGAAGGCTTTTTGCTGATCGATTCCCCATATAAAATTCTGACCATCCTTCAATTTTAGCAATGGCGTAAAAGCCTGAATTCTACCAGACAGATTCGAAATGAATCGTCTTAAGTAATTAATTTTGCCAATCAGTTTCTGTAATTCATTTTTACATGTTGGCGGTTTTGTATCGGCTATGGCTTTAACTCTTGCTTGGTTAACTTCAATTCCCCTTTGGTGAACCATAAACCTTAGGAACTGACCAGCCGATACACCAAACGCACACTTCAGAAGATTCATTTTTAACCCATGAGCCCTCGTATTTTGGAATACCCTTTCTAAATCGGCCAAGTGTTGCCAGTCTTCCTTCGACTTAACCACCACGTCGTCAATGTAGATCTCAACGATATGGCCAATTAGATCGTGAAAAATCAAATTCATGGCGCGTTGATAGGTGGCGCCTACGTTTTTTAAGCCGAATGTCATTACCGGCCATTCATACAATCCTATCGCGCCAGGGCATCTGAAGGTAGTTTTAGAGACATCGGCTTCTGCCATAAATATCTGGTTATATCCAGCGTTCCCGTCAAGGAAACTGATAATTTTATTACCTGATGCAGCATCGATAAGCATATCGGCTATAGGCATCGGATATTCATCTTTTGGGGTGGCTTTATTCAAATCTCTAAAGTCTACACACACCCGAAGTTTACCATTCTTTTTCATGACGGGAACAATGTTGGACATCCATTCGGCGTATGGGCAAGGTCTTATAAACTTGGCCTCTAACAGCCTCTCAATCTCTTCCTTTATCACATTGTACAGTTCTGGATTACAACGCCGCGGGGGTTGTTTATATGGCCGATACCCCGGCTTGATAGGTAGCCGATGTTCCACTAACTGTCGGCTTAACCCAGGCATCTCATAGTACTCTCAGGCGAAACAATCTCTGTATTTTCTAAGTATTTTGACCAACTTATTTTTGTATTCTAGACCTAAATTTGTACTTACAAAAGTTGGCCTTTTCCTATCACCTTCTCCTATATCGACTTCTTCAAGCATATCGACAGAAGTGAAACCTTGCCCCAATTTTTCGCTTTGGAAATCCTCAATGGCTTCACAGGAGTTTATTCTATGCCGATAGCTCCTCGCCCTGTCCTGTAATGCCTGGATCATTTCTGACCCCATCTCCTTATAATTTCACTTGCCCGATCAAATGTGCCTGGCTTCACACTGATCGGCATCAAACCCGACTTCCCGATGCATATGAAATCACAATCGTCTAGAGCTTTACGATATGCACTCCGCTTCTTCATGTGGCCAATTCGCGCCGGAACTAGCCATAGCAATATGGGCGACGATCGGTGAGACGACCTCAACCTCATCTCCGTTCCACTGAACTAGCAGCTGATGCATGGTCGATGGTATGCAGCAATTGGCATGTATCCAATCGCGTCCAAGGAGTACGCTATAGTTTCCCTTTGCTTCAATCACGAAGAACGCGGTCGGCAAAGTTTTGCTACCGACGGTTAATTCTGTAACCATTACTCCCTTTGCCTCAGTAGGGTCTCATGTGAAATCATTAAGTACCATATTTGTCTTTATCAGATCTTCATAGGTTTTGCCTAGTTTCTTGCAGGTGGTGAGTGGCATCAAGTTCACAGTAGCCCCTCCATCGACGAGCATCCTGGAAATCGGCTTTCCATTGATATAGCCTTTTAAGTACAATGGCTTAAGATGCCGATGAGGATCTTGAGGCTTTTCGAATACAGCATCTTGTGCGCCTAAGCATAGTTGAGCAAATGTGTCTTTAGCCGATTCGGTTTTTATTCTGAACTCGGCTGGTAGAGTGAATACCATGTTGATATCCATGGGAGGAGTGTCATCATCTGAAGAATCTGATTCGTCATCGGCTTGTTGCTTTTTCCTCCACTCCTTTGTAATAAGTTTCACTGGCCGCAGCTCATTAAACGCTTGGTCTCTCTGTTTCTCTTCTTCGGCTTCCCTTATTTCTTGTGTCCTTAAGCGCTGAAGCCGTCTGCGCTATGATCGGCTAAGTCCAGTTGGACACCACCTAGGCTTAGGCTCAATTGGCTTGCGAATCTTACTAGCCAGATTTTCTGCAATTTCGACTCTTTCATCTCTAGTCGGCGTACCCAGCCTTTCTTTTATCGGCTTTTTATGCCATGATTCTGCCCGATTGGGCGTTGTATCGGATAATCGCTCTTTAACCGTTTGCCTTGGCATTCTTTGCGGGTAATGCTCCATGGGGCATGACCTCGAAGATGGTAATGCCATACCTCTCTCCCAACAGAATTGCCAAAAAGGACATCTCTGATGAGCCTTCTCTGCAGCATCTGGCCGATACAAATTTCTGGACCGAAACACATTTTTTGACCGATGCGGCCCGTCTGATCGGCGTGTCTGCCGCTCCTGTCGATGGCTGATCCTTTCATACTTCTCAAGCAACTGTGAAAAAGTCGGCTTGGGTTTGAATACTGGTTTCCGGGGCGGAGATCTTTCGGCTTTGTACCATCATCCAACTTGCCACTCCCCTTTTGGCTTTACAGTCCTAGAATTCTTCCCATCTCGATCGGCTTCAATTTCAAGCGAGCCGATCGTTATTTTTAGTGTTTCTCCTCGTGAGCTTGACTCTATGTCGACTTGCCGCGTTGCTATGGGTCTCTCATCAACAATGTTTTTTCCTTTGCCGGAGCACTGAACCATGTTGATTGGGAAGGGATTGACATTGACTTCCATGGCCGGCTCTTCTGCGAATTTGAGCCGACCATCTTCGATAGCTGCCTGTATTTGCTGCCGAAAAATGTTGCAATCATTAGTGTTATGGGAAAAAAAATGATGCCACTTACAATATCGTCGTTTTTTGATCTCATCTGCCGACGGTATGGTATGTCCTTCAGGCAGTCGTATCAGCTTTTCTTGTAACAACATGTTGAATATGCGATCACACTTGGATACGTCAAAAGCGTATTTAACCTCCGACTTACCCCTAGTCGGCTTGAGCCACGAACAGACAAGTGGTTTTTTAGAACCCTTTATCCATTCAGCTATATTTACATCTGCTTCATCTTCGGAAGTTTCACTTGAACTATATTCAACCAAGTTTATTTTAGCTTTATCCTTTCCATTGCCATTTAGTCTAATTTTATCTTTGAATTCTTTACTTAAATATCGGCTTTCTGTGTTTGATAATAACGATGAAGCAGGTGACTTAAATCAGTGAACTCATGTCCAGCAAGTTTTTCTTTGAGTGGGGGAATTAACCCTTGAAAGGCTAAATCGGCTAGTTGGTTATCGGGCAATACTACACTGAAGCAGCGATTTCGTACTTCTCTAAATCTTCTAATATAATCTGAAGCCGACTCACCAAACTTTTGTCGGACAGCACTTAGGTCTGAAATTCTCAACTCCAAGCTACCAGAGAAAAAGTATTCATGAAATCGACTTTCTAAATCGTTCCAAAAATGGACCGAATTTGGAGGTAGATTGGTAAACCAAGTAAAAGCAGTCCCTGATAAAGACAAGGGAAAAAACCTAATCTTTAGCCCATCGGATTGAGCCGCTTCACCACACTGAGCAACAAATCTTCCAACATGTTCTAAAGTGGTGACGAATCATCCCCGAAAATTCGCAAGTCGGGAATCCTAAAGTTATGGGGATATGGCATGCGGTCAATATAACTGGTACGGCCTTCTATAGCCGATTGTCTTCCCTTTGAAAGTAAGCCAAATTGATCTCTCAAGACCATAGAAATCGATCGGCCCAATTGATGTTGTTGGCGATGGAATGCTAGGGTTTGGCCAATTATTTTGGGCGAGATCTCGCCCCGAGTGTAAATCGGGCGATCGGCTTGTTCTAGTCGATAGATATTGTTGTTGCCATGATTCGTATCCATCGGCTCCGGCAGCCGTAACCTCAAGCAATGGAACAAACGGCTCCGTGTATGTAACTACTTTATATAGAGCCGGATTTCTAACTTGAAATGGCCCTTAGGGTTTACAATTCTTATCTAATTCAGTCGGCTGAGGAGCCGACGGGACGTAGGAAACACCTGACGCCGATGGATCTAACTTTGCAGCGTTGGTATATGTATGGTAATGAGTAACTGGGCTTGGACGAGGGTTTGTTGGTGCCAACACTGTAGGCTGGGTCGGCATTAGTGATGGTGCGGGTGCCGACGCTTTGATCGTGTTGGCGTTTGGTGCCATAGAATATGCGAGATATGTTGGGAGTGGCTGTAATGGGTCCAGCAACCCTCCAGATGTTGCCAACTCTTGTGCGATCGATTTTACGCTATTTTCTATCATCGGCTTTAATGTCGTGACCAAAGCCGATGATTGATTAATTAATGCATGATGCACGGATTGTTCAATCATAGCAGATAACTCGGCTTGAGCTGGCATATATCGACTTACTGGAGTTGACGCGACTCCAGCCTCGCCGAAGGGGTTCAATGTTGGCAGCGCCATCTTCTGCGTGACCCCTCGTCGGGTTTTTTGATAACAGCCCAACATCAACTCCACCAAAGCAGCTTTTCATTCTTCGATTTCCTTGCGCTGCTCCGGGGTTAAATCGTCCAAGGTAGGGACGATTATGGCGTCGGTGTTCACGTCGGCTGGTGCGGTGGATTTGCCTGCAGTCATCTTTCCGATCGGGTCCCATCGGGCGTGCCAAAAATGTGTTGACGCCAAAAACGTGAAGAGGGTTTCTGGCCTACAACACACCAGACGAACACCGGGTTCAACTTGTGCGCGAGCGTGCCAATCGATTTGACCCTGCAATCGATAAGGAAGAGAATTGTAAAACTCAATCAAGCCGATCCTAAAGGCGAATCGGCTAGAAAAAGAATCGGCCAGAAAGCCGATTGGAAGGGTAACTAGAATAGTCGATTAAGACTAATCCGAGGGTAAAAGGCAGATTAATTCTGAAAAGGCGATGCGCAACAAGACAGAATAAATCAAACCTGAAAAATCAATGACGATCAAATAATCGGCGATGCGCAACTTTATTTGATCGATGTTGACTTACAGAGGAAAGATTACAATGCTAAAAGGGAAAAAACTACAGAGTAAAAACTAGTAGATGTGTTGATGGTTGTGGATGTCCTTCGAGCAGCCTTGGTGCGCCTTTTATACCTGTTTAGCCGATCCGAGTCCTGATCCAATACGACAATGTAATCCGAATCGGCTTTGTAGTTTCCTATTTGGACTCTGTTTCCAAATATTACCCGTTCATTATCCAGATCCTTTGAGGTGCTTCGTATTGTATCCAAACTCGTGCTTTCCTGCTATCTCTTGTCGCATTTTCCAAAAACTGGTGCAAACAGCAATATAAGTATGTAATTATGAAAGGAGAAAAACGTACCATTTATTGCTTCAAAAGAGTTGATAGTTGATATTTACGAGTTTTCATGTTCTGAAAACGTTGTAAGATATCTTCCATGTTTATCTTTGCAAAAACGTCTTGCTCAATATAGCATACCATAAGATCATTCAACCAGTGATCACTTATCTTATTGCGTAAATTTGTCTTAATAATCTTCATTGCTGAGAAATCTTCATAGGCCATCGCGCAAGAGAGGTCTTTTGCTGGACTGGTGGGGTGAGGTCTAGCCCTATCCAACCCCATTAATGCCTCCGCCTATGCTACACATCCCTAATGCAAGTCTGTATTATTATGTAATAAGCAATTATGATGCATGCCCAACAAATTTAACGAAGACCCCAGACATATACATCGAAAAGAAAAAAAAATGACGTAAAGCTATCATGATGCATGATCAACATAGATAAAATAAGAAAATTCCAAAGTTGCATAATTTTTTCCTATCAAATATACGTAACTTCAGGGTTGACATTTTTCCAAGTCTGTTGTATTGCGTGAAGGCCCCATTCATATCAAACCTATTATAAGCGGGAGAAAGCAAGCCCAACCAGCGCATCCACCTGTCACCCCACGCCATTTCGCGAAAAAGCCCCTCCGTTCCTTCAAATTACGGATCAACCCTATTATAAGCGGGAGAAAGCAAGCCCAACCAGCGCATCCACCTGTCACCCCACGCCATTTCGCGAAAAAGCCCCTCCGTTCCTTCAAATTACGGATAATTTTGTGAATGGGTCCCTATAGATTACGAATAGGTCCTTCGCGATTTTTTGTGAGAGGGAGATAATTTTTTTTCATCGCGTTTGGGTCCCTTGCGCGCTATTTTACAGAAAAAAAAACTCCCGTTAAATTCAAATCGCGAACAAGCTCTTTCCTAATTTTTCAGGATAGCGGACAGATTCAAAAACGTAACAAACAGGCCATTGCTCTTTACGTCTAGATCCTTTCTCCGTTTTTCCCGGAAAAAATATTTTCGTCACCAGAAACATGTGTGCAGCTCTGTCTCTAGACTTTTTTCCCGGCTCGATTTTCCATCTCGATCTCTGATATTTTTTTAAACATGTATTATTACTCGGTGGACGCGTAGAATGTTAGGCTCGACAAAAGAAGGTTGTCATCTCTAATAATTTTTCACCCTTTTTCCTCTAGACTATTTTCCCACCTCGGTTTTCCAGCTCGGTCTCCAATATTTTCCAAATAATTCGTCGAAAGAGATATTTCTGATATTTTTTAAATATGTATTATTACTCGGTGAATGTGTAGAATGCTAGGCTTGACAAAAGAAGGTTGTCATCTCTAATAATTTTTTACTCTTTTTCCTCTAGACTATTTTCTCACCTCGGTTTTCTAGCTTGGTCTCCAATATTTTTCAAATAATTCATCGAAAGAGATATTTCTACGACTCTATCTCTCTATTTTTCCCTCTATAACTCGGTTTCTGCTATTTTCCGGAGTGAGAAATATGCGTGCGGTTGTATCTTTATAGTTTTTCTTGCAGTTCGATCTATAGTGTTTTTCGAAGCATATATTATTGACAGTTGAACGTATGGAGTATTTTCCAAGTAATTCGTCGAAAGAAATATTTCTACGACTCTATCTCTCTTTTTTTTCCCTGTAACTCGGTTTCTGCTATTTTTCGGAGTAAGAAATACGTGTACGGTTGTATCTTTATAGTTTTTTTTGCAATTTGATCTATAGTATTTATCGAAGCATGTAGTATTGACGGTTGAACATATGGAGTGTTAAATACATCCAGGCCCTTCTACCGGTAGTTTTGCAAAAAGAACCCTATTGTTTCGTATATTCGCGTACGAGTCCTCCAACTTTGTTTTTTCGAGAAGAACCAGCGAACCAAAATTTTATATTAATCATGCTCTCAGTCTGTAGAAATCCCGATAGCAAACCAGTTTGGCGTAGCGTAGCGCGCTTTCCAACCTAGTATACATTAGCAGAGAAAAAAAACTACCCCATTCATATACATTAGCAGAAAAAAACTAAGTAATAAAATCTATGCATATGTGTAGGAAAAGACCACATAGTAATAAGTATATGCATATTTGCCAGCTTATATGGAGCTTTTACAAGTATTAATACAGAGAGAGTCTATTCATGTGCGTAAATAAGGCCGTATGGTAATTAGCACATGCATATTGGCAGCATATATGGAGTTTTTATAAATACCAATATGGAAAGAGTCTCCTGTAAGCTCCACACGGTAATCATAGGGAGGAAATACAACTTGATCATATTTTTGTTGCATATAGAGTATTATGCTTGGAGTAAGTAATTAGTTTGAGTATGATATTAAATTAGGCTTAGGAAAAACAGTGTCGATTGCCAATAACCGGATGTGTCAGAATAACCTGGTTGTTGTTCTGATTTTCAAGTTTTGAATTTAGAATATTTAAAAGCCCAAAATACTTTATTTAAGCTCAAAATAATCCAAGGAATCTATCCAAAAAGCTTCATAAATATTTGAATTTATTTAATGCTTCTGGAAAATTAAATCTATATCCTTCACTAAGACAAAAGCACTAAAAGATTTTTCCAGAAATTCATAGAGCTGATCATGCCATGAAAATTTTACAGAAATATTAGCACTATCTAAGGATAATCTCCAAAAAAATATATAAAATTTGAAGTATATTTGATAGATTTAAATGAGGATGAAAATAGACAGAATTGTCTTTTCACGTATAAGTTAACGGTCAAGTAATGGACTACTGACGGGAGTGACAAAAACATGATAAAAGTTGAGATCCGATGGCAATGAAGAGAAGAGCAGTTTCACAATGGCAATTTAGGGATCTGACCAACTTTCACGGCAAATAAGTAATTTTCTCTTAATTAATTAACATGGTTAGTAGGAGTACATGGTTGTTAGGCGCATGCATGCAGAAAACCTACACAGCCCCGTATGTGGGGGGTAGTTTACCACACAGAGAACTTGATAAGTTATGTTCAAGCTCAGGGGCGAAGACAGGAAATATTGCCACCGGGGTCAGTGGGCTCTAGGTTGTTGACGTATGGCTCTTTGGGTGCTTTGCCACATGCCGCCAATTTTGAGGGGTCACCTTGTTATTTACGGTGTCGAGCTAATATTTAGCATATGGTATAATGAGCTAGCAGAAAGTCATCGGTGTCAACTGACACCGACGCTTGACTGTAGCTCCGCTCCTGTTCAAGCTAATTTTCTTTGTCCGTCCTTCTTAATCTGCTAAGAACGGGTTATAATATATACTCTTCTCTAATTCTAAACATAAGGTGTTAAATGAGCACATGCACCAAAAAAGGAAGATATTAAATGCAACTTGACATAATTACAATCAAATATTTACAAATTTGGCCATCAATATACACAAAATTAGTTACATTGGATACATGCATGATTTTGTATGTAATTAATACAAGATTCATTATAAAACATATTCATCACGAAATATACTCTCATCTAATATATATATAAATTTGCGATCTATAATCATATTAACAGGGTGGTAAAACTAATGCAATGAAAGGCTTGTCAATGTCCAAAATGATGCACATTCTAAATTGGAGAGTAATTTATTAGGTAGTGATCCATCTAGAAGAAAGTAATTATTAACTAATTAAACATGATCCTAATAAATATATACAATCTAAAATAAGGATCTGTCCACATTAATTGTATATATTATATATGTGATAAAAATTCATATTAACAATAGAATAATTAGATATTGAACCAAATTTGGAAAAAAGAGAAAAATTAGAAACATCTCCTATCGCTTGAAGAAAAGTAGCAGTATGCATGTTCAAAATTGGAGTTTGACTAAATTGTAAACTATAAATTACTTATTCTATGTAATGTATTATGGCTCTAAAGTTGTTAGCGTGTGCAGGTGTATGGATTGATGACTAGCGTATATATATAAGGAATACTAGCAATAATAGCGCGCTACGCTGCGCCGTTCTGCAGAGTCGATAGGACCCACCGGCGAATCCATGGGCTGTTATAAACCCTCGATGAAATCTGTGTTTTTTTAGAAAACGGAAAATTTGGTCGAATTTTCGATCTTCGTATTTTTTAAATAAAATGGGTCGATAGAACCCGTTGGCGAATCCATGGGCTGCTATAAACCTTCGACGAATCCGCATTTTTTTAGAAAAGTTTTTTTGGTGACGAAAACATTTTTTCCGGGAAAAACGGAGTTTCTAAATAAAATGGGTTGGTAGGACCCGCTGGCGAATCCATGGGCTGCTATAAACCTTCGACGAATCCGCGTTTTTTTAGAAAAGTTTTTTTGCGATGAAAACATTTTTTCCGAGAAAAACGGAGTTTTTAAATAAAATGGGTCGGTAGGACCCGTTGGCGAATCCATAAGCTGCTATAAACCTTCGACGAACCCGCGTTTTTTTTAAATAAAATGGGTCGATAGAACCCATTGGCGAATCCATGGGCTGCTATAAACCTTCGACGAATCCGCATTTTTTTAGAAAAGTTTTTTTGGCGACGAAAACATTTTTTCCGGGAAAAACGGAGTTTCTAAATAAAATGGGTCGGTAGGACCCGCTGGCGAATCCATGGGCTGCTATAAATCTTCGACGAATCCGCGTTTTTTAGAAAAGTTTTTTTTGACGAAAACATTTTTTCCGAGAAAAACGGAGTTTTTAAATAAAATGGGTCGGTAGGACCCGTTGGCGAATCCATGAGCTGCTATAAACCTTCGACGAACCCGCGTTTTTTTTAGAAAAGTTTTTTTGACACCGAAAATATTTTTTTTGGGAAAAACGGATGGCGAAAACATTTTTTGCGGGGAAAACGAAGTTTTCAAATAAAATGGGTCGGTAGGATCCGTTGACGAATCCATGGGCTGCTATAAACCTTCGACAAACCCGCGTTTTTTTTTTGAAAAGTTTTTTTGCGACGAAAACATTTTTTCCGAGAAAAACGAAGAAAGGACCTGCACGCGAGCAAGGACACGAATGTTACGCTTTTGGACTCGTTTCGCTATCCTGAAAAATTAGAAAAGGGCTTGTTCGCGATTGAACATAACGAGAGGATTTTTCTGCAAAACGACGCGACAGGGACCTAAACGCGATGAAAGTAAAAAAATCTTTCTCTCACAAAAAAATTACGAAGGACCTATCCGTAATTTGAAGAAAACGGAGGGACTTTTTCGCAATTGTCGCCGGTGACAGGTGGCCTAGCCGGGAGCCGGCATTCCCTAGCGCTTTAAAGGGTGGAACCATTTACAAACGTCCATTTGACATATAGTAAGAAAGAAAGAGAGAAGGGTTCTCTTCGTTCCCAACCGAGACGAGGGAGAACACAGGGGCACGCATGCTCGGAGCTCACCGGAGGCGAGCGGCGGACATTGGGTCTGCGGCGTCCTTAAAAAAGGATCAAGGGGAGCGAGTCGAGTCCTTGGGTGGCGGCGCCGCCGCCAGAGACTCACCGGTGAGACGGTGAACAGCAGCGGCGACAATGGAGGACGGTTGGTACGGCTCAACGGTGGCGAGAAGCTGTAATTGACAGGCGCATGAGCTTTCTGGGAGGATGAGGAAGTTAAGGTTGCGAGGGATCGAAGGGAGGGTTACCGAGGAGGGAGGTCGATCTTGGGGGCAGTTTTCTCGGCCGACGGCAGGGCGAGGCTCGATTCGGCTCGGCTGCACGAGGTACTGCGGAACTATTAGAGGGGAAATAGTGAGGAGGATGTCGAACACAACGTGACGCGAACGGATTTTGAAGAACCTCACCGGAGACGAGGTTTGATCTTGGTGGTGCTCGGCGGCAATGGCGGCAACGGCTCTGTGCTTCGTCTCGGGCAAAGGTGAGCAGGGACGTAGGAATATGAATTTCGATTTGAGTTTGAGCACTTTCCAAATCAGATGCTTTAGAAACAAGGATTCTCGGACTCGGACATTCCTTCTTTTTTTTCTTCGGCGGCGACGCGCCTTCCGCCGCTGATGCGGATTCGTACTCCCCAAGCAACCCTTGGCGATGCGGACAATCTTCGAGCGATGATAAATAGCAGCAGCCTCCTCGCTCCTCCCCACCATCCATCGCCTGCCTCCTCCTCCTCCTCCTCCCGCATCGCCTACGTCGCTTGCTGCCAACCGTCCATGGGGCGCGCGAACCTGACGCTTCCCGCCGTCTCGCTGGTGCTCTGCACCCCCCTCCTCGTCTTCTACTTGCTGTTGGTCTCGGACGTAATCGTGCCCGGCGAGGAAGCCCCGGTCGACCAAGCGGGCTATTGGAAGGCTGCCAATTGGGTAGCGCTGATGGTGTGCTTCGGGCTGGTTGCTTACCTGACCTCCATCTTCGTCTCAGCTCACCGCCACAGCAAGGCCACGGCAGGGCAGCTCCCACCACCTCCTCTGCAGATGGATATGTGCTAGTCGTGTCGTCCACCCCACCAGCAAGACGAAAGAAGAGCTCGATCACCTGCAAGCATCGCCGCCACAGTCTTCTTGCTGGATCAAGAAGTCTTCTTGATTGAGTCGTCAGTCAGTATGTCTTCGCAAGTTGTCCACCCCACCAGCAAGACGAAAGAAGAGCTCGATCACCTGCAAGCATCGCCGCCACAGTCTTCTTGCTGGATCAAGAAGTCTTCTTGATTGAGTCGTCAGTCAGTATGTCTTCGCAAGTTGTCCACCCCACCAGCAAGACGAAAGAAGAGCTCGATCACCTGCAAGCATCGCCGCCACAATCTTCTTGCTGGATCAAGAAGTCTTCTTGATTGAGTCGTCAGTCAGTATGTCTTCGCAAGTTGTCCAACCAATAAGAGAAGCAATTGCAACAAGTCTCCGTGCTGCTGCTGCATCAGGAGTCGGTATGTGTTTGCTGCTAGCTCTTGCGTTTCTAATACCATGCATGCAGGAGTCTCTACCTTTTGTTTCTCTTGGTTCTGTTTGCACTTACTTAGGAAGATTTCTAGTGCTATTAGAATCTCTGTCAGCCACTAGTAATTTTACTAGAGTGTCGGCAGAGTCTCTAACTAGGCAGCGAACGCACTTAAGGGCTTAGGCATGTCTGAAACAGAGTTCACAGTATTCCTTGAACTGGTCCTAAACGAAAGGGTTTAAGTAAATAAAGGGTCTTTTGAATCAAGTAAAGTAAAGCAGATATTGAGCAAAGAACTCACTGCTGCAATGCTGGCACGAGACGGAGCGTAAAACGCACTCGCTGCCAAAAAAAAAAAAGAGCCCGTTTACTACCCCGTTTGTAGCAGTGAAAGGAACAGAATTGAACTAAGTGATGCATACAAAATTTGTGTGAGCTGCCTTAGGTCCGGATACTGTGTTGGCTGTTCTGTAAAATTAATCTTGGCTGACTTAGATTCTTAAGCATTGGTATCTTCTTAGGTTGAAGTCTGCAGTTTCTGATGAGATACATGGGTCAGTGCACTCGTGTGAGTGGTGAAGCCCTGAGTCTAGCAGCTTGTCCTTGATGTAAAGAGTCCGAATGTAATAAATTCAGATACGAATGGAATTTTTTGGCCTGAATTTGGGCAGAATTTTGGAATAACTTTTGAGCACTTATGACACGCAATCAACAAGCTTCCTTGTTTCTGAATTTTGTTGGCTCTGCGGCCATAAATCTTTGATCCAAAGTTGTGGGCTTTATGAGTCCTCAGAAAATTTGTATTTTGTAGTCCCAAATCCCAACTTTTCTGAAAAACGTAGGCTTGTTGATTTAACTGAACCAAGTTGCGTCTCAAAGGAACCGAGTAATACTGACATTCCATGTCTCCAACCAAGCGTGCCGACAAGTCACTCGTTGAAGCTTTTAGGGTGTAACCATATGCCAATCAGCCGCCTCATCTTCCAAGCAAAACACATATTCTGAATCACATTTAGAAGAAGGCGAGAGGAAGGAGTCATACTCAGGGTTCCATTTAAGGACAGGAACCAGCTTGGGATTCGAACATGTGCAGGATACACAAGACAGTAAATGCTCAAACCTGTTTTTTATCAATGGACTTTTCAGTTTGGGTTGAGAAGCTGAATATTTTTCCCATATGCATAATATCAGCTTCCAGAAAACATATCCATGTTAAGATCTAGTCTTAAATCAAATGCTTCAGCCGTTCACGTTGTCCCATAATCTGATGGTTTTGCATTTGTTGATTTACTTTGGGTTCAAATGCTTATTTAGCTGGAAATGGGTGCATCTTCAAGCTATTAATTAATGTAGGAAATATGCATGTCGATTCTTAAGAGTATGTGACCTACACCATTGTACATCGTAAGCCTGATTAATGCTTACGTGAGTAAGATTGTGGTAATGCTTGTCTACGGTTCTTAGTTCTACGCCCGGTTACATCCCGGACCGGACCCTTTTAGCTTCCTGGTTTGCAGCCAGCTTGTCTTTCATTCTAGTTACTTTTAGCTCTATGATTTGTTGTTTACTATCCAATATTGACTTAAGGAGTACTTGAACCCTATGATGTAGCAGCATGTTGGGTATCTTGCCATATTGATTCCCCTATCTTGGCTGACCCACTACAGGAAACAAGAATAGTGTCCTTGGCCGAAACATTTGTATCGTCGGTAAAAAAACCGACGACACAAAGTATGCCTCTATCGACGGTTTTAAAGTAACCCGACGACATATATACACCAAGCAAGCCTGTGTCCTCGGCCTCCTCAAACCCGCCGATATAGACCACAGTCTGTGTCCTCGGCCTATTAAACCCACCGACACAGGCACTCCGCCTCAAACAGGGAGTATCGGCGCGCGATGAAAATTGAATTTTAGATCCCGCCAACACAGGCTGTGTCCTCGGCCTCCTCAAACCCGCCCACACAGGCACTCCGCCTCACAAGCTGTGTCCTCGGCCCATTAAACCCGCCGACACGGTAGCGGAGAAAATTGAATTCAGATCCCGCCAACACAGTGTGTCCTCGGCCTCATTAAACCCGCCCACACAAGCACTCCGCCCACAAGCGTGTCTTGGCCTCATTAAACCCGCCGACGGGCACTCCGCCATGTGGGACCAACTGCAGGATGCTCGGGCCCACCAATGGCACGAAGACTGCTTTGTCGTCGGGAGAGAAACAGCCGACGATAAAAATAAGTCTATGTCCACGGCATAAATCGTACAGGGGCCAAGTCAGGACACGTCGACAGCAGGCCGCCTCTTCCGCCAGTGCATAGCTAGAAGCCCAGGCGAAGATGATCGCAGAGTTGCAGCGGCAGATGCAGCAGATGCGGCGGAGGCAAAGGAGCGAGAGGAGGATAGGAGGCAGATGAGGCCCTCGAGTCGTAACCTCTGGATGTACAACTATTTCGGTAATTAAGATTGTATCGTAGCTACGTTGTACTTACACGTTTGAGATGCTAACATATCATATCCACGATCGTTGCGGCGGGACCCTCCGCCACCGCAGATGCCACCTCCGCCGTTCTTCACGCAGAACCGACACCGACGCCGGGGGTAATGCATTTTGTTCCAATTTTCGCTAACTATTCATACAAGTACACAAATGCACAAGAGTTTTGAACATTGTGGTTTCCTCTATTCTTGCAGGTGTCCGCCTCAGCTGCGCCTGCTCCTGCGACGAATGCTCCACAGGGAGGTGATTCCAGTGGCACAAGATCGGCCGCAGATCAATTCGTCGACGACGTGTTTGCCGATCCTTTTGCCGGTTCGCAATCTTAGTTATTTGTTTTGTTGGTAGAATAGTATGTCATGTTCTACATAGACATGTTGATTGTGAATGTGATGTACTCTTTTGGTTTGAGCTGAATTTGGGACTTATTGATGCATTTTGCTATCTGTGTCGATGGTGATCATTTGTGCATTGTATTGGTGAATGCGAATGTGGTAATGTGTGTGAAATTATATGTTGTGATTGTTCTGGGCAATTGGGGATATAAAACTGCTGGGAATGGGGTTTTTTTGCAGGTTAAAATTGGATTTTTTTTAAAATTCGCAGTATTTTTTTTATTTTACAACCTGTGTCCTCGGCTCTAACAATGCCGACGACACAAGATAGCCCCAGGTTCTGGCACCAGAAGGGGTCTGTGTCGTCGGCCATAGCCCAGGCCGAGGACACAGATGTCCACTCTGTGTCCGCGGCTTCAACCATGCCGACGACAAAAGATAGCCCAGTTACGGCACCGGAAGAAGTGCGTGGTCGTCGACTCTGACCTGAGCCGAGGACACAGATGTCCACTGTGTCGGCGGCATTAATTAGGCGAGGACACGATGTCCACTCTGGTCGACGGCATTAATTAGGCCGAGGACACGATGTCCACTCAGTGTCGGCGGCATTAATTAGGCCGAGGACACAAGTGTCCCCTCTGTATCGGCAGCTTTAAGTTCGCCGACGACAAATGTCTGGGTGTCGGGCCGGCCCCGGATGGCATCTGTGTCGTCGGGATTTATTGTGGCCGTGGACATAGGTTGGTTGTGTCGTCGACTCTGTGTCGTGGGACTTGTGTCGTCGGGAGGCCGACGACAGAGCCCTGTGTCGGCGGTTTTGGCATCTGTGTCGTCGGTAAAAGCCGAGGACACTGAGCAAGATTAATGTTAAGCATCATACCAGCTTGGCATTCGAACATGTGTGCTGATTTCATGTCAGTGTGGAAATGCATCCTCCATATCAAGTACTGCTGAGACAGTGAAGATGGTCTTAACTATATTATGAGGCCGGTTGTTTCTCAGTTTTTGTTGGATTTCCTGAAGCCTGAGGGTGTGAGAAGCCATAGTGATACCTGACAAGCAAACTAGCCCTCCCCCCACACGCACACACAAATAGCTTAGCTTTTAAATAGCTTTTGGTATAAGCTAGAAGACATATATAACTAGCAAAAATCAAAAGCTGAAAGCTGGGATAAACCTACTTTTGCAGCTTATTACTGATAGAAATTAGCTATTTGTCAAACAGTTTCTTATAAAAAGGTACAATTGCTTTTCAGTTCGAAAAGCTAAATAGTAGGTTTTCAAAAAAGCTATAGCTTCCTAAACAGGCCCTAGATTTTGGACAGAGAGATAGTTATATTGGGCTTAGAGTCTGCAGATACAAATCTTGCTGTGCATAGGCTTGGTTGAATGAATCATCAACTAAACAATGGATTTTTTAATAATACATTTTCTAAAAGTAATTGCGACATTAATATGCGAAACAAAAAAATTGCAAAAATAATACTTGGTCGCCAAACGGTACGGTGAAATAGAGGTAGTCGCCAGAGGGCTAGACGAAGTCACTATTTTTGCCATACTGTACGGTGACAACTGCTTAATTCTGCGGTTAGTGTTGCGCGTTGTAGCATTGCACGACACATGTCAATTTCGCCGTACGGTGTGGCGACAATTGGTTGAACAATATATATTAATCATAAAAGTTCTACCAAGAGAGTTAGGGAAAAATATATCACAGATGATTCTATTTAAAAACCGTTTGTAATAAACTCATATCACATACAGTTTTAATTGAAAACCATCTGTGATATGTGTTTTTACAGTCCGTTTTCAAACCGTCTACGATATGTGCCGTGTTATCACTGACACATGATTAAACATGACACATGATTACAGACGGTCCACAAAACCGTCTGTGATAACGTTTTCTAACCGTCTATAATAACCTTCTATGTAGTAGTGAAGATACGAATGGATGGACAGATGGACTCGTAGAGATCGTTGGCCTAGTCCGACCGCACCAGCCCTATCTTGGTCTCGATGATGCATTCAGAAGCGAGGTCTTCCATGCTGCTCGCCAGGCCAGGTGACAGCCGCGCTGGCACGACTAGGGGTGGCAATGGGGAAAATCCCCGCGAGGAGCACCCTCGCATCCCCGATCCCTGATAGCTAAGACGTCCCCCGTCCCCAGCCCCATCCCCGCACGCGAGGCTTAATTTCCCCGTCCCCGACCCCCGACAGGTTCGCGGGGCCCCAACGGGAGCTAATCCCTAAAAATACATGTGCCTTCCATTGGCATTCTAGAACTAGAACCAACTCAAATTCAAATGCATAGTTGCAGACTCTCTTAATTAATTTTGTGCAGGCTCAAATGATACGAATTGTTACCTAGTATTGGCATAAATCACTCTCAACATCTTTGACATATTGCAATGATAGAGGAAGTACTAGCTGTGTTAGTACTAACAACACTAGAAGATATTAGAAGCTACAAAAATACCAAGATATGCATGTGGGCTCAATAAAATCAACAGGGACAAGCACATGACCACTGCATTTCCTACTTTTTGTTACATTTGCCAAACGGCCAGACTGCATATATGCTCATAATAAACTCTTTCCCAGAAGCATATAAAATCCAACCAAGCAACATCAATTCAAACTCGAGGTCTAAACATTCAAAAATGCATGATAGTTCATGACAGTACAACACATTAATTGTTCACATATCACAAATAGTGCTTTGGTCTTAAGCCACAAATCCATAGCAAGAATATCCACAGCAAGAGTAAGTCGAACTCTACATTATAAAGTTCATAAATAAACCACACAACTTCATAAATACTTGAGTAGCTGAGGAGTGTAAAACCATCTCCTCACAGTGCCATCCCCTATGTAAGATGAAATCAAACATTTATTAAAACAATTGATATGTAAAGACTGATATATGTAAACTTCATTTTCTAAACACTTAACTTGGATCTCTTCTTGAATGTCTTGAAGACAAGTCCAAAAGCTAATAATATCACGCTATTCATTATCTGTGAGATCAAATTGTAAGCATCAATATCATTTTATTGTAAGCTAATTACAAATATTAAATATTTCATATCATACCTTTGTATTTGTTTCGAAGCCAATCCTGTGAGCACATCAATGCCTCCAACATCTTAGAAGTGAGACGACTACGATGCTCACTAAGAATTCTCCCACTTGTGCTAAAGGCAGACTCTGAAGTAACTGTGCTTACTGGAATAGCAAAGATGTCCCGTGCTATCATTCTCAATGTAGGATAGCATGTCCCAGCCACCTTCCACCAATCCAATACATTAAAATTTTCTTGTGTAGTTGGAACATAGTCATCCTCTAAGTAGCGTTCTAGTTCAGATTTTAACCTTTGAGATGATGGCCTTTTCTTGGCAACACGTGCATTAAAGATGGACATAACTACTTAAGCTTCTATCGAAGGTACTAAGACCAATGATTCAGTATTATCATCATCATTAGTAACTTAGTACTCGGTCATCACTTTACACAATGATGAAGTGACTTTCTGTACTTGAGACTCACACTCTTCACCACTAATACCAAGTAGCATTTCAAAGCAAACCAACAACATTTCAGTCTTAAATCGAGAATCAAGAAGCTTGGCAATGCCCATTAATCCTTGAATGCTAGACCAATACTTATCAAACTTTTCATTCATGCTAATTGACATTGCTTGTACAATTGGATTCGTAAAGGTTGACCACTGCCTCATGTTCATTTTAATTTTACAAATTTTGGGAAAGTATACATTGGCAGTGACATACTGAGTACCAGAAAATATGTTGGTGATTTCATAAAATATCCTTAATCTCTCAACAACCTTAGTAGCAAATAACCATTCTTCTTCACTTGGATTGCAATCATATAACTTCTCAACCTTTGCCGCACGATTGAAAACAGCCTTATAGGGCAAAGCAATGCTAAGCATAATATAAGTTGAATTCCATCTAGTTTTGCAATCAAGACACAACTTTTTGGTTATAGTGACTTTCATAAACTTAGCAATTTCTTCAAACTTCTCTATCCTTTTTGGTGTGGCAGTCCAAAAGGCTATGCTATCATGTATGTGTTCAATAGCATGTTTGATCACTTCCAAGCCATCCTTCACAATTAAATTGAGAATATGTGCACAACAACGCATATGAAGCATCATACTTTTTAACATAAGCTTATTTGGCCCAATCTTCTTGATTAACTCAAAAATTATCTTATCATTTGTTGAGCAATTATCCAGAGTCACAATTGATAGCCTCTCATCAATATTCCATGCTACCAAGGATTCATGAAGTTCATCAACAATAACTTTTGCAATGTGTGGAGCTGGCACATAAATGAATCTACAAAAAAAATTATATAACCAGATCAACAATAAATTCAAATTTGAAAGTTTAGATGAAATGGGATGTAATAGCCATGTAGTAACAAATTACCTCATGACAACACTTCTAAGCTTCCATGAATCATCGATGAAATGGGCTGTAATAGCCATATAGCCTTTATTTTGGTTGTCAGAAGTCCACATGTCTGTAGTGATTGCAACTCTAGACCTATTGGTTGCCATGTAATTAATGGAAATCTTCTTTTCTTCCTCATATTGCTTCAAGATGTCCTTCCTAACAATTAAAAAATCAAAACAAGTTAGACAATAGATTAGGAAGCAAATTCAGATCATACAACTCGTAATTTTTGTAACATTCTGTACCTAATAGTATTCCTTGTCACTATTTTGAATAGGGGCTGAAGTGCGGTAACAAATCGCCGAAAGCCAACATGATCAACCATGCATAAGGGGTACTCATGTAGCACCATCATGGCAGCAAGTTCTCTTCTAGCAACTTCTTGATCAAATGTGTAGTTCTCCACCAACACTTTCCCTTTATCTCTAGAATTCAACTTCAAGGATGGTTGTACCATTGTCTTGCCCTGCTTCTCTGCTGTCGCTAGTTTGCTTTGTCGATATGGACATGCCTTCAAATGGTCATGAAGATGCTTTGTTCCATTTCAAGTTTCTCCTCCAAGCTTCTTGAAACAATAATTGCATTTGGCCTTGATTTTCCCCATGACTTTAACTCTCTTGAACTCCTTCCACACAACAGATGTCAATTTTCTATTACTGCCAACAGTTCCATCTTCGTCTTCATCACTTGTTATTTCAATCTCCTCTTCTCCTCCCACTGCCTCTGAGTCATTAACTGACTTAGGCAATGATGGAAGTGAGCTTGGTTGACACTTGTTGCCACTGCCACTAGCTGGAGTAGACATGCTCTGAACTGCCATTCAAAGAAATTCAAATGATATGCTTATTAGTTATTATTGACAGATACAAACCAATACAGGAATACATTTAATCATACGCTAAAAGAATCATTGATGTATCCATACAATATATATGGAATAGAATATTCTATAACAAAAATCACAAATCTAGAATATATTGATGAAAGTGTTTGCCTTCTAGTTAAAACCTTCTAACAGAAACAAAACAGATGAAATATAACCTTGCAATTTGCTGTCAAGGCTATTTCCCATCACTTTCAATCACACAAATATGATCCTCAGGTCAACGTTTATGTTCTATTCAATAGTACTTTTCTAGCATTGCAATCCAAAACTTTTGAATAATTGAATTCCTGATCTTTCAAGTTGTCACAATTGATTTCCTTTTCTGCCTCACTATTGACTATACACATGATCCTATCAATAGTATTTTTAACATCTCAATTTCCCACTCCAAAACCAAAGAAAACTGAATGTATCAACTATACAACTCTTTTAAGGATGGGATCAATTTACACACAGCTTGAGTTAGTGCTTAAATGTTAAAAAAAATTCTCAAGGGTGAACTCCACATACAATTGACAGTATGGCCTACTGTTTAGCATTCTCAACTTGTGCTTCAATCCACTGTCATTCACTTGTAGCAAATCTTGTGACAAATTAGAGTAAGACCACAAACAACATTCAAGAACTGCTAAAAATATGACAAAATGGGAAATAAACTTTTGATCTGGTGAGTTTTTAACCCTGTTGCTTGCTATTCTCTCCCTGAAAAATAACCCCCAAATATACATTCTAGATCTGATTCAAGAGAAATGGAGGTAGGTGTAGAACTATAGATACATACCTTGGGGTTTTGTATGCCGTGGAGAAGGTCTGCTCGGCGGCGCTAACGTTTGGGCGGCGAGCGGCGTCTAGGCGGCGGGCGTGGAGGATTTACTCGGCGGTGGGTGGCCGGCGTCTGGTGAAAGCATCTAGGCCCCAAACGGCTTTAGTTTTGGTAATTAATGACAAGTTGTGAAAATGGACTAACGCTGTTTATTTGAGGATTCTTTGATACAGGATAATGCAATTATTGGCAATCGTGAAGAAATGTATGTGATCGAATAAAGGTTAATGGATGCATGGTGTCAAAGGTGTAAGTATACTCTAGGACCTTTTCATAGATTCTACCGATCTCGGAAGGTTGAAGAGAAAGATCGGATTTTTAGAATTAAGTGCCGTACTATTAAGAGGGGCTTATGTCGCTTTGTCTAAAGTTGAAAAGAGTGTCAAGGCTCAAATCCTATTTGATTAGACATATGCACTAAATTAACACTCAAAGAAATATTTTAGTTTGCACAAATGTTTTCGGTGGTTTTCATGACCGGTGTGCCCGGATTCAAGTCGGTGCGACCGGCCGTCGGTGTGACCGGACTCCCACCGGCTTGATTTTTCCAGAACGAGTGCAAAGCCGAATATATGTGTCCAGTGCGACCGGACCCCCGGTGCGACCGGGTTCCATCCGGAGCGTTTTTCACAGAATGCATGTTTCCGGCTGGAGTGCGGTCGGTGCGACCGGAGGTCCTCCGGTCCACCGATGAGCGGTATGACCGGACCCTCTGCGGTCACACCAGCAGTGCAATAACGGTCACTGGTCACGCATTAAATACACTGTTCCGACCGTTGCCGTGTGAGGGTCGGTCGGACCGGCCTAAGTCCGGTCGGACCGGCTTTCTTAGCCCGAAATTCAGTAAAATATTGAAACGGCTAGTTTTGGTTGGTGAAGGCTATAAATACCCCTTAACTGCAGTGTAATGGCTTCTTCTGGACCTCATTGAATACACTTGAGCTTTAGCAAGTCTTTAAAACACTTTGAGCTTTAGATTCACATATTTGAGAAGGTTAGAAGCAAAATTGAGTGTGCATTAAATTGTTGAGCCTTAGACACTCAAATTCAACCCCAAGCAAGCGTCGAAGCTTATTACTCTTGGAGGTTGCCGCCTCCTAGACGGCTTGGAGGCGATCGGGATTGGTGATCTTCTCGAAGAAGGTTGTGAGAAGGCCCAATTGTTGTGAAGGCAAGGAGCTCGCCTACCCGGAGCGGGGAAGAGCTACCACGAGTGATCGAGGAAGGCTCAAGTGAGTGGAGCTGGCTTGAAGAAGTTCAAGCCACCTCAACGTGGAGTAGGGGAGACCGGCAAGTCTCCGAGACCACGTGATAAAAATCCACGTGTTCATCTTTTGTGGTTTGCGTTGTTTTTACTCTTGAATTATTTCTAGCAAATTGATCATCTTGGTGCCATACTTGTTTAGCTATTGAAATATTTGAGTAGAAATATTTTTGATAATCGCTAGAACTGCTAGGTATTAAAATTACCAAAATTGTCATTTGTGCTTAGAAATTATTAAACTTGATTTTAGTGATATAAAATTTAAAAACCTCCTATTCACCCCCCCTCTAGTCGGTATCCTTGATCCTACAAGTGGTATCAGAGTTTGGACTCTTTATTCGGGCTTTACCGCCTAAAGAGTAAGGATGGCTAGTGATGAGGTGTCAATAGGCAAGACGCCATTTTTTGATGGCACGAATTATGCATATTGGAAAATTCGCATAACCGTTTATCTTAAGGCCATGAGCCCAAGCATATGGAGAATTGTAGATGAAGGTATCGCTCCGGGAGCTAATCTTCCACTTACAATAGAACAAGTAGAGCGAAACATTCATCTCAATGCTCAAGCTATGAACGCTCTATTTGGTGCTTTGAACGCGGATGAGTTCAATCGAGTGAGCAACCTCGAAACCGCTCATGAGATTTGGACAACCCTCTCGGAAATTCATGAGGGCACATCCTCGGTCAAAGAAGCCAAATTGCATATGCTTCGGATCAAATATGAGAGTTTTATTATGTTACCCCATGAGAACATTAATGAAATGTACTCACGGTTAAATAACATAGTAAATGAGCTCAAAGGCCTTGGTGCATCACTAACCGACTTTGATATTGTTTGAAAGATACTTAGGGCCCTTCTGGAGAAATATGAGGCATTGGTGACTTTATTCCTCAACTCACCGGAATTGCCAAGGATGACGCCAACCGGACTTCTTGGAAATCTTATCACCAATGAGCTTTACAAGAAGGACAAGGAAGAGTTATTGGAACAAAGCTCTTCGAAAAAGAAGAACACTACTTTCAAGGCAAAGGTGGAGTCGAGTGATGAGGCGCTTCTCGTAAGACGAATGAAGAAGTTCATGAGAAGACGCTCAAGCTCAAGTGGTCCTCAAAAGTTTAGAAGAGGGCAAAATTCTAGCACCAACCGGTATGCAAATATTTGGTGCTATGAGTGTGATGAGAAGGGACACATTGCCTCTCATTGCCCCAAGAATAAGGATGACAAAAACAAATCACCCAAGAAAAAGAAATTCTTTCAAGGCAAGAAGAAGCTTTTCAAGAAATTCCAAAAGGATGGCAAGGGTGAAGCTCATATTGGAGAGTGGGATTCCGAAGAAGAGTACTCGAACTCCGACTCATCCGAAGAAGAAACTCCCTCAAAGAAGAAGGGTCTTGCCGGGATCGCCATCAAGGAGGCTTCATCACCATTCGTCACTCCTTTATGTCTTATGGCTAAAGGAGAATTTAAGGTAAATTCAAATAACGATGATGAACCTTCATATGATGAGTTAATGGATATGCTTGAAGACTTAAATGAATATCTTGGCAAAGAGAAATCAAAATTTAAAGTTTTGAGAAAAGAGTTTCTTTCTCTCAAAAATTCTTATGAGGAGCTAAAGGAAGCTCATGAGGTTCTCTTTGCCAAGGACAATTCAAAGTCCTCAAAAGATATTGGTATTGAATGCAACATTATTAATGATTTGCCTAAATTAAAAATTTACTCATGTTGTGTTGCAAAATCAAGTATAGCTACGTCGTGTGATGATTTAGTTGATATATCATGCTCTAGTGCTAACTCATGTCATGAAAACTTAATTGTTGAAAATAACGAACTTAAAGAACAAGTAAATAAACTCAACAAAAGTTTAGATATATGCTTTAAGGATAAGGATACCTTAAATAAAATCTTAGATAGTCAAAGATGTTCTTACAATAAAGAAGGATTAGGATATGTCCCTAAAAAGAACAAGAAAATAAGTAACAAGGCTCGTTACTTTGTGAAATCAAAAGGTAAATTTTGTTATAAATGTCATGATGTAGGACATTTAGCTATTGATTGTTCATTAAGTAAAGCATCCAAAGAAAATGTTCATGACTCTTGCTATGTACTTAAAAGAGATAGAAATGATAAAGTTTTTGCTAAGTTTGTTGGGACCCTGATAATTGGCCAAAGAAAGAAAGACGTTTGGGTTCCCGAAACCTTGGTCACTAACCTCCAAGGACCCAAACAAATTTGGGTACCTAAAAAGGCTTGATTTTATTTTGTAGGTGAACTACAAGACCGGTGGACGGCATTGGGTGCTAGATAGTGGATGTACCCAACATATGACCGGCGATCGGAAAATGTTCACCACTTTTGATTCGGGAAGTGGACAACATGACAAGATCACATTTGGAGATAATAGCAAAGGAAAGGTATTGGGTTTAGGTAAAATTGCCATATCAAATGATCTTTCCATTTCTAATGTATCTCTAGTTGAAACTCTGAATTTCAATTTGCTATCCGTTGCACAAATATGTGATCTTGGTCTTGTTTGTAGCTTCTCTAAAAATGGTGTTATTATTTCTAGAGAAAATGATAATTCTTTAGTATTTAAAGGATTTAGATTTGGAAATTTGTATTTGGTTGATTTCACCTCAAATGACTCATGTCTTCCAACTTGCTTAATGGCAAAGACATCTTTAGGATGGTTATGGCATAGAAGACTAGCTCATGTTGGGATGATTGAACTCAAAAAGCTTTTCAAAAATGATTTGGTTGTGGGCTTGAAAGATGTGAAGTTTGAGAAAACTAGACTTTGTAGTGTTTGTCAAGCCGGCAAGCAAGTGGCTAGTTCTCATCCTTCAAAGAGTATCATGTCCACATCTAGACCATTAGAGCTCTTGCATATGATTTGTTTGGCCCGACAACCTATAAGAGCATAGGGAGTAATTCTTATTGTTTAGTCATTGTTGATGATTACTCTAGATATACTTGGGTTTTCTTTTTAGATGATAAATCCGAAGCTTCCGAAATTTTCAAAAAGTTTGCAAAAAGGGCTCAAAATGAATTTGATTTTAAAATAAAGAAAATCCGTAGTGATAATGGTTCCGAGTTCAAAAACATAAGAATTGAAGATTATTGTGTTGAACTTGGAATAAAGCACGAACTTTCCGCAACCTACACTCCGGAACAAAATGGAGTTGTAGAACGGAAAATTTGCAAGAACAATGCTTGATGAATATGGCACTTCCGATAGTTTTTAGGCAGAAACCATTAATACCGCTTGTCATGCAACAAATAGACTTTATTTGCATCGACTTTTGAAAAAGACCTCTTATGAGCTTCTTGTTGGAAGAAGGCCGAACATTTCTTATTTCCGAGTTTTTGGTTGCAAATGTTATATTTTAAAAAAGGGTATTAGGCTCTCAAAATTTCAAAACCGTTGTGATGAAGGGTTTTTACTCGGTTATTCGTCAAATAGCAAAACTTATCGAGTTTTCAATAAAAACAAATGATTTGTAGAGGAAACTTGTGATGTTGAATTTGATGAAACTAACGGCTCTCAAGAAGAGCAAGAAAATTTGGATGATGTAGGCGAAGAAGGTCTAAGAGAAGCAATGAAGAATATGACTCTTGGAGAAGTGAAGCCGGAAGTGGACAAAGAGGATCAACCTTCATCCACTCAAGTTGAGCCTTCCACCTCCATCACACCAAGTCAAAATCAGACCATCGACGTGGACGAGAAGGACAACGATCAACAAGCTCAACCTCTACCTCAAAGAATTCATCACGGTCTCTCCAAAGATCATCCAATAGATCAAATATTGGGTGACGTGAGTAAGGGTGTCCAAACTTGATCTCGTGTTGCTTCCTTTTGTGAACATTATTCCTTTGTATCATCTTTTGAACCCACTCATGTAGATGAAGCACTGGATAATCCGGATTGGGTAAATGCAATGCATGAAGAGTTAAATAACTTTGCCCGAAATGATGTTTGGACTCTAGTAGAAAGACCTAAGGAATATAATGTAATTGGCACAAAATGGGTCTTTCGAAATAAGCAAAATGAAAATGGTATTGTTGTAAGAAATAAAGCTAGATTAGTGACGCAAGGTTTCACGCAAGTCGAAGGATTAGATTTTGGTGAAACATTTGCACCCGTAGCTAGATTAGAGGCCATTAGAATCTTGCTTGCATTCGCATCATGTTTTGATATTAAATTATTTCAAATGGATGTAAAGAGTGCATTTTTAAATGGACAAATCTCTGAATTGGTATTTGTAGAACAACCTCTCAATTTTGAAAACTCCAAACACCCGAATCATGTTTACAAACTCTCTAAAGCGCTATACGGTCTCAAGCAAGCTCCTAGAGTATGGTATGAGCGACTTAGAGATTTCTTAATTTCAAAGGGTTTCAAAATTGGAAAGGTTGATACAACACTCTTTACATAAATAATTGATGAAGATTTCTTTGTATGTCAAATTTATGTTGACGATATCATTTTTGGTTCTACTAACGAAGATTTTTGCAAAGAATTTGGTAATATGATGTTTAGGGAATTCGAAATGTCAATGATTGGAGAATTGAGTTTCTTTCTCGGACTACAAATCAAGCAACTCAAGAATGGAACATTTGTGAGCCAAATCAAATATATCAAGGATCTTCTTAAAAGGTTTGGTATGGAGGACGCAAAGCCAATCAAGACTCCAATGGCTTCAAACAGGCATCTTGACCTAAATGAGGGAGGTAAACCGGTAGACTTAAAGCTTTATAGATCCATGATTGGTAGTTTACTTTATCTCACAGCATCTAGGCCCGATATAATGTTTAGTGTTTGCATGTGTGCTCGCTTTCAAGCTTCTCCCAAAGAATGCCATTTAGTTACCGTAAAGAGAATTCTAAGATATTTAAAGCATTCCTCAAATATAGGGTTATGGTATCCTAAAGGTGCTAAATTTGATTTAATTGGATATTCGGATTCGGATTATGCGGGTTGCAAAGTGGATAGGAAAAGCACTTCCGGAAGCTGTCAATTGCTAGGTAGGTCTTTGGTTTCATGGTTTTCCAAAAAGCAAAATTCCGTAGCCCTATCCACCGCCGAAGCTGAATATATATCAGCAAGTAGTTGTTGCGCTCAATTGTTATGGATGAGGCAAACTTTAATGGATTATAGAATAAATTTTAAAAAGGTGCCTCTTTTATGTGATAATGAAAGCGCGGTCAAAATAACAAATAACCCGGTCCAACATTCAAGAACTAAACATATAGATATCCGTCATCACTTTTTAAGAGATCATATTAGTAAAGGAGATATTGTGATAAGCCATATTAGAACCGAAGATCAATTAGCGGATATTCTCACTAAACCCTTGGATGAAGCTAGATTTTGCAAATTGAGGAATGAATTGAATGTCATAGATATTTCTAATGTGGCCTAAATGTTGTTCTTCTTTGGATATTTATCGGTTTTATTCGATGTTTGTTCTTTTAGTTGTGTCTCACATCAAGGGGGAGTAATATGCTATTCATGTATATACCACTTCCTTAAAAGTGAAAAATAAAAAATAGTGCTATTTATCTTCAAAAGATGAAACTAGACCTTTATAGGTTAAATTATTTGAAAATAATCTATTTTAGTTTAATATAATATAAAGATTCTTAAAAACTTCATTTACAAAGTATTATTGTATAAATATCATCTTTTGAAACTAATATCATATTATACCTTCTTTATTTCAACAGCTTGAAAACAATTGTGTTTCGAAAAATTGTTAAGCTCAATAACCTAATGTATATTGATCTATGTAAAGCACAAATTGAGTCATGCCAATAGAACTAGAATTGAGAGCATTTCTAGCCTTCTATGAGGTATTTCTAACTCAAACAAGTCAATTGTGAAAATATTCTCTTCTTGTTTGAATTCTTGAGTTTAAGTGCAAGTTAAGGGTACTTGTTTTAAATATGCCCAAGAGAGCTTGCCAACTCAAAATTTGCTTGTTATGTGCTGTTTCCCTTCTGTCAGGCTCGGTGTAACCATGTGGGGGCGGTATCACTGGCCCCACGGTGCGACCGGGCTTCGAGCGGTCACACCGGGGAGCGGTTAGACCGGGCTTAGTGCGGTCATACCGGAGCAAAAACCGAAGGGGGCTGTGAAAAGCACATGTTTTGCCTTCGGTTTCTCTCTCTCTCTTCCACCTACTTCTCCCGTGCATTTCTCTCTCCCTCCCTCCTTTCTTTCTCCTGTGCTCTTCTATCTCTTCCTCTCCCTTCTATCTCTCTCCCCAAAAGGCCTCCAACTTGGATCTTCCCCTTGAAGAAAAATCTCCCGAGTTTTTCTTCCTCATCTTGATCCTCTCCTTCAAGGTAACCCTCGTTCATCATCTCTCTCTCAATTTTGATCTCTTTCATGCCCTAGGGTTCATATTCTCTTGTTTTAGAGTTTGTGCAAAATGTGGCATATTGTGGGAAATCAAACCAATAAAAGTTACAAAAATGAGTAGATTAATGATTCTAGATATCATTTTGAGATTTTAATTGGTTCGATATGCTTGTTCCATCAAGATTTTGCAAAAATCAAAAGGGGGGTTTCGGGTGGCCGGTCACACCGCCTTCCCTGCGGTCACACCGGACCTGGAGCGGTCTGACCGACCCTGTCAACCGATTCTTGCAAAATTTGTTTCAATTTGCCACATAATGCATATAAAAAAATCCTACTTTAGGGTATGTATTCCTTGATCCTATTCCTTGATTCTCATTCACTCCTTGTCAACTCTAGTAATCATGCCAAGGACCAAGAATCTTCCTCCTCGCGAAGGTGGTGTTGTTCGGAAATCAACAAGAGGAAGAGGAGCTAGGTTGGCTGCTGAGAGTGATAGTGAAGACTCTCAAACAAGGATCGCCAGAGATAGGAAAATCAGGCAGAAAGTTCAAGAAGAACTTGGTGGAGGTTCTTCGGGTAGAAAAGGAAAGGCAGTTGCATCAGAATCAAGTGAGGAAGACGACAATATGGATGTTGATTTCGAAGGAGGAAATGGGAGTGAGAATGAAGATTCAGAACACAATGAAGAAAACTCTGATGACTTTCAACCCACTATGGATCTAAAGAAGATTAAAGCAGAAAAATATTTTTCTCTCTGGCTTGCAAATCAATATTTGCTACCTCGCAGCGCTATCTTGGATAAGTTCAGAACCATTTTTCAACAAAAGGTCTATCATGAAATCTATCTTAACAAGGATTTTGCCGATCAAAAATGGGTGAGCTGGGAGCATGTTCGAAATGTTCCACTGTTTGTTGGAGTGCCTGAACTTTTCCATGAAGCTGATCTAGCCAGTTTTGTGAGCCTAAAGTGTGATTACAATGAAGATATGATCAGACAGTTCTATGCCACTATCCACATATCTGATGAATACGATGAAATCATGTGGATGACCGATGCTGCTGTGTACACAATGTCCAAGGAAGAGATTGAGCAAGCTTGGGGAGTCTATCATAGCGGTCAGCCAAAAATTCATAGCGAGGTTTCACTCTCTCTTACTGACCAATTCAAATTCTATGATTCTTCTGCTCGAGTCAAAAGGCCAGGTAAAATGACTCATCTTCTTCCCTCTGCTAGCCTCATCAATAAAATTTTTCATGTTACTGTTCATCCAAAGAGCGGTAATTTTGATGAGATCCAAGGCTACACTTGGAATATTATGGACAAAATAATGAAGAAGGAAAGATTTGATGTGGTGGACTTCATTCTTAGAGAAATCAGATCTTCTGCTGGTGATAGAGGCAAAACGATTTACTTTGCTCCTTATATCATGTTGCTCATCAAGAGGATGTCTGGATACCGTGGCGGGTGTGGAAGTGCCCACAAGCCCTATAAGCCACGTGATGTCAATATCACTGTTCAGAGGGGTCAGTCATCATCCCAGCAGCCACCACAGCAGCAGCAGTAGTAGGTTGGTGAAGAAGGGCAATAGCAGCAGCAGCCACCTCGGGCTTATGCTTTCTCTGGCACCCATTTTGAGAACTTTGAGATCCTTCATGATGCCATGATGAGCAGCTTTGCGAATCTGAGAACTGATATGATGAACAATTTTGCCAGAGTTGATGCTTATCAGGCTCAAACCTGTCAGGCTGTTGAGGAGGTTCGACGTCACTTGGACTCCGTTGATTCTTCCATCGGCGAGCTCCATTCATCCTCTGAGGAGTACTGCACTCTGCAGGCTCCTAAGACTTTCCATCGCTACGGGACTCGTCGTTCTTCGCCTTCTCCTCCTCCTCCTCCTCCTCCTCCACCTTCGTCTTGAGCTTCGGTGTTTTCTTCTTTTTGGAACTTGATGCCAAAGGGGGAGAAAAGTTGAAGAAAGGAAGGAGCTAAAGTTTTAACCCAGTCGTCGAGGATTAGCTTATATATTTACTGTTTTATCCTTTTGTAAGCTTTTGAACCTCGTTTATTTCGTTGTGGTTGTGATGACTCTTTATATTTTGTTGGATGTTATTGGATATTTTATGTAACACCCCGGAGCACAAACGCGCCACGGATGCTACCAACCCTCTAATTAACTAGTGACACCTCTACGAAAAGACTGAAAAACAACCTCTAAACTCTTAAAACCGGCTTAAAACTAAGCCACCGAAATTTACAAAATTTCGGCATGACCTCTCTAGAAAGTAGGACATCCACTCGATGAATGACACATTGCAATTATATAATATCATTCTAGCAGGTCCTTAGTTAACCAATCACACATCCAATAGAAATTACTAACTACACCACGACGAACAACATATTACAACCACACTTAATACAACCAGGTTTTACAAATCGATTAAATGTTTTGATGGTGACCAAGTCGCACGTGCTCTACTCCCATCCCGTGAGTCACTTCAAAGTACCTAAAACAAGAAAGCGACAAGCGTGAGTCCAAGACTCAGCAAAGTACAATCAAGTATGAAAAGTAATGAGTTCGTCTAGAATATAACTGCTTTAAGACTTAAAGTAAAAGTTTCTATAATTGATATCCGTAAATAAAAGAAACAGTTTGAATTCATATAAAACCAAACATAAGAGCACAATTACTTCATCATTTGACATAACCAATACTTAATTGAAATCATCCAGTAAAAGAAGCAGTATCTATCCCCATTTACCACATACATCTCGGAAACGTAACTAAACCATACTCACGCCTCAATAATCGTTCCATGATGAGTCCACGACTCAATCCTCAACTTGTCATTTCCCCTTCTCATCAATTAACATTTACCAATTGCAACACATAATGCAATGCTTTTATGCTCTCATCCCTTTTTTCTCATGAATCAAAAAATGAATGTACCATGCATGCTCATAATGCACATTGTCATAGCGTATAATCGGTATAGTGAGTGCACACCGTCGTGTGCACCCTCAATCCCAACCATCCGTGGCGGGGCCTACTCTATCGACTCGCTCCCATCCACCTCGATGAATAGGACTACGAGGTAGGACTTTTGTGCTCACTACGGGTGAGCACCGAGGCCTCCGCATCAACATGGGACGCCTCGTCCATCATGAATGCAATTATGCAATTGACGTGAATGCATTTAATCCTCATTCATTTTCACCACACATAGCCATAACCAATATGGAAGTACCAATTAACTTGCTATTTCCCCAATGTGATTCATTCGAGAGTAAATAAAGTCATGAATAAAATTCAGGGAAAGGCATCACATAATTTCTATAAAGTAGATTAAATTTACAGATATGAACTAGGTGATTATAGTGCAAGCTTGTCCCTACACTTGCATCAACATAACCATACTCGTTCGTACAATTTCGTAATGCAATGCAATAAATGGGAATTGAATAACTTACTTACCAATTTGCTAACATTCATCCATCCTCATCACCATACTAAAAACAACTTCTAGACATGCTATTAAACATAATCACATCATTAGAATTTTCATAATCTTATCGCAAACAAAGCATTTAACATCCTAACAACGTTCTAGGAGTTGCACTTGCCTTTACAGACGGAGAATGGAGTGGCATGCGATTGAGGCCACTCCCGACAGAACCTTCCCTGCAAATAAACAGTATTCATCCAACTTAAATTTATGCACACTCGGTACAAGCGACAAAAGGAATAAACTCTTTTGCATTTACTCCACTCTTCCCCGCCATGTTCATAAATGTTTGGCCATCAATGCAACAGCATAAAATAAAATCAGAAGTTGAGCATTTCTAATCCCTTCCGTCCTAGAGTGTGATCAATTTGCTAGCTAGGGATCCATGCCTAGAAAACAAATTCCCTCACACAAAATCACTTTGCATGTAAATAAAACTCAACCATCATCCATTAATAAGCTACCCTGCTTGCAACTGAGTTTATAAAAGTCGTAGTATGTTGTGTACTTTATCCCTCACTAGCAAAGAAATAAAAGTCAATCATATTCATTGAAAGCATAACATCACAAAGAAACTAGAGGATCTTCTAAGAGACTAAAGACTGATCCTAGTTCATGCCTAGAAGATCCACGTCTGCTAAGTCTTGACGATCAGTAACAAACACATATAAATACCCATGTATACCAGTTGAGCAACTAGAACTATGCAAGTTGAATCAAGGCATAAATATCACAGTGAAATACATAATAACATTCTAGGCTACATATATGTGAGCACAAATCATAGAGGTCAATTTTCAACTCATACCAATTTAATCAACAAATAGGATCCCATCCACAACCCCATAATAACTGTAGAATGATGAGGTCGAAACGAGACATTCACGCAGACGAAGATTAGCAGGACACAAATATTCATTCAATTTCTCGCACACATCAGTCTTGCACATCTTGCTAGTTTTACTCTTATTGGTCAGAACATGCATCATCCACATTTTTCTAAGGACATTTAAAACCAATGCATTTGGATAGTTCTTACACTATAGCTGAGAGCATACTGCCAACTTCGAATTGGGTGTATACAAATGAAGAGCAGGCTAATTTACATGATAATATTCAAAGGTTGATTCGAACATCTATATATACATATGCCTCATAATCTCGATTGCACAGACAACGGACCTTATACCATGTAAGCACAAAAGAATGTAGAACACAAGCATCTCTTGCACAAAAGGAAGCAACCATACCAATATGAATATGCTTATGAAGCAATAAGTTTAGCTCATATGGTGACTCACAGATCATTACTCAAAACACAGTGTAATACCATACAATAAGTCTTCTAAGCATTTCAACAAACATCTGGCCTGCACCCTAGAAACCCAACATCTCAATGCATTCTAGGCTTGAGATCTCACCACAAGAAGACAAGAGGGGAGAGCATTGATGTTCTTTGGTCTTTGCCGCCGAATGTTCGGCCGCCTCCGTGTGCTTCTACTGTTGTTGCTGCTCCTGTGCTTGGTATTCTT
This sequence comes from Guadua angustifolia, assembly GCA_036346375.1. NCBI lineage: Eukaryota > Viridiplantae > Streptophyta > Magnoliopsida > Poales > Poaceae > Guadua > Guadua angustifolia. The sequence goes on from CM070512.1 coordinate 40,923,510, forward strand.
CTTGTGCTCAGTCTTGTGTGCTCCAGTCTTAATTTATTCTTCTTTGCTCAGGGGAGGGCGCCGAGAGGAGGGAGGCAGTGGCGCAGGGTCACAGGGCTAGAGGCACAGGAGAAGCTGGTGGAGGCGCAGGAGTGCTCGACCGGTGCAGTGAAGCAGGAGGTGTCGCAGAAAGAAGAGAGGCGCTGCAAGGAGGAATCGAGGCGACAAAGGAAGGCGCGGCAGAAAGAAGCTGCAGGCGCCAGAGATGAAATCGGGAGTGGTAATTTGGAATTTGGGGAAAAAAGTCAGAAGCTTTGAGTCTAGGGTTTTCACTTAAAGCCTCTCTTCCTTTATACTCCAATTTGGGTGCTAATAATAGAAAGGCTAGGGGGGAAATGTAAATAACACTACACAACAATTCTACAGGCCACAAACCCTGGTAAAACGATTTGCGGTATTACATTTTACTTAAGTTGAACTCTGTTGGATGATTTTAGTTCTTAATGATCTCGTTGTTATTGTGTTGTGTTATTTATATTGCTCACATATTCATTGCATATTATTGATAATATTGTTCTATCCTTGGTTCCATTATTCTAAAGGAAGCTCTGCCAAAATTTTAAATGAAGTCATTTGTGCAATCACTAAACTCCTTTTATGCACAAATTTAGGGGGAGCTTTCTCTATTAAACACTGTTGTTTTAACCTTTTTCAATCTACTTCTATCCTTTGTGTTGTCATCAATTACCAAAAAGGGGGAGATTGAAAGCATCTAGGCCCCAAACGGCTTTAGTTTTGGTAATTAATGACAAGTTGTGAAAAAGGACTAACGCTGTTTATTTGAGGATTCTTTGATACAGGATAATGCAATTATTGGCAATCGTGAAGAAATGTATGTGATCGAATAAAGGTTAATGGATGCATGGTGTCAAAGGTGTAAGTATACTCTAGGACCTTTTTGTAGATTCTACCGATCTCAGAAGGTTGAAGAGAAAGATCGAATTTTTAGAATTAAGTGTCGTACTATTAAGAGAGGCTTATGTCGCTTTGTTTAAAGTTGAAAAGAGTGTCAAGGCTCAAATCCTATTTGACTAGACATATGCACTAAATTAACACTCAAAGAAATATTTTAGTTTGCACAAATGTTTTCGGTTGTTTTCATGACCGGTGTGACCGGATTCAAGTCGGTGCGACCGGCCGTCAGTGTGACCGGACTCCCATCGGCTTGATTTTTCCAGAACGAGTGCAAAGCCGAATTTATGTGTCCAGTGCGACCGGTCCTCCAGCGGTGCGACCGGGTTCCATCCGGCGCATTTTTCACAGAATGCATGTTTTCCTATTTGAGTGCGCGCGCGACGGAGGTCCTCGGTCGCACCGATGAGCAGTATGACCGGACCCTCTATGATCACACCCTAAAGGCAACAACGGTCACTGGTCACGCATTAAATGCACTGTTTCGACCGTTGCCGTGTGAGGGTCGGTCGGATCGTCCTGAGTCCGGTCGGACCGGCTTTCTCAGCCCGAAATTCAGTAAAATATTGAAACGGCTAGTTTTGGTTGGTGAAGGCTATAAATACCCCTTAACTGCAGTGTAATAGCTTCTTCTGGACCTCATTGAATACACTTGAGCTTTAGCAAGTCTTGAAAACACCTTGAGCTTTAGATTCAAATATTTGAGAAGGTTAGAAGCAAAATTGAGTGTGCATTAAATTGTTGAGCCTTAAACACTCAAAGTCATCCTCAAGCAAGCGTCGAAGCTTATTACTCTTGGAGGTTGCCGCCTCCTAGACGGCTTGGAGGCGATCGGGATTAGTGATCTTCTCGAAGAAGGTTGTGAGAAGGCCCAATTGTTGTGAAGGCAAGGAGCTCGCCTACCCGGAGCGGGGAAGAGCTACCACGAGTGATCGAGGAAGGCTCAAGCGAGTGGAGCCGGCTTGAAGAAGTTCAAGCCACCTCAACGTGGAGTAGGGGAGACCGGCAAGTCTCCGAGACCACGGGATATAAATCCACGTGTTCATCTTTTGTGGTTTGCGTTGTTTTTACTCTTGAATTATTTCTAGCAAATTGATCATCTTGGTGCCATACTTGTTTAGCTATTGAAATATTCGAGTAGAAATATTTTTGGTAATCGCTAGAACTGCTAGGTATTAAAATTGCCAAAATTGTCATTTGTGCTTAGAAATTATTAAACTTGATTTTAGTGATAGAAAATTTAAAAACCTACTATTCACCCCCCTCTAGTCGGTATCCTTGATCCTATATCTGGGCGCTGCCGAAGGACCAGATAACGGGAGGAGAGGACTGGGAGCCAGGACTAGGAGGAACGGGAGGAGAACATGGGACTGCCGGAGGATGGGAGCTAGGACTGGGAGCTGGGACAGGGAGGATGGGAGGTCTCAGTTGGAGCCTGGAAGCGACAGGGGAGCCTGGAGGTCTCAATTGGGGATTTGGATCTGGGCCTGTATGGTTTACTGTACAAGGCTCACCTATCAGAGCTAATCGAGGACGGGGAACAACGGAACGTCCTTGGCCCCATCATCCCCGACAAGGCAAAAATTTACCACAACAAGCCCCCGCGGGGAGTAGATTTCTCCATACCCGTCCCCTAATAGGGGAATTCCTCATGAGGAAGTGGGGATCGGGGCCCCATTGCCATCTCTAGGCATGACTCGGGCATCTAGCGTCGTCGCACGGCCAGCAAAGTGCTTGCCACACTTACATGTCATCTAGGCCTAGACTGGAAACCTCCGCCTCTTGTCCTTCAAGAACGCCTTCAACCCCACCTCGATATCACCATCGTTGTCACCATCGTGGCAGAGCTTTGCAAGAATGTGTCCTTTCTGCTTAAGGGCTTGTTTGGGAGCCTAGATCCCGGCCGATTCCCTAGGCCGAATATCCATTGGGCTAGTTTTCCCCAAACTGATAGAAAGCGCGTTTGGAAGCTTACAACATGGGGATTTCTCGGCCCAATCCCTCCCGTTTCCCTGAGAAAAAAATCTGCGACTCCTCAAATAGGGCTATCCTTCCCCGTCGCTTCGACTCCTCTCGCGACGATGCCTCCGCTCACGTCGCCTCTCTCACGTCGCCTCCTCTCAGGTCCTCTTGCCTCCTCTCTCGCGTTGCCTCGCTCATGTCACCTCACTAACATTGCCTCTCTCGCGACAGCGCCTCCTCTCGGGTCACCCACCTCCTCTTGCGTCGCCTCCTCTCAGGATCTCAACAAGGATCATGGATCTCGCTCGCAACTACCAGTGAAGTTTTCATCACTTGTGAACTCATCTTTCTCTTCCTCCTCTTCTGTGACTTAGATCTACTGCTCTAGGTACCTATAAAAGAGAAGAGGAAGGTTTAGATCTATAGATTGGCAAGAACCGCCACAGATAATAGGTATCTATGGCGATTCTATCCATAATCGCTACATATAACCATATTATTTGTGACGGTTCTAGCTACAAACCGCCACATATATCCAGTTATCTGTGGCAGTTTCATCCAAAAACCATCACTTATACTCATATTATCAGTGGCGGTTTTTGGATAAAACCGCCACAAATACTCTTAGTATCAGTGGCAGTTTTAACTAAAAACCGCCACTGATATTCCCAGTCCACAAAATAAAAAATGGCATTTTGAGCTAGCCTCAGGTAGCACTAGCCATGCCCTCTGAAACAACATACACAAAGAGCAGGTATATCATACACATTGTAATAGATGTATACACAAAGTAGAATAAGATTAGCCAAAATGAAACATCAATTTATACTTTGTAATGAAACAAAATTTAAATAATAAAAACCTAAACTAGTTTTCTAAACTACAAGCCTACGAGCCTTCGGTGTTGGTTGGAGATGTATGATGTGTAACATGAGTATGGATGACTAGATTGTTATTATCTTTGTCATAAAACTTTCCTTTTTTGTTGATAACTTCCTTCATGATGAAGTAGGTGAGCTTTTCCTGAATGGCTTGGATTTCAATAGGAAGCAATCCTCTTGTAGGCAACTTGAGGCGTTATAAATAGGAAAAATAAATTTAAGAGAGTATATAGAAATTGAGTGGTGTGAATCAATGTATGATGTCAGTATGACAAACCTCTATGTCATTGTCTATTATTGTAGAACCTAAGATTTCATGTATGTATTAGCACACAAAGTACCCACATAAATTTATGCCTTGCGGCTGCTTGTGACACTATAAAAATTGAATAAACTAAGATGTCATGGAAGGAGTTATTTACTATGAAATGCGATATAAGAATATTGCTTGTGTGTGTACCAGAAATTTAGTACGGATTGAAAGGGATTTATGATATGGGCGTTATCTCGAGCTCTTTTTACAATATCTTTTGAACGCCTCATTCATTAGACTTATCAACTCTTTGTAGTCTTTTTATCTTTATCCAGCGGGTCCATAATCAGCATCTTGCTCTTTTCTGGAGTAATTACTATGAGAATCTAGTGAAATCTATATACATATGTATGATGCCACAGTCATTAGTCCTAAGATCAGAGTAAAGAATGAAATCAACGAGTAATTTCACTAGCTAGTGAGAAACCTAAAATTGTATGATAAAAGTATAAACTCCTTGTCTTGTAGTTTGATCAAAGTGTTATATACTTATTCCTCAACATTCTTTGGTGCTCTTGTGATTTCGGCCTGACAGACCATTCCCGGGTCAAGGAATCCCACTAGCCTCTTGGTTCTTCTTAGTTCAATCATCTCGTATCTAGATAAGGAAAAAGTTAGACATGACATTTATCGGTATTACATGAATGTAGACCATGATTTATATATTAGACGCTTATAGTGACCGGCATCTCAAAAAAGATATGTCGAGGGCGTCGTGATAGTACAAGTTGTGCATGTTACCAAATTCTATCAGGAAGTACCTCATGGTGAAAATGTTCCTCTCGAAAAATGACAATGATCACCTTCGGGAGAATCACTTGGTTGGATCGCTCCATGTACCAGGTATGTAATCATTGCATCATGAGTGTTAGGCTATTTAACTTCGAAGGGGTGACTAACGGCTTCCCCAGCTCGAATTTTAATCTTTCTTGGTTATCTTGCACTTCATACTTCACCTTGCCCTTACTTTTTTATCGCACAACATCATACTCTGTTCTGACTTCGCCTAATCTAGCTGATACGGCTTGTCTAATGTGCCATTTCTTTGGATCAGGGGTTATAAGTTTGTCCTTTGAAGTACTCACACTAGCCATGTTTATGTGGTCCTCACTAGACTTCTTTGCTGCTTCATCTTGCTTCATTGCTATTTCATGCTCAGTTGCTGGTGACGGATGCGCGAGTTCTACTGTAGGAGAGGCTGGCACTAAATGGTCCAAGACGATGTCATGCTTGGCCACTGGATGAATGAGTGGATGACACTTTCAAGAGTTGTAACCTCGTCATTGGAGGGCATTTCCAGCCCGATGTTGGCAAACTGTGGAAATACCGTGTCCACCTGGACCTTTGCATAACCTGGCACTATCAGGGAGTTGTGCAAAACACCCCTTTCTTGGCATGGATAAGCTATTCCTGTACCAGCCTGTAGGAATATGTTCATGATAGGCACATTGAGCTGGCAGGGTGTGGGGTTCTATATGTCGTCCATAGGATAATGGTTGTTATCCAGTTCTGCCAATGGCGTGGACGTGCAACTATTGCGATGATTCGTAGTGCTGGAGAGAATGTAGTGGACTTGCCACTAGCTCATAGCTTATTGTACTTGTCATTAAACTTGTTCTTTTATGGTACCTTATATTTCTCGAAGAACTTTTTCCTTTATTTTTTCCAACTCCTATTCAGCATGCTCTTCTTTGGCTCTCTTCTGACTCCTAAAGAGTCTTCATGCTCTATGAATCCCGTCTTCCAGGGAACCTTGACCCTAACGCCTTGTGTCCGACCGGGGTGCTCTTTGTTTCCCAGGGCTGTTGTTAGTTCATCTTTCTCCCCGTCTGGGTGGAAAGTTCCTTGGTTGGACTCGACGTATAGCTCCTGAACTTTTTGCGACATTGCTTCGCCATCGCTGCTTTTAAATGATAAGCCCCCACCAGGCGTGATAGAAACCCTCGCTAGCACATAGTGCTTGACTTGGTCAGGTAGTCCGGTCAAGAGACTTGCGCCAGTCAATCAGACCGCATCTAATTCCTGCCTCTCCCATTGAAAAATTTTACCCTCATACCCACTCGTGCCTAGTCTGTGGGGGTGAGTATTCCTCCTTGCGATATTTATGTGGTCATCACTGGACTTCTTTGCTGCTTCATCACCACAAACTCATACCAATATGGCTCTAATTTTGGGTAGTCTCCAATGGTTGACCGGTTTTTCTTCACATAGTTTGTATTCAGCCTGGCTTTGAAGTTTCTCCATGCCGCGTCCATGGTCAACAACGCAACGTGACGCATGAGTTCTTTGGCTTCTTCGGGAAATTCGAAGGTTTCTTTGAGCTCTGTCCATAGATCCTTTTTTGGTGGTGCGGGGCACTTTGTGCTAATCCAAATAGATGATTGGCACTTTATCCCTTATGATGTACCCGCATGTTCACCTGTATTTTGCTGCTGATTTTCGTGGTGCAACAAGGGCCCCAACATCTGAGACCTCCGAGATGGTATACCGGTCTTCAGGCTTAGTAGTTTTTCCTCGGCCTCGATGTCTTGCAACGGGAACATCATCTGCAGCAGCGGTGGAGGCCTCGGCATCTTTGGTGGTTAGATCAATGTTAAGATACCTGCTCGGGCTCAGGTTGGAAGTCTCCTCCATTACAGGCTCAGGATCGGGCTCCATAAGAACTACATTTCCACCCAAAACATAATTTTGGTCATCTATGCACTCAGTAATATTACTCGATGGTTTTAGCACAAATGTTGTGTTGAATTTTAGAAGAGATTGACAAATGTACTAGATACATTAACATATAGGGCTTGATTGGTACACATTAACATATAAAGGCATCCGGGGAGAAGCCCCAGTTTACGCTTCATCTAATGATGCAGCCATAATTGATTATAGCATAAACAAACAAAACCAGAATATCCCATAAAGCCAAACTACCAAACTAAATATTCATCACAGTAAACATGACAAGTAGAGAATTCAAGAAATGGAGATATAGCAATAAATCCCTACCACCAGTACAAGGTAATGGAGATATAGAAATAAATCCCCACCACTACATATTCAACTATGCATGAAAGAAGTGCTTCCCTACCACCAGTAATCTAAGTCCCACTAATTTCTTGAGTCATGGATTCTTGCTTTATTAGCAAAAAAATAAATTTTCTGCTGTAACATGTGGGCTTAATCCTAGTTATAACAATACTTGACTATTGCATATTGTTGTAATTGCAATATTTTTTCTCAGAATAATCTCATCTATTGGCAGGAGATTTCCATGCTGGCAAATTTCACATTAGAAAAAATGTGAAGAGATTTTGTTCTCATTATTGTCAATGTATGTTTGTGTTTTTCAGGTTGAGAAGCAAAAATCATCAAAGATAGTACAGGCAAATTGTTTAACAAGACTAATGAAGGAGAGAGGAGTGGAGTTTCATCAACTATAAGCTAGAAAGCAGCAGCTAATTCAAATGCTTCCACATTGGATTCTTCCTAGGGCAGCTCTAATTAGCGCAATTCAACTGCTCTTCAAATGCAATTAAACTCAGCCTCAAATGGTGGTAGAGATCCTACACCTGCAAAGAAGTATTCTAGCCGTGCAGCTAACTTCTTTGATAGGTAATGTAGTAATAGTCATTTTATAAATCAGCAAATTGCCATTATGATTGCAAGACATTGATTATAAAGTCTATCTATTTTCCTTGGCAAAAAACTGGTTTATGAAAGAAAGACAAGTGGATGCAAAAACTCATAATGACGCAGGGCAGCAAGGAACAACAATTCAGATGGACTTGCATCCATTGATCTTTTGCATGTGAATCATACATGGGCAATTCAATAGAGTTCGTGATCTTCTGCATGTGAATCATACATGTGACAGAGTTCGTGATCTTATAAGTGCATTACCATACAACACAATAAAACACTCATAAACAAAAAGCTTAAATATGCCTCAGTGTTGCAATAACTAGTTGTTATTTGATATGGTGGTTATTGTTCTTTTAAGATTTACAATAACTAGTTGTTATTGGTCTTTTAAGATTTACAATTAACTAGTTGTTGCCTCTCCAAAAAAAGTTACTCGAGTAGTGCAGTTCTGGCATACTTCTTGAGAAGTCCAAAAGATTATTGGAGATATTTTTACCGGTATTCTGAGTATTGGACCATCAACATAAATCAAAGTTCAAGGTGACACTAAAGATAAATTTATCACTAGACACTTCACTTAGCTAGGCACTAAAGAGATGAATTTATCACTACGCACTAAAGAGATGAACAAAACTGTTTCAACCAAATGTTGTTCTGTGCTAGCTTGTGCTTAATTATCAGGGAAGCTGTGGTTCAATCAGTTAGCTAAATTCGAGCAGTATGTACATTTCATAAAGATCATTCGCTTGGTGCAGCCATAATTGATTACAGCCAATATGAGCCAAGCACAAGAAAAAGTAGGCTGATCAACTCAATAGTTGTGCAAAAAATTTATATATTCTACGTTAAAGAAGTCAACATAACATTTGGTAAAACCATGTTTTTATAGATCATTTAGAAGGGTCGAGAAAACCATATAAGAATTGATGCAAGTAACACATAAATTTTTGTTGAAAAAGATGACATAGTATCCCTGTGACTAAAATATTTATCTAGTTTTAAACCGATTAACAAAAATGTTCATGGGAGATTCTGTAAGCAAGGAAACAACTGGATGAGCTAGGAAACTTATCATGTGCATCTAATCACCACAAAATATACAGTCAATTCAATTTTCATTTGTCACGTTGCATATCCAAGTTGCATATCACAAGTTGCATATCCAAGTCACAACTAAAAGAACTTGCTATGGAAGTGAAACATATGCCATCTGCATCAACTCATAGCATACATAAATTTTTAGTTGACTTGTATTCAAGACATGGATCGAGAACACGGACTCACTAGTGGGGGGAAGCTGCTTGTCGGGACCCGAATATGCAAATCCGGACCCTCTGTGTATACTGCACTAGTCCAGGATCACGCTAGTGCACACAGGCTCAACATTAGTGAATATCACAATCATACATAGCGGAAATAAGATAAAAGACATTATATATTAAATATTACTAGTTCAATGACCTTTTGTCAACTTACTTAACAATGCCTCATAAGGCTGAACAACAAATTGAACTGTAGCGGAAATGAAGACGTAGGTAACCCCTCAGTATACCACAGGCAACTTACAAGGCTCGCACCCTAAACATTCGTCCCTCCATGGTACACCTTCTTCAACACTGATGATGTTGTAGGTAAGGGTGAGTACATAAAACACTCAACAAGTTGTGCACAGAATGCAATTCTATCATAACTATATGCAAGACTTATTCCAAAGGAAGGCTAAGAGGTTCATTTGTAGTAAAGCAGCAATTATGAACAAGTACAGTATATAGATTGAAAAGACAGTAAAAACAAATAACAGTAATAGATATATTCAGCATTTCTCAAGTAAGCCAAGTTTCTCATCCTAAATCAAGATTCAACTTTCCATGGCAACCTGCCATCCATCCCAAGTTTTCATTTTTCAAAAGTCTAAACTCTTGACTGTAATCCCCGAGCATTGCTCAATACCGTGAGCACGGCTATCCGAATAGTTTGTACACTCTGCAGAGGTTATGCACTTTACCCACACGACATGATAATCTCTTTTGTGCCTGGCCATTAGCACACTTCCTTTGGTGTGCCGGCAGAGAATCATGACAAAGACTTTACAATGCTTTGTCTTAAATTAGTACTACCCGCTAAGGTTTCAACACTGGTGGGACTGGTTACCACATCCAGGGCCCCCCCTCTTGCGCCATCTGGGTTCATTTAAAAAAAAGGATGAACCACACCACCACTGGTGGTACCAAAGCTAAGACATTGCAAATTAGTCACTAATTTGCCCCATATGAGACATGTGATTGTATGATTGACTCAGGTCAAAGGCTCGCAAGGTGTCCTTAGGGTTGATCAAAGCAAGACATACACATACCCTCTGCCCATCGGGCCCACCCTGGCATCCTGCCCTTGCCACTTACTCCGATATAAAATCATAACCACCCCAGTTGATTACCAAGCACCACGTGCCATCAACAATTCAATATTGTTGCGTGACATCCATTGCCACCACAACTCAATCTCATCGTGTGACCACACATGACACACAAATTCAGAACATTGTTCCATATTCCATTAGTCAAGATTATTTATCAAAGATTCAAGTACATGTGATGACGTGGCATGGCTAAGCAGTTCTATTTCGATCTAACCATCCATGTTGATTTCATTATTAACCAACTATAGTGAACCAACCTAGGGCGACAATAGATCATGACATACAATTGACAAGGTAGGGTATAATTCAAAGGGTACATTAGCTAATCCTAAATTTAAGTTGAAATCATTTATACGCATAAAATATCATGCAATAAAGTAAATCAAAATAGCAACTAATCTAGCTATAGGTGCAACATGATCAAAGCACAACTTGCCTTGCTTAAGCTCCTGGTCTTGGTCTAAGGATTGTTCCTGAGTTGCAAATTCCTCCTCCGAAGCCTCGCACAATTCAATGTCTACGCGAATCAAGAAGAAATAGCAAATAAACACCAAAACCAAAGAACAAATGAACTCAAAAATTCAAATAAAAGTCAACATTGGATAGATCTCAATTTTACAAATTTTTAGGAATTTGAATCACCTCAATCGGAGTTTGTATGCAAAATTTATAGCATTTAGAAGTTTTGAAAATAAATTAAATTGAATTTCTAGATTTAATAGAATTATTTTTATAAAGAAAAATCCGAATTATAACGTCAGCTGACGTCAGCATGGCGCCGGTCGATCACGGTTGACACGTGGCCTAATCTGGACCGTCTAAATCTAATCTAACGGCTGCCATTTAATCTAACACGTGGTGAATGTCAACCATTGGATTTAGATCTAACGATAGATCTTACCGAGTCCTTTTCTTTGTTGACCTAATGGCGTGGATTAATCTGGGCCACTTATCTAGAATCGGACGGTGCCAATCTTACGGGCGATGCCTTTGTTCTTCTCGCGACGTGGCTCCTCTCGGCGGTGCGATGGCGATCAGCGATCGGCGTTCCTCGTGGCGACAATGGAGCGACGGCGGGGCGGTCTCTTGAGCGAGGGCGAGACCAAGCGGCGACGGCAATTGGCGTTCTCCGGTGGCGAAGAGGAAGCGGGTCCAATCGCCTCGGCGGCGAGTCGAATCCACCCTCGGGCGGCGGAAGAATCGATCGGCGGCTATGGCGCGGCGAAGATCTTCGGCACTCCGGCGAGCTTGCGCGACTTCCTCCGTGCTCCTCCGGTGACACAACTGCGGACGAAGTGGGCGGCGACTTGTGGGGATTCTCGGAGAGGTCTCGGGGCCATAAATACGGCGTGGCGCGGATTTGGAAGGACTTTCCTCGGGCCGCGGCGGCGTGTCCGGATCGGTTACGACGGCAGCGCGGGAGTTCGATTCGGAGATGACAACCTTCAGCCGTCCGATCGATAATCAAGGGTGAGGACGTGCTAGGGTTTCCTAATCGGTACCGGCGTTTATCGGCCGCACGATGCAAATCCGACAGCGGCTAGCGTTTAGGGTTTCATTAATGGCGTGGGCTGATCTCGACCGTTGGATGGCAATCCGACGGCGCACGTTACCCCTCCCGTTTCACGGTCGGTCCACATAATAATGGGCTTCAGCCCGTTACTGTTCCGAAGAAAATTCCGGGATTTTCGATTTAAAATAAATAAGGAAATTCATTTGATTTATTTATGGTAGTAAAAATACTCTAAAAATTCCAAAAAAAATCTCAAAAATACTTTGAGACATTCTGGACTTAAATAAAATATTTTTGACAAAACTTTATTTTAAACTTTTCTTTTTATAATTATTTCTTGACAAAAGGTAATATATTTTAATTCAAAATATTTCCAATAAATCTCAGAAAATCCAAATAAATCCAGAAAATTCAAAAAAAATCATAAATTGCAATAAAATAATATTAAATAATTAAAATGTCAAAATTTAGGATGTTACAAACCTCCCCTTATGAGAATCTAAACCAGAGATTAAAGGTGACTAGAGAATAGGTTTGGGAATTACGCCTTGAGATCTTCTTCACACTCCCAAAGTTGCTTCATTTTAGAATGATTACTCCATTGAACTCGCAAAGCGAGTGGACTTATTTCTGGTCCTGCGCTCAATTATATCCAGAATCTTAATCGGCTGCTCTTTGTAAGTCAAGTCTTCTTGCAATTCGATAGCTTCTAACGACGTTTGTTCTGCTGGCACTTTGAGACATTTCTTAAGCTGCGACACATGAAACACATCATGGACTCCTACTAATGACTGGGGCAACTCCAACTGATAAGCGACCTTCCCTTGATGACTCAGGATTTTGAATGGTCCAATGAACCTAAGTACAAGCTTCCCTTTGGCATGGAATCTTTTTACACCTTTGAGGGGGTGACTCCGGGATACACAAAATTATTGGGTTCAAAACTCAATTCACGACGGTGATTGTCAGTGCAGCTCTTCTGCTTTGATTGCGCTGCTTCCAGTCTTTCCCTAATCATGGCAACTGGCTCTTCGGCCTCTCTGAGAATTTCAGGCCCAAACACTAAACATTCTCCCGGTTCAATCCAATTCAATGGGGTACAGCAGGCACGACCATGTAGGACTTCGAATGGTGCCATCTGCAACTAGCCTGGTAACTATCGTTATAACTGAACTCTGCCTATGGCAAGAATTTATCCCAAGACATGGCGTAAGTTAACGCACAAGCTCTCAACATATCTTCATTAACTCTTTCTGTCTGACCATTGGTTTGCGGATAATAACTATACTGAAATACAAGCTAGTTCTCATTGCTTTATGTAACTTTGTTCTAAAACCTCGAGATAGATTGGATACCTCTATCGGACACAATCCTCTTGGGCACCTCATGCAGCCACTCGATCCTTGACACATACAAATCTGCCAAACAATCCTTTGGATACGTAGTCTCTCAGTGATATGAAATGAGCAACTTTGGTCAATTAATCAACAATGATTCCTCCGAATTCATATCCTGTATGGTCAATTCCCACTAGAGACCCTTTTTAATGATTTGCCTCCTATAGAGATCTACAATGATTTGCAACGAACCTTTAGATCTCTAATGCATTGCTTTTATTTCCTGATACACATCACATCGAGTATCATATCCAATAGTTTCGCTCTTCACCTTAGACCACCAACTTTTTCTTAAAACCTCAATACATCCTGGCACTTCTGGATGAATTGAATACTTAGAATCATGGGCTTCCTCAAGTATCATCTACTTGGGGTCTATCTATCCGGCACACTGGTTCGGCCATAAATCCTCATGGTATCCTAATCACCCAAATTTCCGTTTCTTGGCTAAGCCTTCTTTCCTTGACTTGATTTTTGTATTTCTTCTCTCTTCGAACTTCCTGTGATCTGTTCTTCTAATGTTGGGTTTTATTCTTAAAGCAGCCATGAAACTTTGTGGAATGACTTCTAATTTCAGCCTCTCAGATTCCTTGCTCAACTCCGGTTGATCGCCTATTATCAACATATTCGCATTTGTGGCCTCATAACACAACATCGACTACCACATTGGCCTTACTAGAATGCCTACGAATTCTGACACTAGAGTCTTTGATCCTTTCCAGCCATTTTCTTTGTTCCATATTCAGGTCTGACTGAGCAAACATATACTTTATACTCTTATGGTTCGCATCTATTTTCGTTGAGATAATGACTCCATATTTTTCAAAATCGTATACTACGATAACTAACTCTAAGTCGTGCATAGAGCAATTCTCCTCATGCTGTCTCCATTGCACCATTGCATAGGAAATAACCTTGCCGTTTTGCGTCGACTCACATCTCAGATCATGTCTAGAAGCATCACCATATATGTCGAAACTGCTTCTCACTGCTGGTAATACTAACACAGGTGTTTCAACTTCCGAAAACTCTTTTCACACTCTAGCGTCCATGCAACTTTTTCTCTTTAATAATCGCGTAAGAGGTCTAATTGTTGTCGGAAAACCTTTCTATGAACCAATGTTAATATCTTGCCATTTCCAGAACTTCGAATCTAAGTAACGATCTTTGGTTGCTCCCAATGTAACACAACTTCTACCTTACTTGACTCGACATCAACTCCTTTAGCAGCCTTTGCGTGGCTAACAAAATTCAATCTTTTTCTTCCAGAAATCACACCTGTTGAACTTAGCGTACGACCGCTGCTCTTGCAAAAACTCATCTCAAGGTTCCGCATGTGTTCCTCTTGTCTTAAAGTATACTATAATGTCATCTATATGGCAACCATGAATTTATCTAAGTAATCCATAAACACCTTAATCATCATATTCTTGGAGTATGCGGGCATTGATTAATTCAGGAGATTTAGCCAAAACTCATACTGTCCATATCGCGTAAAGAACGTAATCCTAGAAACATTCTTCACATGACTCCTCAATTGATGATAGCCTAGCGAAGCTTTATCCTAGAGAAATTCCAACTCTCTTCTCAACTGTCCAAACACGTTGTCGATCCTGACATTGGATACTCGTTTTTGATTTTTTTTTCTTCATTTAGAGCATGATTCAATGCACTCTCCCGATCTTTCATTTTCCTTTTTGATAAACCAAAGCTCTCATGGTGACACACTAAGTCTTCTCAAAACTCTTCTTAGTAACTCTCCGATATGCTTTTCTATTTCCCATTAATTCCTTAGTAAACATTTGACATGGTCTCTTCGCTATTGGTGCTGTGCCGAGCACTAATTTGCTCACGAACTTGATCTTTCGATATGACGGCACACCAGGCAATTCCAAAGTATTTTCTGACATCTGGCGCATCTTCTATTTGGCAAATTCCATACTATTATCCATCATCTGGCTAACACAAACTATCGTCACTTCATTTTTTAGGGTTTTAAATCATTTCTCCAAAATAGCCTTATGTCTAAGCATCTAACTAATTTCAAGAATAGCCTAATTATCCAACACAATATGAGTTGTTTGGAACTCTACCCACTCAATAGGCACTGAACTCTCAACATCTTGGTTAAATCTAGCACAATTGAGCATTTACTGATACTGACAAATCTTCTGATTAATGAGATTATGCTGGGTACCACTTAAACTAGCCACCATTTCACATGCATCATTTTTAGATAAACCCTTAACACAGATTATTCTTAGAGACATCTAACTCATTAATTTATATTATTGCTCTTCATTCCAATACTCCAGTATACCAATGTATTAACCATTCTGCTTCATTTCTTTCGACAAGGAACCTTTACATGGAATTCATCACTAATCTCTTTACTTTACAAGTAAGGTTATGATATTGCACTAAGTAAACTCACGGCTCCTGACTTCCTTGATTCGGCATTGGCGCTAGGGCTTTGACAGTGACGGAGTTATGATTGACTTGAACTAACGCGATTGCTTTCCTTTGTGGGCATTTGCTGACAAAATACTCAAGTTTTGTGGCAATTATAGCAGAGTCTAGGGTGAACTTTCTTTCTTGAGCATTTGTTGATTAGAACAGTATCTTTTACCTAAACGCCTTTTCTTCAATTGGTTCTCTAGGCAAATTTCTTTTGCAATTTCACCGCTCACTCTTGGCGTTATGTCTTTGGTGAGGTAACTTCGGTATATCCACTACAGAGGAAATATTTGTCTTCTTTGTGGGCATCGATTAGCATAATAACCTTTTCGGCGACAGTTGTAGCACACAATGCTGCTCTTCCTGTGATTCATTACTTCCTGATTCGCAACACATCCCCTAGTAAAACGATCTTCTCCACCATACAAGGGACCTACTGTGGGTGATAGTCACTTACTGGTTTCCTGATTAAGGTCAATAGGTTCAGGATGGTGCGTACTAAGGTAACATGTGATGTTGCTTATAGGATATTTTCCAATTGGATGACTTCCTTTGCAACTAGAGCAATTGATCGCATGCTCATCAGCGGTATGTCCTATTTCTCCACAGCGAATGCACGCATAATTTTCTAAATTGTTTGGTTGACAGCACTTCCTAGAACAATGTCTAGATTTCGAACAAGGTGCAGGGGTAGCGTTTCTCTCCATAGTCTCGAGCCAATCCTCTGCTTCTAAAGGTGAGACATTTCCTTAAAATATTGGTGGACGAGTCTTTATGAATTCTAATAACCTTGAGTTAGTCAGGATCACTAATAACGATTCGAGGCGCTTTTCGACATTAGCTTGATTGGTCATATTCGTATTTGCTTCATCATTGCTTGCTTCAACTGAGTCTGAGCGGTCAAAAACTCTTTGAAATTCTGCATATCTATCGGTATTGACGGGTAAAGAACTGATACATCCTTAGAGTTTCCACTGGGTTGATTTTCACTTCCACTAGCTCCATTGCTATCGCTAATATGAATCATCTGCTTGATTACCTCAAAAGGGGTTAGGGAGGAGAGAAATAGCATAGGTAATAAGCAAGAATCCTAACACAGGGGAGATAGGTTTAACCCAATGACTTAAGCAATCAATATTAATAACTTGGTATAGTTGCTTATATAAGCCTAAAAGCTTTGCAACACATACTGCACACTCAGCAATCAAGAAGAACCACTTCAACCTAAACACACGAAACTACCGTCTACATGGGCGACACTCCTATCTTACAAAACGCGACTCCCACACATGAGTCGCAACTGGCTACTTGAAGCATTAAGTCTTCTAGATCTTGAAACGCTTCATTGATCCGCTCTTCCATGAGCTTGATGATTCCTTCCGTCATGATCATTATGGTAGTAGCAGGCACTTGATGTCATCTCCTAAAGTATGGTATATCGTTTTCTACTTAAGATAACTCAGGTAAGATTTCAACTCAGTTTAGCAGAGGTAAGAGACAGAAATTTCAGCAAGGGAAAGAAAGAATTGACGGTAAGGGCGAAATAGATGAATGAGATAAGTCAAGAACACATTATTCTTCTAGGTTTAGGTCTTTTAAATTTAGAAAATAATTTTGAAGTACCTATAGAGACGACCAACTATCTAGGGGCAAGACCTACAGTCAGTATGGCTCTGATACCACCTCTGTCGGGACCCGAATATGCAAATCCGGACCCTCTGTGTATACTGCACTAGTCCAGGATCACGCTAGTGCACACAGGCTCAACATTAGTGAATATCACAATCATACATAGCGGAAATAAGATAAAAGACATTATATATTAAATATTACTAGTTCAATGACCTTTGGTCAACTTACTTAACAATGCCTCACAAGGCTGAACAACAAATTGAACTACAATGGAAATGAAGACGTAGGTAACCCCTCAGTATACCACGTGGCCGACAAGGCTCGCACCTAAACATTCGTCCCTCCATGGTACACCTTCTTCAAAGACTTGATGATGTTGTAGGCAAGGGTGAGTACATAAAGCACTCAACAAGTTGTGCATGAGAATGCAATTCTATCATAACTATATGCAAGGCTTATTCCAAAGGAAGGCTAAGAGGTTCATTTGCGAAGCAAAGCATTTATGAACAAGTACGATATATAGATTGAAAAGACAGTAAAAATAAATAACAGTAATAGATAGATTCAGCATTTCCCAAGTAAGCCAAGTTTCTCATCCTAAATTAAGATTCAACTTTCCATGGCAACCTGTCATCCATCCCAAGTTTTCATTTTTCAAAAGTCTAAACCCTTGACTGTAATCCCCGAGCATTGCTCAATACCGTGAGCATGGCTATCCGAATAGTTTGTACACTCTGTAGAGGTTACGCACTTTACCCACACGATATCATAATCTCTTTTGTGCCTGGCCATTAGCACACTTCCTTTGGTGTGCCGGCAGAGAATCATGACAAAGCCTTTACAATACTCTATCTTAACTCAGTACTACCCGCTAAGGTTTCAACACTGGTGGGACTGGTTACCACATCCAGGGCCCCCTTCTTGCGCCATCTGGGTTCATTTAAAAAAAAGGATGAACCACACCACCACTGGTAGTACCAAAGCTAAGACATTGCAAATTAATCAGCTAGGCTGCCCCATAACAAACATGTGGTTGCATGATTGACTCAGGTCAAAGGATCGCAAGGTGTCCTTAGGGTTGATCAAAGCAAGACATACACATACCCTCTGCCCATCGGGCCCACCCTGGCATCCTGCCCTTGCCACTTGCTCCGATCTAAAATCATAACCACCCAAGTTGATTACCAAGCACCACGTGCCATCAACAATTCAATATTATTGCGTGACATCCATTGCCACCACAACTCAATCTCATCGTGTGACCACACATGACACACAAATTCAGAACATTGTTCCATATTCCATTAATCAAGATTATTTATCAAAGATTCAAGTACATGTGATGACGTGGCATGGCTAAGCAGTTCTATTTCGATCTAACCATCTATGTTGATTTCATTATTAACCAACTATAGTGAACCAACATAGGGCGACAATAGATCATGGCATACAATTGACAAAGTAGGGTATAATTCAAAGGGTACATTAGCTAATCCCAAATTTAAGTTGAAATCATTTATACGCATAAAATATCATGCAATAGAGTAAATCAAAATAGCAACTAATCTAGCTATAGGTGCAACATGATCAAAGCACAACTTGCCTTGCTTAAGCTCCTGGTCTTGGTCTAAGGATTGTTCCTGAGTTGCAAATTCCTCCTCCGAAGCCTCGCACAATTCAACGTCTACGCGAATCGAGAAGAAATAGCAAATAAACACCAAAACTAAAGAACAAATGAACTCAAAAATTCAAATAAAAGTAACCATTGGATAGATCTCAATTTTACAAATTTTTAGGAATTTGAATCACCTCAATCGGAGTTCGTATGCAAAAGTTATAGCATTTAGAAGTTTTGAAAATAAATTAAATTGAATTTCTAGATTTAATAGAATTATTTTTATAAAGAAAAATCCGAATTATGACGTCAGCTGACGTCAGCATGGCGCCGGTCAGTACGGATGACACGTGGCCTAATCTGGACCGTCTAAATCTAATCTAACGGCTGCCATTTAATCTAACACGTGGCTGAATGTCAACCATTGGATTTAGATCTAACGGTAGATCTTACCCGAGTCCTTTTACTGTTGACCTAATGACGTGGATTAATCTGGGCCACTTATCTAGAATCGGACGGTGCCAATCTTACCCAAGCGATGCACTGTTTTTCTCCGCGACATGGCTCCCTCTCGGCGGTGCGATGACGATCCAACGGTCGACGTTCCTCGCGAGCGACAATGGAACGACGGCGGGGCAGGCTGCCGGAGCTGAGGACGAAGACCAAGGCGACGGCGATTCGGCGTTCTCCGGTGACGAAGAGGTAGCGGGTCCGATGCGCCTCGACGCGACGAGTCCGAATCCACCCTCGGAATGGCGGAAGAGAATCCCGGTCGACGGCTATGGCGCGGCGAAGATCTTCGGCACTCCGGCGAGCTTGCGCGACTTCCTCCGTGCTCCTCCGGTGACACAACTGCGGACGAAGTGGGCGGCGACTTGTGGGGATTCTCGGGAGAGGTCTCGGGGCCTTAAATACCCGGCGTGGCGCGGGATTTGGAAGGACTTTACTCGGACACGGCGGCGGCGGCGTGTCCGGATCGGTTACGGCGGCGGCACGGGAGTTCGATTCGGAGACGACAGCCTTCAGCCGTCCGATCGATAATCAAGGGTGAGGACGTGCTAGGGTTTCCAAATCGGTACCGGCGTTTATCAGCCGCACGATGCAAATCCAACAGCGGCTAGCATTTAGGGTTTCATTAATGGTGTGGGCTGATCTCGACCGTTGGATGGCAATCCGACGGCGCACGTTACCCCTCCCGTTTCACGGTCGGTCCGTACAGTAATGTGCTTCGGCCCGTTACTGTTCCGAAGAAAATTTTCATCACTATCGGTTCTTTTCACTATCACTTCTATGAAAAGAACCGATAGTGATGATCGTGCACATCACTATCACTTTTTAGTAGAGAACCGATTCGGATGTGTCCAGTGCTACATCACAATCACTTATAATCTCTGAACCGATAGTGATTATTACTAACACCCCTCCGAAGTTACTTATCACAATCGTTTTTTTCGAAAAACTTAAGAACCGACACAGATAAAGTGATAGTGATGTGTCGTTCTGTAGTAGTGCATAGCATAGAACAATGATGATGTCTCCAACGTACTCACCCGCATCATGACTTGGAGATGGTGATTCTTCGTATTCTTCCTCCTCTACCTCTGCTAACTCGCTGACCAAGAAACCACCGTTGGCTTGACATCGGCGACGTCATGCTCAATGTTATCATGGCCTGATCAACGGATCGCCAGTGGTTGTGGAGACCAGGGGGCGTGGTGCCACTCGCTGCAGCACTAACCATTGGGGACGAGGTCCCCCACGGATTGGCCGAGGCGACGGCCGTGGCTGATGCGGTCATGGGGGATGTGATACCCCTAGCACAAATGGCGCACAGACCGGCCGAGCACTACTACACAAATGATCTTTAGTCCCGGTTGATAACTGGCTTTAGTCCCGGTTATCAAACCGGGACAGCCCATCTGGGACTAAAGGTCCCCGGTTCCCCTAAGGGACTAAAGCTCTCTCGCGATGTAGAAAAAATTATGACAAACTCAAGACTCGAACCTGGAACCTCCTGCATGCCACCACAGGACACTACCAACCCACCCACCCACACGTATTGAATAGACTAGGATATGCATTCCTTTTAAAGTATCTTTGAGCGAGCCTTTAGTACCGGTTAGAAACTAACAGGACTAAAGGTACCTTTAGTCCGGTTCGTAACACTAACCAGGACTAAAGCCTTTTTAGTCGGTCAGAATACTAACAGGACTAATGTGTGCTCGTGCGGTATGCGCAAAGCACTCTTACGTCGGTTCGTGGCACGAACCGACTAATGTGAGCGAAAAATCATGCTTTTAGTCTAGTAGCCACAAAGAATTGTTGCTACTATTAGTCGATTCGTGACTAATCAGGACTGATAAGTCGGTATGAAAGGTCGTTTCTCTAGTAGTGGAGCACTAGTAACCGACAATGCCACTGGGGCCAGGGTAAACCCAGGCGAAGTCGGCGCGGAGGTGATGCGTGGGGCAATGTTGTGGCAGACCTCTGCCATTCGGCGTTAGCAGCCTGGCTGTGGCCGTACCTCTGCGACCGCACCACCCATGGAAGCGGTGGCGCCCGAGGCCGCAACGGCGGTGGCGTTCTACGCCGTGATGGCTATGGCGCACGAGCCCGCAAAGGCAGCGGTGCTCGAGGCCACAAAGGCGGAGGTGTCTGATGTCGCGAAGGCGGCGAAGCCCGAGCATGCGATGGCGTGCGATGCTATCTGCGGCCACCGCCAGCTTGTCTTCCCGCATGGGGAGGTTGAAGGCACGAGTGTGGCGACCAAAGCAAGGAAGCGGCGGTGGTGCCCCTGGTGCTAGGGTTGGAAACCCTAGTAACAGATACAAATGGGCCAAAATGGGCCAGTCGGTATATTTAAAGGTGCCAGCATTATGTTTACGCATTTCCATAATATACACTCGCAAGAAATGAATGAACGCATAAACCTCTGTGTGTGTGTGCATTCTCATCAGAAGCCTGTGCGTGTGTGCTCTCAACGCAAGTGTATGTGCATTCTTTGGCAACTTCTAGCATATATTTTCATCAGATAATGTTTTATGAAATGATTAAATATCATTTTGACACAGAAAATGCTATAAAATTCCAAAAAATTCTAGAAAATTACAATGACCCTTATGTGCTTATGTACAACATTTTCATGCCATAATTTTACTTTGAGAAAGTAAATTAATTACATTTGCATAAAAAAACAAATTGTAGGACATAGCAGATATCTCCAAAAAGGAGTTTGCAGAGTTCACCTTGGATGGCAGCAAGCAATGAATATGAAGATAAATTTGATAGGTCGAGGTCTTGGTGCTACAATCACAGATCCTCAACCTAACTCCCCGCCTGTAGTACAAACTGCAAAGTATGCAGCTCCGCACATTTGGCACCACCACCACCACTCAGATCTAAAGACTGAGTACCTGATGGAGGAAGATCCACTTCAATTGTGGAACTCCCTGAAAGAGAGATATGACCAACAGAAATTGGTCATGTTACCAGAAGCTCAAAGAGAATGGGCACTTATACGTTTCCAGGACTACTTCAAGTCCATGGCTGCGTATAATTCAGCTGTACATAAAATAAATTCCAAGCTGAAATTCTGTGACCATGGAATTGGTGATGCTGAATTAATAGAGAAAACATTGTGCACTTTCCACCCTTCTATGCGTGTACTTCAACAACAGTATCGCCAAAAGATGTACACTAAATACTCTGAGTTGATATATACTTTGCTTCAAGCAAAAAAAAACATGATGAAATTCTCATGAAGAATCATCATACTCGCTCTACCGGGGCAATGGCAGTGCCTAAAGTACATGCCAATACTCAGGGGGCTAGTAGTAGCCATGGGCGTAAGATGTGCCATAAGAAAAAGGGAAAGTGGCAATCCAAGAATATGCAGAAATTCAAAGGCAAAGGCAAGGAAAAGATCAAAAAGAATTTTTCTAAGGAAAAAATAGGCCTTTGCTATAAATGTGGCTGCAAAGGATATTTTGCAAAAAAATATAGAACTGCTCTACATTTGATTGAGTTGTATCAACAATTTGTGGGAAAAGGCAAGAAGCCTAAAGGGGACAATGTTGAAGTTCACTTCACTTCATCAGTAGACAAAGATCTAATAATGGGATCAGAGGATATTATTATGAATGTTGAAAACCAACAGATGGTCCAACTGAAGGAAGACGACTTCATGAAAATAGATGATATGATGGTTGAATATACTGCCCAAGATTTGTTTGGAGACACCGTATAGTCTCCTAATTATCCCCTTGTATAAAATAGCCAATCATAATTGTTGTACATATATGTTGTATATTTTCAGTTAATTAAGTTCTATAGGAACATGGGTATTGTAATAGTATTATATAAACACATATTGTATTTATAGACATACAATATATATTGATGTACTTGTTCTATATTGAGTTACTAATCATGTTGTTTATTATAGAATTTGGTGGCACAATCCGATGGAGGAAGAAATCTGTCTTGTTGACAGTGGTACTACAAATACAATATTAAGGGAAGCAAAATATTTCTAGACTTTGACAAAGAAAATTGGAAATATAATGACTATCGCTGGAAGCGATAATCTAATTGTTAGCACTGGAAAAACCATCATAGTTCTCCTATGGGTACACAATTAATGATTCAAGATGCTCTGTTGTATCCTTAATCAAATTGTACCCTACTAAGTTTTAAAGATATCCGTCTTAATGGTTTCCATGTGGAAACTACTAGTGAGGGAGATGATGAATATATTTTCCTCACTAAAGTTGATGGATACGGAAAATAAGTGGTTGAAAAACTTCCTTCATATTCATCTAGATTGTACTGCACATACATTAAACTTGAACCACATGTTACGTTCAAAACAATTTTTCAAAATCTTAACAAATTCAAGATTTGGCATGATCGCCTAGGTCATCCTGGTATGGGGATGTTGAGAAAAATTGTACAAAGTTCTGTTGGCCATAATATTAGAACTTCAGATCTCCCGAAATCAGAAGATTTCATGTGCACTGCTTGTGCTAAAGGGAAATTGATATTGAGGCCATCATACCTCAAAGTGAAAGATGAGTCACTGAATTTTATGGAAAGAATTCAGGGTGACATCTGTAGACTTATTCAGCCCTTAATAGATGTAATTAAGTTAAGAGCCAATTTTCTGGAAAATCAAATCAAATCCATTAGATTGGATAATACTGATGAATTCTCATCAAAGGCATTTAATGACTATTATATAGCTCTAGGCATTAATGTTGAACATTCTGTGCCATATGTCCACACACAAAATGTCCTAGCAGAATCTTTGATAAAGAGGATCAAACTAACTATTAGACTCTTATACAAAATTGTAGGTTGCCAACAAATTGTTGGGGCCATGTGGTCTTGCATACTACAGAACTAATCCAAATAAGACCAATTGCATATCGCACGGTCTCCCTGTTGCAGTTAGTATGTGGAAATGAACCAAGTATTTCCCATTTGCGAAAATTCGGTTACGCAGTATATGTATTGATTTCACCACCACAGCGTACATCGATGGGTCCTCATAGAAAGTTGGGGATCTATGTGGGATATAGCTCTCTATTAATAATAAAATACCTTGAGCTATTAACAGGAGATCTGTTTATAGCTCGGTACGCTGATTGTATTTTTGATGAGGACAATTTTTCGGCATTAGGGGGAGATAAGTACCACGAAGAATGCAAAGAAATAGATTGGAATATCACAGGCATTCAGTTCTTAAATCTACGTACTAAAGAATCTGAATCGAAAGTTCAAAGAATAATAAATTTGCAACAAATTGCAAATAATCTGCCAGATGCATTTATTGATTATAAGGATGTTGCAAAATCATACATACCCACAATCAATTTACCAGAAAGAGTGGAGGTACCTCAGAAAACTACTCTTGCCCCTAATGAGAAGAAGAGGGGGAGAATTCCGAATAAAAGGGATTTAGTCCTGCGGAGACGTCCGCAGAAACGGAATCCTTCTAAAGGTGCAATGCTTGAATCAGGAAAAGAAACTCAATATGAGGTTGAGAACCATCAAAGGTATGGTAAACTGTCGGGACCCGAATTTGCAAATCCGGACCCTCTGTGTATTCAGCACTAGTCCAGGATCACGCTAGTGCACACAGATCTCAACATTGGTACATATCACGGTCATAACCAACGAAATAATAAGTACTTTGATTAAATACTCAAACTAGTTGATCGACCTTATAGTCAAGTTACAAAGATCGCCTTGCAGGCTAAGACTTATTAAAATATTCAAATGCGCGGAAATAAAATAAACTCGTGGCGCCAACCAATTTGCCACGAACAGCCCGACAGGCTCGCTCCTAGTTTGTCGGCTCCTCCGATACTCCTCCTCTGGCGGGGTTTGCTTCTTCTTCAAGCTGAAGTTGTGTTGTTGTGGGGTGAGTACTTTGAGCACTCGGCAAGTCATGCATGTAATGCAATTCTAATATTCTACATGCATGGCTTAGTACAAAGGATAGGCTATGGTTCATGAGCTGATCAAACATTCAAGGTGAAAAGTAATAGATTGCAAAGCAGTAAAACAATAGTAGGAATAATAGCTTTTACAAACATTTCAATCGTAAATCATTTTTCTGTCCTAAGTCCAGTTCATCTTTACCAACCCAAGCATTTTCCATAAACAATTCATTTTTATGAAAATCTAACCCTTGACCGTAATCACCGAGCGATGCTCATTACCGTGAGCACGGCTATTGAATAGGTTGTACACTCTGCAGAGGTTATACACTTTACCCACAAGATACTGGTCAAATACCACCAAGGCAAATAACCGTGAACGAAGCCTTTCCAAAGTTCCATCTAAACTCAAGATCTTGCCGCTAAGGTTTCAACTTTGGAGGGATGGTTACCACACCAGGGGCCCCCTCTTGCGCCATGTGAGTTCTCATTCCGCTTCTCCTGCCTCACACCACCAGCAGTACCAAAGAATAGATTTTCCGGTTTACTCAGCTAAGCCCGTCCCATTACGGAGCTTGTGGTCAGTATGAGAGACTCAGTTCAAATGCTCGCAAGGTTAAGTCCTTAGTTGACCGAGGCAAGACTAACCAAGTGTGATCTCAATTATCCAAAACCAATAAAACCAAATCGACCGCCTAGTTGCCACTCTTGGCCCACCGAAACAATCTTGCCATTTGCCCCGTCTAAATCATTTTCCCACCCGGTTCTTTACCATTGCACCACGTGCCATCATCAACTCAATAACACATGTCTCATTCACAAAGCATGTTCAATATCTCATTAAGTCAAGATTCACTTTGGTATTTCAAAATCATGAAATGTCCACGTGGCGAGGCTAAGCATACTACTTGGTCTACTCAACCCATGTTGGCAAATTATTAATGTCCAACTATTAATCCATAACCTAGGGTGACAAAGGATTCATGGCCTACAATTATATACGACAAGGTAGCATACTGCAACTAGGCATTTAGCTAATCCCAAAACTTATTCAAACTCATTTCTATCAAATTAGCATGCAATAGTTTAAATCAAAATAATTTGCTCTAATAGGTTCAACATGATCAAACACAACTTGCCTTCAAAAAGTGCTGGTTACGGTTCTGAACTTGCTCTGGTCGAACTTCTCCTCGAAACCTTCGGGCACTTCAACGTCTACAGCAGAACGCAAATAAATAGCAATAAATAAATAAAACAGAGAGCAACTCAAGCCTAAAATTCAAATAAAATTCATAAACAGAAAGAGCTTGATTTTACAAATTTATAGAAATTGGAATCACTCAAATCGGAGTTAAAACGCAAAAGTTATAAGCATTTGAAGTTTCAAAATACATTTAAAATCAATAAACCGAATTAATTAAATATTTTCTTTTTCGGAAAATTAATTATTGCGTCATCTGTGACACGTGTCGCCACCAGAGAGTGACACGTGTCGCCACCAGAGAGTGACACGTGGCCTGGCGGCGACGTACCGACCGGCTATTTTGCTGACAAGTGGGTCCCACCGTGACGTCAACATGACGTCAACGGTGACGTCACACGCACGGTGTGTGCGGCTGACGAGTGGGCCCGTGCTGTCGATGACTCATGTGCAAGCGTTTCGTGCGGTGAGATCGACATGTGGGTCGCCTTGTCGGCGACTCATGCGCGCATAGTGAGCGTGCGGTGAGATCGACATGTGGGTCCGCTTGTCGGCCACCGCACGATGAACGGTGACGGGCACGACGGTGGCCCTCGGATTTGCATCTAACGGTGGAGAATTGAAGATGAAGTTTACTATTTCTAAGGTGGCGGGTGACCGGCGTTGGATCCGGATCGTGCGGTGGTGAAGGTCGGGCTCGGCGGAGAGCGGTCTTGGCGGCCGCTTCACCGGAGCTGGGGAAGACGAGCGATGCCGGCGCCCGACGTTCCTCGGCGTGAAGATGTAGCGCTCCGACGGCGTGACGAGGTGAGTTCGAGGTGGCACGGCGGCGCGAGAGTGACCGGCGGGATTTAAACGGCGCCAAGAAGCGCGGATGGTCTCGGACTTCGGCGAGCTCGTCGGCGGCGGTGTTTTGGGCGATGGGAAGTGTCTGGCGGGTGCGGCGCAAACCGAGGAACACAGGAGGGTGGCGTCGCATTAAATAGGGGCTCTTGGCGTCCGTCTTGTGCGAGATTCATGGAGGAGTCCGTGGCGCAGTCCGAGTCCCGGGGAATAGGATCGGGTGGCGTGGCTTTGCTCCCGACCGTCGGATTGGAAACGGAGGGTCACAGATCTAGGGTTTTCGGAGCGGGCCGCGATACTCGCCCCGATCTTGTTCACGGATTTTAATCCTTTTCCGAATAAAATTAATTCCCGAAAATAAAATAATTTATTTGGGGCATTAAAAATATCAGAAAAATTCTGGAAAAATTCTCAAAAATATTTTAGGACATTTGTGACTCAAATAAAATATTTTCAGCAAAATTTTATTTTTACTTTTCTATTATTTAATTAATTTGATAAATGGCTTAATTCCAAATAATCCAAATAAATCCAAATAAATTCCAGAAATTCCCAAAAATTCAAAATACAATTTAAATGCAAGAAAAGCAAAAATTGGGGTGTTACATAAACCCGGCATCAAAGTGCACACAAATTTAGATGTTGGGATAATAGAACCCCTAGACTCCATTGTTATGGGAAATCACAAAGAGTCCATTGATGTAAGAAATCTCGATAAGTTAAAGAATATCAATGAAGAAATTTCCATGAATCATGTCAATTCAGGAGAATTATATAAAAGAGATACTACAATTGTCGACATACATTTTGCTTCAAAGATTGCTAAGAGCCGGCCTTCAACTAGATCTAGAACCAAAGATTATGGTAGAGTGCATGAAGCGCTCAAATTGGGTCAAATGGAAGGAAGCAATTGAAGCAGAATTGCTCTCGCTTAATAAAAGGGAGGTATTTGGTCTAGTAACACTAACTCCTCCTAAAGTGTTTTCTGTGGGAAACAAATGGGTTTTCGTTTGGAAAAGGAATTAAAACAATGAAGTGGTGAGATACAAAGCGAGGCTTGTAGCCCAAGAGTTCACGTAGAGACTCGGCATCGATTACGATGAGACATACTCTCCCGTTATGAGTGGAATAACATTCCAAAATCTAATATCTTTGGCAGTGAATATGAAAGTATTAATACAGTTAATGGATGTAGTGACCGCATATTTGTGTGGGTTATTGGATTCAGATATTTACATGAAAGTACCTGAAGGGGTTAAAATTCCAAATCCTAATGCAAATTACAACATGTATAGCGTCAAGTTGAAAAAGTCGCTATATGGATTAAAACAGTCAGGAAAGATGTGGTATAACCGACTAAGTGAGTTTTTTTAAGAAAGGATACTCAAACAATGATGATTGTCCATATGTATTCATAAAGAAATCCCAAAGTGGATTTTGTATCATCTCAATATATGTTGCTGATTTGAATATCATCGGAACCACAGGTGACATAGATGAAGCAAGTAATCATCTTGTGACGGAATTTGAGATGAAGGATTTGGGCAAGACCAAATTTTGCTTAGGCTTACAGCTTGAGCATGTTCCTGAAGGAATATTTGTATACCAGTCTGCATATATCCAGAAGATATTGGAGAAATTCAATATGGATAAATCATATCCAACGAAAACACCTATGGTCGTGAGATCTCTTGATGTGGATAAAGACCCATTCAGACCTAGGGAAGAGGATGAAGAGATATTGGGACCAGAAGTTCCATATCTTAGTGTCATAGGAGCACTAATGTATCTTGCAAATTGCACCAAGCCTGACATTGCATTTGCAGTCAATCTATTGGCTAGATACAACGCATCACTAACAAAAAGGCATTTAGTTGGTGTTAAACAAGTCCTCAGGTACCTTAATGATACAAAAGATCTTGGTTTGATGTTTCAAAGAAATCAAGATATGACTTTAATTTGATATACAGATGTTGGTTATCTGTCTGATCCCCATAGTGCCAAATCACAGACTGGATTTGTTTTTCTATATGGTGGTACGGCTATATCATGAAAGTCTTGTAAACAGACTTTGGTAGCCACTTCCACTAATCATTCTAAAATAATTGCATTATATGAAGCATCACGTGAATGTGTATGGCTTCGCAGAATGATTAACCACATACAAAGGTCATGTGGTATTAATCCATTGGAATCTCCTACCACTATCTATGAAGATAATGTTGCCTGTGTTTCTCAGATGCAAACAGGCTATATAAAGAGTAATATAACAAAACATATTGCTCCTAAGCTATTTTATCCTCACAAACTTCAAAAGAGTGATGAGATAAATATTTTGCAAATGAAGTCATGTGAAAATTTGGTTGATTTGTTCACCAAATCTTTACCGATATCCTCGTTCCAAAAATGTGTTAAGGGGATCGGGTATAAAACGGCTTCAAGAGTTGCAAGCTGAACATTGAACTAGCATATGTTGCACTCTTTTTTTTTATGAGTTTTACTTAAATGGTTTCTCATAAAAGGTTTTTAATGAGATAACATTGGATGTAAACTTATGCCATAAGTTTCTCCTTATTTTTCCCATTAGGTTTTAAAGGAGTTTTAGATGGAATATAATTATAAAATAATTTTCTTATATTTTTCCTGCAGGGTTTTTTTGAGGAGGTTATCAAAGTACATGAAGCCTATATTATTTGCCAAAGGGGAGTGCTAAGAAATGCAGTTATGGGCAAATAGGTGCCTCTTCTTAAGAGGTGTCTTTATACACCATTAAACTGTCATTATCCCTCTATTTATATGTAAGCACTTGTGCAAATTAATAAGAAAAAAATTTCACTCTATTCTATACTGTTCATTGGTGGCGTGTGTACTGTTCATCCGCTCTGTAACACTGTGGTCAGGAGCAGAGGACCACGGACACGCACACCGAATAGTAAAACCCAGACGTTACCACCAATCAATTCCACATGCGGAAGAACTGAGCTACTTTCTGGCAGGGGCGGACCCAACGGTGGGGCAGCTTGGGCTGCTGCCCCACCTACAATTTACAAGATCAAGGTATGTTGTATATACTGTATAGGAAAAATATCCAGTGCAAATAAATGTTTGGTGCAACCTTGGTGCAATACAACTAACAAAAGTTTCAAAAAATTCTGAAAAAAATCATGGACGTACATCTCAGCTTACCCCATCTACATATAAAATTTCATGATCAAATTCGTCCTGTGCTAGAAGTTACAAAAAAAAACAAAGTTGATCATGAACAGGCTGTTCTGTTCATGATCAAGTTTATTTTTTATTACTCTTAGTACAGGATGAATTTGATCATGAAATTTTATATGTAGATGGGGTAATGAGATGTACATCCATGATTTTTTTCAGAATTTTTGAAACTTTTGTTAGTTAGATTGCACCAAGGTTGCACCGAAACTTTATTTGCACAGAATATGTTCCCTACTGCATATGCATAGACCCAACATATTTGGAAGTTGGAACGTTGCACTAAGCAAGAAACGTTGGGCACTTTGCTTCTTGTCTGCCTTGCATTGAGCAAGATACTCCTTTGGCCCTGACCCACAACGATTCCGATCTCTTGCGCTTCCGCCTTCCGGTGGAGTGGGCGGTGGTGCCATCGCCCGACGGTACGCGAGGCGAGCCCATCTGTCTTGAGGCATGACTGCGACATCTCAGATTCGACTAGTTGAGCAGCCTTGGTAAGTCGGTAAGTTCTATCGTCCTTAACTCTGATGAAAGCATTTGTTGGATGTAGATTAGCATTTGAAGTTAGAAGTTCGTGCTTTTTGCTTAGGCGAATCTAACTTAGAACCCAATTGTTTCTTTATGTATGTTTCTTTAATAGTACTATTGTTGTTACGTATATTGCATTCTTTTTGGCGTTTTAATACTACTTTAAACCTGCCCCACCTATAATTTCTTTCTGGGTCCGCCCCTGCTTTCTGGCATGGACCCATGACACTAAAGGTCTGTTTAACAGAGATTCAGCTTCTCTAGATTCTAAGAATCTGATGAAGCTGAAAATTTTAGCTTCACCAGATCCATAAAGCTAGAGCTATGAGTACATTAAGAGTGTTTAGATAGATCATCTTGTTTACAACTAAAAATATAAACTTAATTCACTTTATTTTAGCTTATAAGTTTCAGATCTCAAGTGCAACTAGAATTTAGAGTTCTACCAAACAGGCCCTAAATTGGCCCACTGATTCTCATTTCATCTGGAACAGATAAAGGGTGAGCCAATCTTGGTACACCATTTTACGAACTAAACAGCCAATCCAAAACTCTCGATCTGAAAGCATGCATGCATTATCTTTCAATCGTCTCAACATTTGCGCAAAGCAACGGCCATACAATAGACTGGCAAGTTTCATGCAACCAACTTTGTTTAGTTCCTGAGGTAAAATTTAGCGAATTTGATCAGACTTTAAGAATAGCCAAACAGGCATGTCACTGGAAAGTATAGAGAACATTTAAATATTTAGTTATAGCACGCTCAAAAAATACAGAGCTTATCGAATACAGACTGGAATAGCAACGACCCTAATGATCATTCATACATCCACATCTCCTAGTGGGATCCAGGACCTCAAGAATTCCAAGCCTCAAGCCTGCAATACAGTAACCCTTAGAAATATTCCATAGAAGAAAGTGGATTCACTCTTCCAGAACTAAAAGATGTATCAAAAACAGAATAAAGAATGGGAATGCAGACCTTGCTGGCAATGTTGCTGGAAAGCCAGTCCAGACCCTCATACAAACCCTCACCAGATGTGGCGCAAGTGCTCTGGATGTACCTGTCACACAGAAGACCAGATTCTAAGGACTAAAAGGAAAAGTACCCAGCTGTATCAATGGTGTAACAGTTAACACATGCTATGTACTCCGTCCAATTCAAAATAGCTCCCTCTTTTGTTGCCAACCAAACAATTATATGATTTTCTACTATACCAAAGTAAAAGTATCATTAGAATAGTAAAGCTTAAAATATTGCTAACATATTGTTATTAAAAAAACTTAAAATTAATGGTGAAGCTTAGAACTTGCAACTGCAGACTATGAGCAGCCAACAAAGGATAAGTATTTTTGGACTGGAGAGAGAGAGTTATCAAGTGAAATGATAGAAAAGCCATTGTTAGATGTGGCGCAAGTGCTCTGGATGTAGTTGATTTTTCGAGTTTGAATGCAATAAAGATAGATAAGTATATCAAGAAAAGAAAAGCAAGAACTGATTTACATAGTCCAGTTAGAAACTCATTACCAGTGTCGTTGGCGTAGAGAATGTAACCCGAGCTTATCAGTAATCTCAGCAGCATTCATAGCATTTGGAAGATCTTGCTTGTTAGCAAAGACAAGCAACACAGCATCACGTAACTCATCCTGCCACAAATTTCAAGTGAATTTTGTGAACAATCTATTCAAAATTATGAGTTTGTCCTTCTCAAAGACATCATTCACAATGCAGCAGTACTGATCCTGAACATGTAAAAAAATGAATAAAGTGCAAACCACTAAAACATGCTCCTGAAAGGAGCCAGCTATTAAAATTTTTATCAAGGAATTGTGGCAATTTGTGGGCACCAAATTTAAGGATCAATTCATAAATGAATTGTCAATTGTCATTACATAGATTATCATGCAGGAGAATATTTTACCTCATTCAGCATCCTGTGGAGCTCATCTCTAGCTTCAACCACACGGTCCCTGTCATTGCTGTCCACGACAAAGATAAGTCCCTGTGTGTTCTGGAAGTAATGCCTCCAGAGAGGTCTGATCTGTTTTCACCAAATTGAAGGGATAAAATAAAAAAAGAAATGTTTCAGAAGGATGCAAGTTTTAGAATAAAAGAGCTGGAGATAATATCAAAAATAATCTCATGAAGGAAGTTAGATACAGAAAACAGAGATAATGGATTGACTACAATAGTGGATAAGTGTGCACTACAAAATGGCTTCAGAAGCGTCTGATCTTTGTACCTTGTCCTGACCCCCGACATCCCAGACAGTGAAGCTAATGTTCTTGTACTCCACAGTCTCAACATTGAACCCTGTATTTGGAAATCAATATTCTCCAAGTCTCTAACACAAGAACAAAAAATGTAGGGCGCACATATGACAGATCGTGTGGCAGATCAAGACTACATGCAAACTGCACAGTAAAGGCCATCATCTACTCAATGGTACTTCAAATAAACAAATCTTAAACTTCAAATGTCAGTCATCACACCACTACTCCCAGTGTGCTCGCCATAACATCATTCACCTAAGTTCACCTAATAAAGGCATGCACTAACATTAAGTACTCTACATCATTTACTTGGCACATTAGACAGGAATCAAAATTGTGACAACTGACAGGGAAGGAACTGACATAGTGAACAGTGTCAAGTAACAGTTCACTAAGGATTGTATGGTTGTATGGTCTGGGACTTGGGGCCACAAAAGGTCAAAGAATGTTGTGGTTACATAGGAGTGTGTGGCATGCCACTTTCTTTAGTGGCTAATTTCGCCACCACAATTTAGGAAAAATTTCCACCATGTTTGTGCCTATGACATGCGAATCACTAGCCTAAGGCTGAAATGGCAGGCCACAACTCCAGCCGAAAACTAAACCTAAGCAGTTTAAGAACACTAGAGTATGGTCTTTAACCATAATACCACATTACAAGCCCTGATTCTCAGTTAGTGGGTTGGCATGCATACAAGGTCTATATTCTTTTTCCTTTAAATACCATTCAATTCGAGAAATAAAACTGAACAAGATGCAACAACGAGAACATCTTCCAAGAGTCTGGGATGGTAGGGATCATTTATATATTACCAATGGTGGGGATGGTGGTGACGATCTCGCCAAGCTTGAGCTTGTAGAGGATGGTGGTCTTCCCGGCGGCGTCGAGACCGACCATGAGTATCCGCATCTCCTTCTTGGCGAAGAGCCGGCTGAAGAGCTTCCCGAACGCCAGCCCCATCTTGCCCTCACCTGCACCGCACAGCAGTCCGCGCGGTCCAGCAGATCCAGCTCAAATGTTGGACAAGACAGATGATGGATCCAAAACCTAACAGCAAAGCTCGAACGCGAGCCCTGCGGATCCAAGAAACGCGACGAAAAATCCCCGCGATGACTAACACAACTAGGTGATTGCGAATGAACCAGTGGCCAAGAAAATGTTATGATTTGCGACGAAGCTGGCAGGGAGATCTACTGGCCGACGAACAGATCGAGCAAAATTCTCGCGGAATCCGATGAAAAGCTAGGGAATTCTCGTCCTAAAGATCGGTAAGATTTGGAAGGGAGACGATGGATCGGGGAGATGATTGGTTCGATAAGAACTGGAGATCGGATTTGGCTAGATAGCCTACCTGATCAGAAGAACTCGGCGGAGAAGATTCGCTTCGTGGTTCGATGCGGCACGGCGAGGCGAGGTGAGAGTGGAGGAGGAAGAGGAGAGCGATTTAAGAGCGAGGCTAATAATAAAGCTAACTGTGGACTTTATATCGTTATATGTCATCTATAACCAATCTAATAATGAAAATATATCCTGTGTAACCAGAGAGTTGGTGAAATCACGATGCAATCCAACTAGAAAAAGTTTCAAAATTTTTGAAAAAATCATGGATGTACATCAAAGCTTACCCCATCTACACAAGAATCGCATCGCTCATGATCAAATTTGTCTTTTTATTAAGTTAGCACAGGACGAATTTGATCATGAAATTTTATATGTAGATGGGGTCAAGTGAGATGTACATCCATGATTTTTTCAGAATTTTTGAAATTTTTCTAGTTGGATTGCACCGTGGTTTCACCAGCCTGTCTGATTGCACAGGATATTTTTCCTCTAATAGTCCATCTATAGAATAGTTGGCTATATATACACACTGAGCATTAATATCTGGCCCACCTATCATTCTCTTATTCTCTCACCAATCTTCTTGGAGCCCATGCATAGCTACTGGTTACTAGTTTGCTTCTCTCTCTCTCCTCCTCTCCTCCAACTCAACTCAAATCGACATAGCAACTCTTATAGCCCCGCCACGTAACCTTATTATACTTGCTCTAAGACCTTCTCCGGTGAAGCGCAAGTGGTCACAAGAAGCCCATTTTTGCCTTGGCCCTATCTTATGCAGTCCAGAGCCGTGCAAGTGGTCGCGCAAAATGGCGAGGGGTCAAGGCTTTGCATCTGGCGCATTCTCTCATCCGTGCAAACCAACCGCCGAGGGGTCAAGGCTTTTCTTCTTGTTCGCGGAGGAGAGCAAGTGGTGGCGGGCGGCGGCTGAGGCGACTGGCGCGTCATGAGCGAACTCGCTGGTGGCCGACCTCAAGCGGTGCAGGAGGAGGCTTCGCTGTGAAGGAGGAGGCGGGGAGACGTGAAGGCCTGCGGGAAGGTGAAGCGCAGGAGGACGCCGGTGCCCTTGTCCGACCACGCCCACCGCTGCATCGCCGCCCCCAAGCGCTTCTTCCTCGTCGCTCCGGCACCTAGGTAAGCAGTATTTGTCGTTGTGGTTCGGTGGATGGGGAAGGTGTGTGCATTTCAATGTAGATCTGAGGCTCCTCCTTTCCCCCAATTTTTTGAGAAGCAGTGGCTGATTTGATCCGAACCCCATGAGTCCCCCAGATGATTCATGTGGCTCGAATCTAGGAACTTCATGATCCGTTCACTAACCCTGTGGGAACTTGCAGATTTAATCTCCTAGGTCATGTGCTAGGGTTCTTAAGCTGATGTTAAATTCCTTGTGTCTGTAAGTTAAGCTCCTAGTTAATCTCCTAGATCCTGTGCTAGGGTTTACAAATATGATGTTGCAAATTAAGCTGATGTTAAATTCCTCGTGTTCATTATGTTCTCACATTTCTATGAAAACAATCTTAGTTCCTGCACAAGTCTAGATTGCCATGTGTGTCGCAACTAATATTGACCATGTATAAATCCATTTAACTTAGCCTTGTCCTAGGTTTTCTGTGTCATTGCTTCAGCGTATGAGCTGATATTAATTTCCTCCTGCTCATTCAGAACAAATTTGACTTGTCTGTAAGTTGTCATGAACCACAAGCAGATTGGGCACATAGACATAGACATTACCTAGTAGTATACAGAACAAGTGTCAACAAGATCTACCTACAATAAACTAAAAATTTGCGATGTCATTGAACAAGTGATTTACGAATGAATAAGCAATGCACTTTTAGTATACTCCCATGCTAGTTTTCATTTCTACCTGCGCATTAGTACCATGTCTGCATTGCTTATTCATTCGTAAATCACTTGTTCAACGACATCGCAAATTTCTAGTTTATTGTAGGTAGATCTCGTTGACACTTGTTCTGTATACTACTAGGTAATGTCTATGTCTATGTGCCCAATCTGCTTGTGGTTCATGACAACTTACAGGTACGAGGCAGACAAGTCATTTTTGTTCTGAATTTGACACTACTTGCTTCAATATTCTTGTCTGCCCCTTCTGTCATCTTCTGAACAAATGCCATCAATATTCATGCTCTTCTTTACTCTAGCAGAATAAGAATGTAAACAAAAGATTAGTGCAATTTAAATAGTAATTTCGAAAGTTGATGAGATGTTATTATACCTTGCAATGTCATGAAATGCTTTGCCCAAATGCAGCAGTCCCTCCAAGTCCATGGATCCTTCCTGGTACTTTGGTGGCCAGCCTGTGAACCAATCAGCTGGGTTCCCTTCTTACACCCCAACAACTGATGACCAACCCATGAACCATCCATCTGCGTTCCCATCCTACAATCCTCCAACTGGTGGCCAACCTGTGAACCAACCAGATGGTTTCCCTTCGTACACCCCTACAATTGATCTGGAACAACAGTGGGTGGAGCATAAACAGTACTCTTGCACAATATACCCTACATGACATGTTTTATTTCAGTCAACACACAAGGAATATCCTCATCTATCTATGTTTGTTTCTACAATGTGATGCAGGCTGTTCAAGGTGACCCGAATTCAGCAAACCTCCTTGCCCGCCGCTTGCCCCTATTTGGTCTGGAAAGCAGAAACCACGGGCCAAGAAGATCTCAAGGAGAGATAAGAACTTCAGTGTGAGTGAGGATATAGTTCTGTGCTCTGCTTACCTCAATGTCAGCAAAGATCCCATAGTCGGTGCGAACCAGGCCAGTGAAGGTTACTGGAAGAGAATCCACCAGTATTTCCACACCCACAAGGACTTCGAGTCCCACAGGAGTCAGGAATCCCTCCAACATCGATGGACTAGTATCCAGAAGGAGACATCAAGATTCTGTGGCTTCAAGGCTGAACAAGACCGACGCATGGAGAGCGGGAAGACCGACGATGATAGGGTATGGGCTCCTCTATGTGTTCAATCATTACCTACTATGTTAAACCCATAATAGTTGTTAACATTTCTTCTTTTGCAGGTGCGTGACGCCATGAAGCAGTTTGAGGGACAGGTCGGTCATCAATTCCATTACGTGCACTGCTGGTACATTCTTCGGCATGAGAAGAAATGGAATGACTGGATGTCAGGGTCAGTCGAAGTGGCTGGTGGAAAGAAGGCAGCACATACCCCTGGATCCAATGACAAGGCTAGTAGTGGAGGAGCACCTGACTCTATGGTTAGGCCAATTGGGCGTGATGCCGCTAAGAAACGTCGGAGCGAGACTGGTGGGTCTTCTTCATCCTCGGCCTGCCTAGAGGTACTCCAGAAGATGACTGTTAATAGAGAGGTGTCAAATCAGCATCGTGCCTCCAAGGTGGACAACATACATATTCGTCGTTGAACAACAGAAACTTGCATTGAAGGAGAAGCATTTGACCTTACAACAGGAGCTACAAGATATGCAACGAAACAAATTGACATGCAACGG
Source organism: Guadua angustifolia (assembly GCA_036346375.1). Taxonomy (NCBI): domain Eukaryota; kingdom Viridiplantae; phylum Streptophyta; class Magnoliopsida; order Poales; family Poaceae; genus Guadua; species Guadua angustifolia. The sequence continues at coordinate 40,961,633 of CM070512.1, forward strand.
ACACAGCTAGAGCTTCAGATGAGAGAGTCAGCAGCCAGGGAGAGGGAGAGGGAGGAGCGAATCATGTTGATCGATGTCGACAAGGTGCCAGAATGGCAGCGGCAATACTTCCTCGACCTGCAGATGGATATTATCAACAGGCGTCGCAACAATGGCAGCACTTAGAACCTGTTGATCCTGCATATGGATATGTGAACAGTTTATGTTGATCCTGCATATAGATATGTGAACTGTTTGGTTGAACTCGTTTATGTTCTCAGAAACGCACGCTTTATGTTCTGTCGGTTCATGCGTTGAACTATTAATATTTAATTAATAATATATTTTGGTTGGATTCCATGTCTCTTGGTTTATGAATCAATCGTTTTGTTTAATATTTGGTTGGACTCCATGTCTCTTGGTTTATGAATCAATCGTTTTGTTTAATTCCCAACATATACATAATAAGATTTTGTTTCTTCTTTTTAAAATTAACTAATGCTCCATGCACCGCCACACAAAGGGTCATTACTAGCGGCTCATCCTCGATGGTTTTGATCTTCCCGATGGTTCACTAGTTGCGCGATAAACATGCAATGAAAATTTAAGGCGAGAGTGTCGGGCCTTCTTGAGAGATCCAAATCAAGATTGAAAGTATACAATCTGAAACCAAACACAAACACATCTAGAAACAAGAAAATGGAGTCCGAATGATCTTCTCTTCTCATTCTCCGTGTTTAAAAGCATACAACAACTCGAGTTGGTTACACTTTCGTTAAAGTGAAGATTCTACAAAGAAAGACTGAAATTATCAAGAGTAAACGACAAAGCTAGTTTCAGTAGCTACAAGAAGAACGAAGGGTAACTTCGCCACCGCTTGTTTCCGATCTTCCCACCACCTCTGTTATCAAGTACATAAAATCAGCAGATGAAAAGGTATTCAGCAGAAGAATACGATCGTCACCGATGACTCCGAGGTAATCTCCCTTTTTCAATCATTTGTTGCAACAGTTCTTTGTGAAGTATAGATAAAATGTACTCCAAAAAACAATAGCTTGCACCTTATTGGGAGAATGCACGAAATCGAGGGCAAACAATCAAACACATAATAAGAGGTGTATCTCTAGAATTCACCTAGCGATATTTGCTTAGTTTGCGGTGATAATAAATCTGAAATTATTTAGCATGCAAATGAGTATAAGTAAACCACCACACTGAATAAATTTCTCATGCCATTATTATATGTACAGACAAGTACAAGCAATGTAGTAAATCATGATGGTCTTATTCAGCCCACATAAACCACATTTGATCCTCGGTTTTACATGCTAGTACCACAAACTGGTCTTAAAAAAAAGCAGTGGGGAGAGGAAAAACATTCACACTTATCTAATTATAAATTATTTTAAATTAAACACAAAACATACAAACTAGATTCTCAATATGTCATTTCTAGAGTTTTGGGATAAATATTTTGTTAATTTCACTATCCTACCATATGTTTGAAAAATCCCCAATAAGGAGGGATATAGCATGCATTACGAGCAAGGAATCAAGTGCGGTGAATACCTACCAAATTTTCTAGACACTCACCAATCTGGAGAAAGGTCAAAATTCTACTAATTACAGTGAGTCCCGATTATAGCGTCTATGTTAACCAGATTAGAAGTTTTTGGCGAGATAGAATTATACATCGTTAAATAAGATCTTAATACAAAATGCTAATACTATTTGTTAGTTTAACATTACAAGATTATCTTTGAATGACGAGAAGTATTATCACCGATTACATGAATGCCTATTCTGTTTGCAGAAAGTAATACATACATGCATCTATTAATATAAATGAATGTTTGTAGAAAGTAATACATACATGCATCTACCCAAATAAGGAGGGTTCAAGGGCTTTGTCACAAATCATTCGGCTCCGTACTTAGCCCAAACGTGCTCGATCAAATCGGCCTGAAGCTTGAAAGTGCCCTGGTCGGCTCTCGATTTCTTTGTGTCGGGCAATGAGCTCATCGATTTGAGGGACATTCCTATTTGGGAGAAGTCTAGGAGCTGAGGAACCTTCGTAGTCCTCCATACGTAGCAGAGGCATTTCACGTTCATGTTCAACTGTCATGTTATGTAGAATGACAATGCAGTCCATTATGTACTTCAAGTCCTCGGGATACCAAAACCTTGCTGGTCCCTTGCATATAGCAAACTTTGCTTGTAGCACTCCAAATGCACGTTCTACGTCCTTTCTGTACTCCTGTTGCTTCTGTGTGAAGAGTCGTTGCTTTCGACTCAAAGGCTGTCGAATACCCTTAACCAATGTGGCCCAATCAGGGTAAATTCTATCGGCTAGATAGTACCCCATCTCATATTCATTTCCATTCACGATGAACTTCACCGAGGGCGTTGTTCGATGCTATGTCATCAAATCTACAGAGATCGATGCAGACATTAATGTCATTCGATGATCCAGAAGCCCAAAAATGCATGCCATATCCATAGGTCCCACCAAGAATGACTTCAAGAATCATTGTTGGTTTTGTATATGTCCTTTAAAAACCCTTGCCAAGCTAGGGCATTTCTCCCACGCCCAATGCATGCAATCAATGCTTCCGATCATGTTGGGGAATCGCGACTCTCAACCATCGCCACAGACCTTGAATGTCCCGAACAGGGACGCCTTAGGTCTTGTGTGCGAAAAGAAAAACTATGTCGCGAACAAAGTGTTTGTGCTCTCAATTATAGTGGACTCTCCCATGCGGACATCTTCGTCTAATTGATCTGCTGGGCAACCATAAGCTAGCATACGCAAGCAAGCCGTCACCTTTTGGATCGGAGTGCAACCCATCTTCCCGACTGCATTTGGCTTTTTGCCGAAGTATTGGTTGAGTTGGGCCACACGAAGTAATACGCAAGAACAAATCACGTGTCATTCGGAACCTGCAAGAACCCAACGATAATTAATTTTCCAATGGGCGGACCTAGTTAACTGGACTTCAAATGACAAGGCCGATGATGTTGGAGACTAACCTCCTGCGGAACATGTCTTCTGTGTACACTGGATTTTGTGTGAAATAGTCCTCGAATATACGCTCATGGCCTTGTCGCAGACCCGAAGCACAGGTTGACGGCCAACAACCGAACCACGCCGTACTCTATGGGATTCCTCGGCTGTAATTTGGTGAAGAGTTATGGCGGCAGCTTGTTCTTCCTCTTCGCTAGAATCATCGGATTCATCGAACGGCAGAACCGCATGAGACGATCGCCATGCTCGGCCACGCTTAACTCTCAACAAAATTGGGCAACAGATGGTTGAACTAGTTTGATAGGGAGCCCGCAACAATCAGTCAAATGATGCAAGGTCACATGCGCGTCAGAGCTATGCAATTTAGCAAATGTGTTCAGAGCTAAACAATGTTCCAACATTGCGCTGCTCAGGAGCTATGCGATTTGGACTCACCACTTGGTTTCGCAGAAATTTTCTCGGCCGAACGACCTTGCACTGCACTGGTCGGGCCGAAGCGATGCTGCGTGACCCGCGGCCGGCGAGGGACGCGAGCGCCGGCGGCTAGAGCACGGAAGGAAGCAGAGTCAAGCGTCGTGATGAAGCGGTCGGTTCGGTTTGGGCTTGTCGCATCGCATGACGCGGACTCAACGACCCAAGTCTTTTGGCGTCGCTTATTCACGTCTTCCGGAGAGGCTAGAAAAATCCACCTCTGGGTCGCAGCTCGCACGCAAAAGGCCCAAATGCACATTCATTTTTTCAAACACTGCTGGAGAAGGTCTAAGGCGTGGGAATGCGCATCGTGATTCAGGACGAGAAATTTTGGGATTGTTTGGTGTAACGATAAAATTACTTCACTAAACTTAAATAAAATTTATTGTTGTTAAAATTTGATCATCAAATTGGCTATATTGTTTAGAAAATGAGCTAAAGTACAGAGAAGGAGAAGGACAATCTTGCTAAAATTTGGTAACAAACCAAATAGTTACTAAAGATAAATATTAGTAACCATTGAAAAAGCAAACTAAACCAGCCCTTTGTACCAGCGACTGTGACAACAGCAAAAGTCAAAATGGCATGGCATGCACTTAGGAGGACATGGTCAATGGCGCAAAGATAAGGTGTAGTCCTTAGGGACTAAAGTTATGCGGTCGTGCATGAGCCTTTCAATCCAAAAGCTACAGATCATATCTTCCGAGAATACTAAAGCAAAAGCGTTGTACTGTAGCAGATACTATAGCAACACAAAAATTTGGACCACAGACTGTCTCGATTGAATGACCGAGGCAGGCAGTCATATGCCTATTGCATGGGATCCTTATCCCGATCAGTGTGATACCAACTGCCCTCAAAGACTCTTCCTCGTTTTACCGAAAGAAAAGAAATGAAAAAACAAGTACAAACTATCAGAAGTGAACATTGGAGATAGTTGTATCATTTCATAGAACCATATAAAGTTTGCTCATAAATTTTATAGAAGTCAACTATGATACAAACAGTCTTGATAGGTTGAGCCATATGTTAGTGCAAAACGAATAATCTTATTCGCACGTGGATTACGGATGTCATCGAGTAGGGTGTGTGGCTACATGACTAATGTAGACCGGCCATGTTGAATTCACTAAAGGGCATGTTTGTTGCCTCTCAATTTCAGTAATTTTAAACTATGGCTTCTCGCAAGGTTGTGAGGTCTTTAGTTTTTGGACGCGACTAATGCTACAAATCACGTAGTAGTCACACGGCGCTTCACCCCAACGAAGTATTATCTTCTCATCTTTCAAGATAAAAGTGAGGACACCTAAGTCATTTTCTCTCATACCTTTCTCGATTTCAACGCAACCTTAATTTTTGTGCAAAATCGAAATATACCTTATATTTTTTGACAGACAGAATACCATGTTAGTAGAGTAATTTTGATTATAGATATAGCAATTCCATTTTTATGTAACATGATTAGATCTTTTAAAACAAATTGGAGTTCCACCGTATCAACTTCAATAATTTTTGGCTCTTTAAGCTTGCAGTACTTAGACAAGTTCATCACAACTTGCCACAGAAATATATTGAACATCCTTCTGCAAAAAAAATAAGTACAAAGAACATTCAAAAGTACAGGAAACATTTAACTGAGACATTACAAAAATATTGAGCTTGCCGAAGATACATAACAGATTGGAACAGTTGCTTCGTCCTAAGTAATCAATGATACATCCACAGCTCCTAGTCAGCTCAAGCCTACAAGTGCTGACAATAGATTAATATAGTTGAAGGGGCAACAAGTCTGCACTAGGATTTTGAACAGGCAACTATTTCCTATCATGGAAGCAAAATACTCAGCAGAAATAGAAAGTGCGCCGTAATTATCACCAAAAACATTAAACATCACAGTAGAATTGCAGAACATGAAGATATCAAAAAATGAACAGAGAACGGATTGTGCATACCTTGCTAGCAATGTTGCTGGACAGCCAGTCCAGGCCCTCGTACAGACCCTCACCAGTTGTCGCACAAGTGCTCTGTATGTACCTGTCAGAACAAAGACCAGATTGAAATTAAGGGTTTGCAGGAAATTAAGTCTGCAAGTTGCATCAATAATGCTACAGCAGCTGATCAGTTAAGTCACAAATAGAAGCATCCTTATAGTTCAACAGGAAAGCTCATGAGTGGCTTACACATGGATTTTAATCTATATCTACAGCAAACACAGAAAAGAAAAGCAAGTACATGTAGTCCTTATTTACCAGTGTCGCTGGCGAAGGGAATGTAGTCCAAGCTTATCAGTAATCTCAGCGGCATTCATAGCATTTGGGAGATCTTGCTTGTTGGCGAAGACAAGCAACACAGCGTCACGTAACTCATCCTGTCCACAATTTCAAGTTAATTTCATTCAATATAGTTGCACAAAATTGGCACTTTTAGTACAAAATGTTTCTGTGATGTTTCTCCAAGAGAATTTTTACAGTAAAAATACCACTTTCCCATCCTAAAGCAAAATTTCCCAAAAACTACTAGACACTAACCAAAGAACACTATTCTCAAGGAAAGGGCCAGCCCACTTGTTACATATAGAAATTTCCCAAACAAGGAAATAGAAAGACAAAGAGTTGAAGGCAATGCAAAACAAGTTGTGTGTCATATGGATGGATGTCAAATCAATTGCTTCATTGGTCAATAACTTGTTCAACTACGCAGGTGTCAAACAAAAGGACTGCTTAGTTAATCAATTGGTGTATCATGTCGATTTCAATACCATGGCATGGTTCATCAATTAATTGTTATAGCACATGGATGGCATGATAGAGTAACCCATGAAAATAATCTACCTCATTCAGCATCCTGTGGAGCTCATCTCTGGCTTCAACAACACGGTCCCTATCATTGCTGTCCACAACAAAGATAAGACCCTGCGTGTTCTGGAAGTAGTGCCTCCAGAGAGGTCTGATCTGTTTTCACAAGCATGAAAAAAAAATGAGCCAAAACGTGAGAGAATAGCCTGTTCAGAGTTTAGGGGTAAAACAGATGTTAGCTATAGACCTAGTGCATCTATTGATTGCATAACAGTGCATAATACTAAATACAAAACATTGCATTAGCTCATACCTTGTCTTGACCCCCGACATCCCAGACAGTGAAGCTAATGTTCTTGTACTCGACGGTTTCAACATTGAACCCTGTATTCAAAGGAAATCAGTAAATATAAATATAAATATAAATATAAAACATCAAGGTTGTGACATAACTCATGCATAAGAAAAAATCACAATAGAGGCACCTTCAACATGCATTTGTTGATTCCAACTTTGTTGGATTCAACCTATGTAAATATCTAATTAAGCCCCTTTGTCAGTTATATGATAGTAGAGGCTACAACATGGAATATTAACTTAAGGCCCCACTTACATAATTCTTTTCCATCACATTATTCAACCCAACTGTTGTTGATTTGACCTTCTACACCATGATAATGTCTAAATGGACCTTCCATCAGTCTTAAAACTGCTATTCTCATGTACATACAGAAAATAACATGGCAATGTGTTCATCAACTGCTCTTAAGCCTCTGACAACACAATTCTGAAGTGCATAACAATTGTTCAAGCAGGAAGATGAACACGCTATTGCTATTTCCTACATAGAAGTTCAATAAAGCATTGCACTACTCAAAGCTGGAAGCCATCAGTTAACATATTCTGTTTTACGCTTCCAAGTTCAACATCATCTAAGAACAAGAGATAGGAAATACTTTTGTAGCATGTGCTTTGGCATGGCCTTCAACAATCCTTGGGTGGATAAACAAACTATATTCACTTGCAAGAAACATGAGATTTTACAGTCACATTACTGTTCCCGAAATTGGTAGGTTACACCGTATGCTCGCTCAAAGGTAGGGTGACCATTCACATACTGGTACCATTTTGATGAACAGCGAGTCCAATAGGCTTATGTGAAAATGTGAAGTTCAAGTGCAACATAAGACACATCTATTAGTTATATGAGAAATGTTAGGAGTAAAAATATGTTGAAAGGGCCTAGATTTATAGGGACTCGTAAACCTTTTTGAGCCAAGGGACTTTGTAGGTTACACCGTATGCTCGCTCAAAGGTAGGGTGACCGTTCACGTACTGGTACCATTTTGATGAACAGCGAGTCCAATAGGCTTATGTGAAAATGTGAAGTTCAAGTGCAACATAAGACACATCTATTAGTTATATGAGAAATGTTAGGAGTTAAAATATGTTGAAAGGGCCTAGATTTATAGGGACTCGTAAACCTGTTTGAGCCAAGAGTCACTCGACAGACCTTATTGGATTGTGAATCAAATCATGTTTTAATCCATCAGATCCTCATCATTCAAGAAATAACAGATTCGTTTTCAAGAAAAAAACTAACAGAGCATTTTTTTTCCTAGAATATCGTACCAACAACTCTCCCCAACTGAATTAACGAATCGAGCCTAAATAACATGCAACAGCCATAACAATAATTGTACGTGAGGGCACGCAAATGCAACGAGCAGTAAGTACATCTCACCGATGGTTGGGATGGTGGTGACGATCTCGCCGAGCTTGAGCTTGTAGAGGATGGTGGTCTTTCCGGCGGCGTCGAGACCGACCATGAGGATCCGCATCTCCTTCTTGGCGAAGAGCCGGCTGAACAGCTTACCGAACGCCAGCCCCATCTTCCGCCTTCTCCTTCGCTCACCTGCAACACAATTCGCCACACGCCATCCCTAGCTCAGATCTTCACATTTTCTCCAACTCCAAGGCCAAACGGATCACCAACCCTGAGGAAAAAGCAAATCGCGGCGAATCCACGCCCTAACGCCGCGAATCTAACCTAACCAACAAGTCCGCAGGTCGCACCGGAAACTCGTAGAGATCTACGAATCCGCACCACACGCGCGTCCCGGAAGAAAGAAATCAAAATTCGCTGCAAGGGTAGAGGTCCATCTGAGATCCAGGAGCGGACGAACAGATCCGGCGACACCACCCCTCAAGCAATTGGGGCACAGCAGGCGAGATCCGATCGTGGAAGAGGAGAGGAGAGGAGATTGGGGCTCACCAGATCTGATCGAGGCGCGACGATTCCGGAGGAAAAATTTGGGGATTTGCTTGGAATGGGGAAGGTGGAAACGGCAACGCAGGTTAAGGACGCGCTTTGGGGAGGGAGGGCTGCAGGTGAGAGCTGGGAGCTTCCCGATCTCGGATAAGCGGCTGAGATTAATTCCCACGAGGAAAGTTTCTGCCGGCCATTTGGCAGGGACAGGGTTCCGTGCGAAATCCCCGGGAAAAAATAATCCGCCACGATCTCTCCATCGCCGCCCAATCGTGACCCCGCGTCCCACTCACGACTCCTCTTACCTCTTTGTCTGTTGGAGCTCATTTTTATGCATTGAATCGTGACTATCTTTTTTTTTAAAAAAAAAACTAAGCAGAAACTCTAGTATTTATCAAAAAAAAGAAGAATAACAGCTAAGCTACAAACGTACATATACTTCTACACACGCACGTGCCTGCACTTACTCATGAGGCGCACAACGAGCTAGGTTCGCTCCTCTGTATTCATAACTATCATATTACCCTCTCCGATTATAAATAGTTGTCGTTTTAGATATCGGCACGATCTCTAAAACTCAACTTTAACTATCAATTTCTATTCAAATATATTTAAAAAATCCAATAAAATTATAATAGTATAAAAGTATATTTTGAGACAAATCTACACTTATGATTTTCATGTATCCAATCTAAATATTTAAAAAATATATCGATAACTAAATTTTCACAAGTTTAACTGCATGTATCCCAAATTGATAAGTTTTTTCAACCGGTGGGAGTATCATATCTCTACTAATATAAATTTACAGTTGGTGGCAACGATCCGTTCTTCCTAGCTCACCCTCCTGCCATATCTTCAATAATAGCCAGTTATTATAGCTAATTATTCTTTCACGATTCTGACTAGCCATATCTCTCTAAATATAGTGATTATTATAGCAATATTCACGATTATTCTTTGGTAATTAATAGTGACCAATCATTACTTTTGTACTCTATATATGCGATACAGTTTTCACAGAATCAATCAAGGGAATTCATTCAAGATCTCCCATATCGTCTTGCGCGGCGAATGAACTCGATTTAAGCGATCAATAAGTGACGGACCGATGTACATGGCCGTGAGGCACATGAGGCCAGCGCATGATCAAGAGTCTTCGCGGCGGAAGGATAACCAGCGTGGCGCCCCGGGTGCCATGACCCAATGGCGATTGGACGTGAACAAAAGCGTCGACGCTTGGCTTGATTGCGGCGACACCGATGGGGCGTCGGCGGTAGTAACGACCATTGGCATACCCTTGGAGATAAATGGGTTGATCGGTGAACATCGTGAGAGAGAGAGGAACGGCGGCGCGGCGTGGCGGCGCCTCGGCGCTGGTATTTTCTGGTTCACCTTCATAGGCTCCGACATCATGGCCGATGAAGCCGATGATGGCTAGGTACACGAGGCATAGAGACGAGTAGGCCGCAAAAGGCGAGAGGGTCATCTGGGAAGAGCGGCCGAACCGTCGACCTGACGGACCACCGCTGAAGTGGAGAAAATGGCGGCGCCGAGGGCGATCCAGAAGACACAGAGGTGCAAAGGCTGGGTGGCGGCGGTGGCCCTTTTCTCTGAGGAGACTGACCACGCGGCTATAGCGTGCGCGACGAAGTGGGCGGCAAGGAAGATAGACTCCATAGTGCGCCATGGTGTGCTCGGTAGGAGGAAGAACGCGAGCGCAAGGGGGACGGCGGACGCCGCGGCAAAGACGGCAGATGCCGTGAGTACGATCGCGTAGCGACCAGTGGTCTGGAATGGCGGTATCTTCAGCAGCAGCCCCTCGTGCTCGGGGGAAGCCCCCGTGTCGCTCCTGCGAAGGCGATGGATGACGAGGACGAGCGAGGTGACGAGAAAGACGAAGTTGACGGCGCCGAGGAGCACACGCTGCGGGCATGGCGAGAGGAAGTGGAACGCGAGCTGGTAATATAAATTGTAAAAAGGGATAAAAATGATTGATTGATTTTTGAGATTGATTATATATATTGCTATATACAATATATTTTGTTTTAATTCATACCGGAGAAGAAACCATAAAAACTTTTGTAATCGGGAGAAATAGATGTTCCATCTTGTAGCACAATTTTCTTTTATTGCTTGACCTTTATGTTTTATTATCAATTTTATTTTTCGTAGCAACGCACGACCATTGATCTAGTTCTCTTCAAATTGTAGCGCTAAGCATGCTTTTTGGCGGCTAACTCTAACAAAACCTAGAGGATTGCGTGAAGAAAAATGTCAAAAATCAGTGCGAAAAGAGTCACTTCTAGGAACCTTCTAGAAGGGAGGCAAAGAGATATATTTTCAGAAGGATTTATCCCGAAAAATGACAAATTCCAGTGGAAAGAGAAGACCAAAGCATGTAAGAAAGGGAGAAATGGCAGTCCCACCTGTTGACCCTTGGAGCTTGGTGGCGCCGGAATGGCATCACACGGCGCCATCGCCTCGGGAGTCCCAAAGAAATTTGTCTATGTACACTAAATTCGTTGTCAATTCACGAATTGATATTTCAATTCATGTGGTTCATAAAATTGACACGAATCAACGAATTCTTTGCCCTAGTGACACTCCCAGCATTTTCCAGCTTTGTTCTTTTTTCCAAATGTTTTTAGCACTGTTTGATGGGTAAGTTTACCGTTTTGCCCCTGGCTTGTGCCCTCTGTTAACGCCCGTGAGCTCTCGTGAAGACTCCCGTGCCCAACATCTTCTTCCTCCTGTCGCTCCTGACACATGAGAATGAGGCACGGGAGGAAACAGGAAGGAGACGGGCGTTAACAAGGGACAGGAGCGAGGTAAAAGCTGGCGTGCTAATGCAAAAATCATTTCAAAAATCCCAAAATTGTGAAAAATACCAGGAGTGTCACTAAGGCAAAGAATTCGTCGATTCGTGTTGAAGGATCGATAAGGTCGCCTAGAGGGGGGTGAATAGGCGTTTACAAAATTAAAACCGAACTTGCAGCGGAATTACCGGACTATCCGACTTGGATATCGGACTATCCGATATGAGCAGTCGGACTATCCGATTAGAGCGCAAGAAAACCCTAAAAAGTAGATCTGAGCAATTTGGAGGGCTAGATTGCTACCAAATGAAATTTCAGAGTTAAGACAACATCCAGAATATTAGATCACACCAATATCTACTGCAAGAAGCTATCAAATACTTGAATCCCCAAAAGATTAGGCTAAGCAAAAAGGGAAACAAGTAGACAACTCACAAACCAAAGGGATGCAGCGATTTTTCCCGAAGTTCGGATCTTTGAGGAGATCCTACGTCTCTGTTGAGGAGGCACAAAGCCCAGGTCCCTCTTGACCACTTTCCTCCCGGTGTTGCACCAAGCACTCGCCGGTTTCACTTCTTGATCCCTTTCCTTGCGGAGGTGGAATCGAACCTTCACAAACTCCGGCGGCTTCCCACACGTAGATCGGGAGCTCACCGGTGACTCCTAGCCGTCTAGGAGACCTCAATCTCCAAGAGTAATAAATGGAGTGTAGACCCGCTCTTGAAAATCACCCTAGTGCTCAAAAGAACTTTCTCGGTTTGCAACAAAGCACTAGGAGACCACTTGCTCAAATCTCTCAACAAATATCACAAAGATGAACACAAGAGAGAGCAAGAGAATAGCAAGAGTGAAATAAATGCTCAACACACTGGTTAGGTCGTTGTAAATGAGGGAGAGAGTGGGGTATTTATAGCCAAGACACAAAATATAGCCGTTCTGTCCTGTGTCAGACCCCACATCGCACTATCCGATGCCAGACATCGGACTATCCGATATGTAGAAACTCCCAGATCAACTCCACTCGAAAATTCAAATCCTTTGAGAGAAAACACACATCGAACTATCCGATGAAGGACATCGGATGTTCCGATGATTCCAGAGAGATTTCAACAAACTCTGCAACTTTGAAAATTTTCCAAGTGAATATCGGACTGTCCGATATGGGACATCGGACATTCCGATAATTCCAGAGAGTTTCAGAGCGAGAACAATTTTCAAAATCTTTCTAAGTCCACATCGGACTATCCGATACCTAACATCGGACTATCCGATAAATACCGAGAGTTCCAGCTCAGGGACTTAGAAAAATTTTCGGGCCACATCGGACATTCCGATATTGACTATCGGACAGTCCGACTTTTCCCGAGATCTCCAAAACCAACAACTACACTCACACCGGAGAATCCGATACTATCGGACTATCCGATATTCACATCGGACATTCCGATAATATCAGCACAAATGAAATACAAGGTGAGTGCCGTGCAAGGTGATTACCAAAACACTTTTTAGAAAAAGATGTTCATCTGAGCATTGAGGTCATTTCTAAAGCATCTACATCCCATCCCTCTTGATAGTACGACAATCCTATCGACTCAATTAAATGAAAAATCTACGCTAAGTCGACGCCGTTCTTCTTTTCACTTTTGAGGGTCATCAACGTCCGTAGATACGTTCCTTTTGGGACTAACACCTGCTTATATACTCACATAAGCCATTAGTCTCTTAATCGTTTGTCATTAATCATCCAAAACACAATTAAGGGCCTAGATGCACTTTCAATCTCCCCCTTTTTGGTGATTGATGACAACACGATTAAAACTTGATAGAAATAAGTGAATAAAGAGTTTGTGAATGACCAAGATATGTGGAGCTCCCCCTAAGTGTGTGCATTAGAGGTGAAATATATAAAGAGGAGCTCCCCCTATATCTCGGCATTCGAGTAAGTGACAACAATAATATGATGAAAAGCATTCGTAAATTATCAGAACTGAGGTATAATATATCAAAGCAAACGTTAAGCATGACATAATGTATCGAGCATAATGTATCGAGCTAGAGTATACAATGTCTATCCGATATCAATTAATTAATAACCAATAAGCAACAAGCAAGTACAAAACAACCAAAACAAAGACCGGTGTTCACATGACATAACGGAGAAGATATCTTTTCTCTCCCCCTTTGGCATCAAGGCACCAAAAAGGGAAAGAAGAACAGGGAAAAAGAATCAATCTTCGGACTCGCCATCAGAGGCGGCGTATTCATCATCAGAGGAGGGATCTGCACCAGCCGAAGAGTCGAAGGGGTCCGCCAAGGAGTCATCGCTGCCACTGGAGCAAGGAAGGTTGAGATGCTTCTGGATAGACTTGAGCCTCTTCGCGTTCTTCTTCGCCATCTTTACAAGATATTTCAGAACTCTATCGGTGGAGGAAGAAGACTACGAAGGAACAGTAGGAGCAGCTGAGCCAGAACGAGCGGATACTGAAGGAGCTGAAGCAGGAGGAGGAGCTTGAGGAGCAACTGCCTTGATTGGCCTGATCTGCAGCCCTAGGTGCTTCGCATCGCATTCAAACTTCAACTTTGTAACACCCTCAATCACCCTCATGATGTAGGGGGCGAATCCACAGCTACGCTTGGGATCAAGGGAGTTAGCATGAATTTCATTCCATAGATAAAGTGCCACCATGAACGGTCTTCCACCAGGCAGCATCCGACACAGAATATCACGGGTGTAGGACAGAATGTGCGAGGCATCACCTTCCTTGGGAGCAAGAGTCTTCCGAAGGAGTCTGTTGGCAGCTGCAATCATTGGCTTCAAAAATTTGGTGTTCCCGGGCTCAAAAGCAGAATCCTCAATGTACAGGGGACTCAAATTGTCAGCAACCAAAGAGCGATTGTTATGAAGATCATCCTTATCCATGCTATCTTCGGCTCTAAACCCCAGAAGAGTGCCAAAACGCCCCATAGACATTCTGAAACGCTCACCTTCAGTCATCCAAGACATGGTATCATTTGAGACATGCAGGGTAGCATAAAATTGAGCAATGACCTCGGTGTTCCAATCTTGCTGCATCCCCATGATCCTTTTTATTCCAAGTCTTTCACATGCCTCGATGACGTCGTTGAAGACAGGGTCATCACAAGACTCCATGTAGTCCCAGTCAATCCACTGCATATTGACAATAGGATTCTTGCGAGGAAGGATAATTGACTCATAAAAATCCTGTTGAAAGAAGTTCCAGAAACGCTTGTCGGAGGAGAATTGCCTTGAGATGTACGGATCGATGCCTAGCCTTAGTGACCATCCTGACTTGCCTTTGTAGCTCACCAAGCTCTCTCAAGATCGGACGACGACTAGGCTTGAACATCATCTAAAAGGAAGATAGTCTTCGTCTTCTTGAGCAGGACCTTTACCCTTGTCATCTGTTGAGGGGGCACTGGAAGAGGATCCTTTGCCCTTGCCTGATGGAGTGGGAGGAGGACGGGCAGGAGGTGCATCATCTTGACGACGATGCTCAGAAATTGTGATGCCCTGCGACTTGGGCTTGGAGACAACCTTCTTCTTTATTTTGCCCCTGTGAGGAGTTGGAGCAGAGCGCCTCAACCTCAAAGTGAGAAGTCGACACATCCGGAGGATTTCCTCGATTAGTCATTGCCTTGGTCCCGTGTTCGTTGAGTCTTTCTCTTGAATTGCCCTTGCTCGTCGATGTGGAGAGCCCTCTTCAATTTCTCTCCCTTGTCGTCTCCGGCAGCCATTGCAGAGGACTTAAGAGCAAATCCGAAGGGAGATGAGAATGAGAGGATGATCCTTCGGCAAGGGAGATCAAATCCGCAGAGAGAGAGGCCCTTGAGATGAGGAAGATGAGCAGGGGCCTCCAAAATCGCCAGAGGAAAGGAGGAGCCGAAGTGTTTTTGAGAATGATGACCGCGGGGAGAGAAAAACCCCTAGGCTTCAGATAAACCTCCCCACATCGGATAGTCCGATAAGGACATCGGACAGTCCGATGTGAGCGATCACCCAGATATCGGACAGTCCGATATTCAACATCGGATAGTCCGATATG
The DNA here is from genome assembly GCA_036346375.1 of Guadua angustifolia. NCBI lineage: Eukaryota > Viridiplantae > Streptophyta > Magnoliopsida > Poales > Poaceae > Guadua > Guadua angustifolia. Next base: position 40,977,058 of record CM070512.1, read on the forward strand.
TGCAGGTTTACAGAAATCGGATGGTCCGATACAAAAATCGGAAAGTCCGATATTTGTAAATTTCAGCTCAAGGAAAGATGGTTTGAGGATTGAAGATATGACTTGTGAACACTTTTGCCGTCTACCCACTTATGATCAGCGAACATCAAAGCACTAGGAGCAAAGATCACAAGTGGTTTGACTCGAACCAAGAATCAAATCCAACAACTTTAAGGAATAAACAACTTTTGAAATCCATTTTGATTTAACACAAACAACCAAGATATTGTGAAGTATGCAATCCTTCAAGCCAAGTTCCGAGAGTCTAAAATATTTAGCCCACTCCTCAACTCGCAGAATCTCTTCTCATCAAGAGGCTTGGTGAAAATATCGGTCAATTGGTCATTTGTGCTCACATGTTGAATATCAATATCGCCTTTAGAAGAATGGTCTCTTAGGAAATGATGGCGAATATCAATATGCTTTGTACGGGAGTGTTGGACGGGGTTATTGGCAATCTTTATGGCGCTCTCATTGTCACACAAAAGTGGAACATGGTGATAGGTTAGGCCATAATCATTTAATGTTTGTCTCATCCAAAGCAATTGGGCACAACAACTCCCGGCGACAATATATTCGGCTTCGGCTGTGGATAGGGCTACGGAATTTTGTTTCTTGGAGGACCAAGAAACAAGGGATCTACCTAAGAATTGGCATGTTCCCGAAGTACTCTTCCTATCCACCTTACATCCGGCATAATCCGCATCGGAATAGCCGACTAATTCAAAGGATGAACCTTTAGGATACCATAGGCCGAAATGAGGAGTGTGCACTAAATATCTCAAAATTCTCTTTACGGCCACCATGTGGCACTCTTTAGGAGCGGCTTGAAATCTAGCACACATGCACACACTAAGCATAATATCGGGCCTAGATGCACAAAGATAAAGTAAAGACCCGATCATCGAACGATATACCTTTTGGACGACCGGTTTACCTTCTTTGTCGAGGTCTAGATGCCCGTTGGCTTGCATCGGTGTCTTGATTGGCTTGGCGTTTTCCATACCAAACTTCTTGAGCATGTCCTTGATGTACTTCGTTTGACATATAAAAGTTCCTTCCTTGAGTTGTTTGACTTGAAATCCGAGGAAGAACTTCAACTCGCCCATCATGGACATCTCGAATCTTTTGGTCATTATCCCCTGAAGTCCTTGCACGATGTTCATTAGTAGACCCGAATATAATATCATCAACATATTTGACAAATAAATAAATCATCATCAATATGTTTAGTGAAGAGAGTAGGGTCGGCCTTTCCGACTACAAAACCTTGTTTGAGGAGAAAGTCACGAAGACATTCGAACCACGCTCTCGGTGCTTGCTTAAGCCCATAGAGAGCCTTATGTAGGAAGTAGACGTGGTCCGGATGATTTGGGTCTTCGAAGCCAGGTGGTTGCTCAACGTAGACCATTTCGGAGAGTGGTCCATTCAAGAAGGCGCTTTTCACGTCCATTTGATACAACTTAAAATCATGGTGAGTAGCAAAGGCAAGTAATATTCTAATAGATTCAAGCCTAGCTACGGGAGCATATGTTTCATCGAAATCCAAACCTTCGATTTGCGTGAAGCCTTGAGCAACTAATCGGACTTTATTTCTCGTCACTATTCCATTTTCGTCTTGCTTGTTCCGAAATACCCATTTGGTTCCAATCACGTTTTGCTTGGGTCTTTCGACAAGCTTCCATACTTGATTTCTCTCGAAGTTATTTAACTCCTCTTGCATTGCCATCACCCAATCCGGATCTTGGAGTGCTTCTTCTACCTTAAGAGGTTCAAGAGAGGAAACAAAGGAGTAAAATTCACAAAAATTAGCTAAGCGAGATCTAGTGGATACTCCCCTGTTAATATCTCCAAGAATGTTGTCGACGGGGTGATCTCGTTGAACATTTTGATGAACTCTTGGATGAGGCACCGTTGCATTTGACTTTTGAATTGGGTCCTCGTCATCTTGAGCGGTGTTTGAACCATCTTGAGCTTGTATTGAGGACGATGGAGCTTCATCCAACGGTACATCTCGAGTTGGAGTGCGCGGGGCTTCTTCTTGCTCAAGAGGTCTCACTTCTCCAATTGCCAATCTCTTGATTGCTTCGCATGGAGGTTCTTCCTGTCAACCACCAAGACGATCAACTTGCTCTACTTGAGAGCCGTTAGTTTCATCAAAGGTTACATCACGCGAGATTTCAACTACACCGGTGGTGTTGTTGAAAACTCGATAAGCAGATGCATTAGACCCATAACCAAGTAAGAAACCCTCATCTACTTTAGGAGCAAACTTAGAAGACTTAGCTTTCTTGTTAAGGATATAGCATTTGCTACCAAAGACTCGAAAGTAGGAGATATTTGGTTTCTTTCTTGAGGAGCTCAGACGCCGCCTTTTTTCAACAATTTGTGAAGGTAAAGGCGGTTGGAGCTATGGCATGCGGTGTTGATGGCCTCCGCCCAGAAGATGTCGGATACCTTGTATTCGTCAAGCATCGTACGCGCCATCTCGATGAGGGTTCGATTCTTCCGTTCGGCTATCCCATTCTGTTGAGGAGAATAGGGAGCCGAAAACTCATGCTTGATGCCCTCTTCATCGAGAAACTCCTCTACACGGTGTTCTTGAATTCGTGCCGTTGTCACTCCGAATTTTCTTGATCTTCACTTCAAACTCATTTTGCGCCCTTCTCATGAACTTCTTTAAGCTTCCTTGGGCTTCACTTTTATCATGCAAGAAAAACACCCAAGTAAAGCGAGAAAAATCATCAACGATAACTAAACCATACTTGTTTCCTCCAATGCTTATGTAGGCAATCGGGCCGAACAAATCCATGTGTAGCATCTCCAAAGGCCTTGAGGTGGTCATCACGTTCTTCGCGGGATGTGAGGCTCCAACTTGTTTCCCGGCTTGGCACGCGCTACACACCCTATCTTTCTCAAACACAATATTCGTTAGTCCAAGAATGTGATTGCCCTTCATGAGTTTATGAAGGTTCCTCATACCAACATGGGCAAGCCGGCGATGCCAAAGCCAACCCATGCTCGATTTAGCCATTAAGCACGTTTCAAGGTTAATTCTATCCGTAGAAAAATCTATGAGATAGAGATTTCCCTTTAACCGACCCTTAACGGCTATCGAACCATCATCCCTCTTAATGACATCCACACCCTTATCACTAAACACGCAATTGTAGCCCGCTTCACATAATTGAGCAACGGACAGCAAGTTGTAGCTTAATGATTCAACAAGCAAAACATTATTTATATGAAAATCATTTGTGATTAGAATCTTACCTAAACCTACCACTTCACCTTTTCCATTATCGCCAAAAATGATGCTCTCACTATTTGATCCATTGGCTTCCAAGTGTGCGAACATTGCCCTTTCTCCGGTCATATGATGTGTACATCCGCTATCCAGGATCCAACTTGATCCACCGGAAGTGTAGGCCTACAAAATGAAATTTAGTTTTTGCTCTTTAGTACCCAAACTTGCTTAGGTCCACGCACGTTAGTAACAAGTGATTTAGGGACCCAAATAGATCGCACATGAGGGGAATTTTTGGGTTTACCCCTAATATGACATGCAACTACTCTACCGAGGCTAGTCCTCTTAAGCATATATGAAGCAAAGAAAGTAGATTGAGCCTTATACTTAGCATTTGCTTCCCTTATGAAGTGAATGGGCTTGCTCAAAGGAGCTACCACAATGTGGTTTCCTTTGCCCTTGGGTGGAACATACCCAAGCCCATGCTTCATGGGGTTACCTTGGCGCTACCGAGGAACTCCTCTAATCCTTGCTAGCCTTATAGGACTTTTGAAGTCTATCTTCAAGCATTCCCTTGAGCTTCTCATTTTCATGAGCTAGTACTTGCAAAGTCTCAAGGTTAGTGGCACAAGTATTAACATCTATATTGAAGCATCTAGCACAACCATTGCTAGTAGAGGGTAGTGAATCATTGGAGTCTTTGTTAATGATTGTGAGGGAGCTATTCGAGAGATCAACAAGCTTCAACTCTAGAGCCTTGCAAGCGTCGTTTGCTTGAGCAAGTTGCTCTAATAGTGAAGCGTTGGTGATCTCAAGACTAACTACCTCGGACTTAGTCATTTTTGAGCTATCGACCAATTCCACATTTTTCTTCTTTTCAAAAGATAAGCTCTTCTCTAGCTCACGATTTTTCTCTTTTTCGAGGATGAGCAAATCCTCTTGAGCTTCGAGAGTAGCTTCCTTTTGCTCTATAACTTCCTCCAATCTTTCAATATCCTTTAGAAGCAAGTTTAGTTTGTGAATATCAAAATTCTTCATAGACTTAAGCACAGTGTTAATGTCATCATCATCACTATCGCTATCGTGCTCATCTAGGCAATCATTAGCAATAGAGGGAGTGGAGGCAATTGATGATACCTTGTGCCCCTTTGCCATAAGGCACATTGGAGCAACTTCTTCGTCATCGCTTAAATTGTCGAAGAGGTTCTTCGACATTGTCGGAGTAGAGGGAACGGCGATGGCGACGGAGGCAATTCCTCCTTCATTGTCGGAGTTTGACTCGGAGTCGGAGTTGGAGCTGGAGTCGGTGTCGGAGTTCCACCTTTCCAATGTAAACCACGACCCTTGCCCTTGTACTTCTTGCTCTTCTCCTTGTCTTTGCTCCGGTACTTGTCCTTCTTGTGCGACTTCTCATCCTTGTTCTCCTTATGCGGACACTCGGCAATGAAATGGCCGGTTTCGCCGCATTCATAGCATCTTCTTGTGGAATGTCTCCCCTTTGATTTTCTTCTAAAGTTTCTCGATTGACCTCCTTGTTTGAAATTCTTCTTCTTGAAGAATTTGTTGAATCTTCTTACGAATAGGGCCATGTCTTCATTTGTTAATGGACCACAAGACTCTTCATCTTCACTTGTGCTTTCTTGACTTGGCGACAACCTTGATTTGGCTTTCAAGGCAATACCCTTCTTCTTCCGGACTTGAGCTCTTCCACAACTTCCGCCTCCTTAATCATCATCTCATCCATCATTAGTCGGCCAATTACATCATGAGGCGTCAAAGCATCGAAGTTTGGCCGGTCACGAATGAGTTGAACCAAATTGCGGTTGGTGGGGGTGATCACACGAAGAATGATTTTAACGACAGATTTGTCGGTGAGATCGGTGCACCCAAGACCCTTCGCTTGATTTACAAGCACCATCAAGCGGTCAAACATTTTAGTATATGATTCTCCTTCTTCCAAGGTGAACCGACTTAGCTCACCAATAATGAGCTCGATTTTTGATTCCTTGACACTTGATATTCCTTCATATGTGACCATGAGTCTGTCCCAGATTGCTTTAGCTTCTTCGAGTCCATCTACTCGGTTGAACTCAGAATCACTTAAGGCATTGAATAAAGCATTGACGGCTAGATCGTTGAAGTGTTGAGCTTTATCTTCTTCAGGAGTGAGGTTGTTTGGATCTACGGGTTGGAAACCTGTTTGCACAATCTTCCAAATAGAAGGGTGAAGCGATCTCAAGTGCATCTTCATCTTATATTTCCATGCCGCATAGTGAGTGCCATCGAAATGAGGCGCTCGACCGGAGAGCACGGAAACATATGAGGAAGAGCTTGAGACACCGAGGGAACGATAATCAAATGGAATTGCAACCCCAATACCGTCACCCGTACCCTTAGATTGGGTAAGGCCTTCGGTAGTCTTATCTCCTTGCGACATATTGATTCTCCAAGCGGTTAAGCCAAACTATGGAGATTTGGCTCTGATACCAATTGAAGGATCGATAAGGTCGCCTAGAGGGGTGAATAGGCGTTTACAAAATTAAAACCTAACTTGCAGCGGAATTACCGGACTATCCGACTTGGATATCGGACTATCCGATATATATATCGGACTATCCGATATGAGCAAATCGGACTATCCGATCGAGTGCAAGAAAACCTAAAAAGTAGATCTGAGCAATTTGGAGGGCTAGATTGCTACCAAATGAAATTTCAGAGTTAAGACAACATCCAGAATATTAGATCACACCAATATCTACTGCAAGAAGTTATCAAATACTTGAATCCCCAAAAGATTAGGCTAAGCAAAAAGGGAAACAAGTAGACAACTCACAAACCAAAGGGATGCAGCGATTTTTCCCGAAGTTCGGATCTTTGAGGAGATCCTACGTCTCCGTTGAGGAGGCACAAAGCCCGGGTCCCTCTTGACCATTTTCCTCCCGGTGTTGCACCAAGCACTCGTTGGTTTCACTTCTTGATCCCTTTCCTTGCGGAGGTGGAATCGAACCTTCACAAACTCTGGCGGCTTTCCACACGTAGATCGGGAGCTCACCGGTGACTCCTAGCCGTCTAGGAGACCTCAATCTCCAAGAGTAATAAATGGAGTGTAGACCCGCTCTTGAAAATCACCCTAGTGCTCAAAAGAACTTTCTCGGTTTGCAACAAAGCACTAGGAGACCACTTGCTCAAATCTCTTAACAAATATCACAAAGATGAACACAAGAGAGAGCAAGAGAATAGCAAGAGTGAAATAAATGCTCAACACACTGATTAGGTTGTTGTAAATGAGGGAGAGAGTGGGGGTATTTATAGCCAAGACACAAAATATAGCCGTCCTGTCCTGTGTCAGACCCCACATCGGACTATCCGATGCCAGACATTGAACTATCCGATATGTAGAAACTCCCAGATCAACTCCACTCGAAAATTCAAATCCTTTGAGAGAAAACACACATCGGACTATCCGATGAAGGACATCGGATGTTCCGATGATTCCAGAGAGATTTCAACAAACTCTGCAACTTTGAAAATTTTCCAAGTGAATATCGGACTGTCCGATATGGGACATCGGACATTCCGATAATTCCAGAGAGTTTCAGAGCGAGAACAATTTTCAAAATCTTTCTAAGTCCACATCGGACTATCCGATACCTAACATCGGACTATCCGATAAATACCGAGAGTTCCAAAGACTCGGGGACTTAGAAAAATTTTAGACCACATCGGACATTCCGATATTGACTATCGGACAATCCGACTTTTCCCGAGATCTCCAAAACCAGCACTACACTCACACGGAGAATCCGATACTATCGGACTATCCGATATTCACATCGGACATTCCGATAATATCAAGACAAATGAAATACAAGGTGAGTGCCGTGTAAGGTGATTACCAAAACACTTTTAGAAAAAGATGTTCATCTGAGCACTGAGGTCATTTCTAAAGCATCTACATCCCATCCCTCTTGATAGTACGGCAATCCTATCGACTCAATTAAATGAAAAATCTACGCTAAGTCGACGCCGTTCTTCTTTTCACTTTTGAGGGTCATCAACGTCCGTAGATGCGTTCCTTTTGGGACTAACACCTGCTTATATACTCACATAAGCCATTAGTCCCTTAATCGTTTGTCATTAATCATCCAAAACACAATTAGGGGCCTAGATGCACTTTCACGTGTCAATTTTTTGAACCACACGAATTGGAATGTCAATCCGTAAATTGCCAACGAATTCAGTGTCACACAGAAAAATTTCCCGTTTCATTCCGCCCAAGTTGGTGACATCCTCTCTTGACACCTATAAAAGGGTACTAATAGGGGTGGGCATTCAGTTTTTTCGGTAAACTTGGTTCGGTTTATAAATAATTCAGTTTCTAGAAAGTGACCATCAAATTAGGCCAGTCAAAATGAAAAATAGAACCGAATTATGTGACCATCAAATTTAGCCAGTCAAAACAAAAAACCGAACCGAATTAAACAAAATAATTCGGTTCGGTTAATTTAGTTTTTCGGTCAATCGGATTGTCAGAATATTCTTCTTCTAATTTGAACCTCTGATTTGAGATAACTTGTCATTTCAAAACAGGTGCAAAACACATGTGGATGCATACACACTGAAAACAAGCTAATATTGCATCAATCTGGCTGATACTCCTCTCATATTGCAATTTAATTTTTTAGTTCTTGATTTAGCTTAAAACAACATTTTTGGATGCAATCAGTTGGAATAGCAAAATTAAGGAGCTGCAAAGACGAATTAGATTTTCATAGTGATGAATAGATAGTTGTTGGTTACCTTCCAAGACGAGGTACTCACTCTCCAAGCAGTCAACGAGGCCTAGCACGTAGTTGGGGTCATGCAGCAACCACTCAGTACGTACTGCTTCCTCCCTCTGCCACCAGAGCTGCCCTAGTGCGGAAGGATGCACACCTATAGCTCCCTACTGCCCCGCACGGGCACCACGACGGAGGTGTCCGCATGCTTGAACATGGAGTGCAACGCCTTCTACAGCCCGGGCATTCCGCCCTTGAATGGCACATCAAGCGACTCTAAGCCCGAGCCGCACCCAATTCGGACCACGTCCACCACGTCCACGTCCCCCTCCTACATCACGCCCCTGCCGTCACCCCACCTCTCCGCCTTGGAGCTTCCCGCCATGCACTCCAGCACCACCACCGGCCCCTCCATCACCTCCCTCTTTCTCCTCCCATCCTGCTCCATGGGATGGCATGGCAACGGCTAGGGTTCGTGAATGGGTGACTTGAGATGGGCGTGAGTTTGGAGAATGGGGATCGATCTAGCGGACGGGGTGGCAATTGGGAATTTGTGGGGATGGGTGTCTCCAGCTCTGCCGACTGCACGTGAGTTTGGTTGGGGAATAGGGATCGATATAGAGGAATTGATTTTGGCAAGTATATACGTAGGGAATAAAGTGGTTATTCAGATTTTCGGTTTCTGGGAGTTAAAAACTAAATTGAAACCTAAAAATCGAATATCACTAAAATAAAAACCGAATCAAAAACTGAAATAATTGGTTAATTTAGTTCATTTCAGTTTTTTAGTTTCAGTTTATATATGCCCACCCCTAGGTACTGAGACCCTCTATTCAGAACACGTCGAGACACAAGATCAAAAACTAGAGTTTCATCGAGAGAAAAGGTCATCAACACCCTGTCTGTGCCACCTAGAACAGAGAAGAGAATAGGAAGCCGACGCCACTCAACACTGACCCGGCGCTATTTGCTGTCATCTTGGCATGGCCGGTCCTGGTATTTTTGGGGCCCGAAGCGAAAACTTATATGGAGGCCCCATCCACCTCATATATATATATATATATATATATATGCATGTATATATATATAGTCTTATAAGCACACATCATTGAAGAAATTAATATTCGATGCACAAAAATTACTTCTATAGAACATTTTAAAGTTTATAAAATGACAAATGTAAATTGTAATCATAAACACTTACTTGGCACTTGACATCATCTTCAAAAATTTCTTCTAACATTTTGTGATACAAAGTCATCGATTATACTATTGATATTAATCTCGTCCAATAACTTCTTCTCGATGCATAAAGTCGCCAAATCATTTAACCTTTCTTGAGTCATTGTTGATCTCAAATAGTTCTTCAACAATTTCAATTTTGAAAAGCTTCTTTCGGTAGATACTTGAACCACAGCACATAAATAAGATTCGATAAGCAATGGAGACATTAGGATAACAATCCACTCTCTAACATGCTCGAAAATCTCCATAGCAGATAATCGCCATCCGCAAAGTAAATTTCATAATCTTTAATTCGAAATAAGATCATATACCTCAACATCGATGAACCATCATGAGAGAAAGTATCAGAATTTAGTGCAACACTCTTCAAGTTCACTATCATTTAATGCCTTGAGGTGCTTGAGCTCAATAAAAATCGAATATATCTTTAAACACCATGAGTTCTTGAATCTGGTCTTTAAAGAAGTGATCGCCATATCAACCAAAACCAAAAATATTTAACTTCAAAAGCCCTCTCGACTTCTAGGATTTCTTCTTGGCAATTACTTTCATCAAATTGTTTCTTCCTCACTACGACGCTTTCTTTCGAAACGATGCCTCTACACCCATGTCATCTGCAATACCTTTTGCAATGTTAGCACAAGAAGAAAACCCTCATTTACGTACTTCTCAAAGTATTCCATTATACCTTGTATTTGCTTCAAAGTAGATTCAATGCGCATGGTGGCGATTGTAGCTTTTACTCACTTTATTTACAAACAAATAAAACATCATGCCGATAACCATACCAAGTACAAACTCAAAGCTACCAAGTGCCTCAAATAAATTTTTGCATCACTTTTGTCCTTAGGTTCAATGTCGAAGCATGACGTAACTTCGCATAAAGTGACCTTATCTCGCTTGCTTGATATCTTATTGTCAGAACACTTTTGATTCGACTCTCCCACCGAGTATTCGACAATGATTTCACAGTTAAACTAGGAACATGTTTAAGCAAAACATTCCACCTTTTCAGTATAACCAAACAAATAATACATATATATATTGAACAATTCCAAAAATGAAACAATTTTTCCCACAAGATTTTGCCATATCACAAAGAGTAAGATTGAGACTATGGCAAGCATATGGCATATACAATGCTCTTGGATTGATATCAATTAACCATTTTTGTACCCCTTGGTGTTTTCCTTTCATATTGGAACCATTGTCATAGCCTTGACCCCTTATATCATTAATATTTAGGCCAAAGGACTTCATAGCATCAAGCAATACATTAAAAAGCCCCAAACCAGATGTGTCATCCACCTTCAAGAACCCCCAAAAGTACTCCTCAATATTTATCTTTCCATCAGACAAATTAACACAACGAACTAATAATGTCATTTGTTCTTGATGGTGACATCAGGGGTACAATCTAGGATAATAGAGAAATACTTGGCCTCTTTAACAACCTTTATGATAGAACTTGTAATATTAGAAGCCAAAAGTGATATCAGCTCATTCTGAATTTTATGACTGAGATAATGATAATGAATTTCTTTCTTCGCACACGCCTAAGATGGTCTTGCATTACCAAATCAAATTTCGCAATCATCTCAAAGACAAGCTAAGAAATTACCATTACTATCATTGTAAAGTCGCTCCACCGCTTCCTCTAAAAGCCAAGTTATGCTTACCAACAAATTTCAAAATTGCTATTATTCTTAACAAAACTTGCCTCAAGCGTTCTTTCTCCTTTGTTATTTGCTTCTGCAAGTCTTTGTCAATAGTTTCCTCTTTCTGCAGTCTAGTCCTCAATTCATTCCACTTATTCATATTACTGATATGCTCAACGATATTTTCATGTTCTTTAAGCTTCTCACTAATATGTCTCCAATTTCTATATCCATCATGTGCTAAGGAACTCAGACTCTTATTAGTGCTAGACTTAAAGATCTTGCAGCAGAAGCAAAAAACTTTGTCAACATGCTTTGAATAAACTAGCCATTTTCTACCATGTACCTCTCCATTGCTTAATTTTCTATAATAATGAGCATATGCAAAATGTCTTGAGGCATCATCTAGAGGGAATTCCATACCTTCCTCTCTTATAGGCCCTTTCTCAACTAATATGTCTCTTGTTTTATTATCAAGATTGTCCCAATTTCTTGGATCATAAATATCAGAAGTATAAACTGGCTGTTCATCAACATTAGCAGACTGTGCATGTGCACCCGATGAATTAGCTAGATTCTCAGGGCCACTTACATTGTTATCATCGACGTTGATGTCAACATTGTCCTCTTCTTCAGAAATCCCGATAGCTGGTTCCTCTTCCTCCACGGCAACTATCGCCAACTCATCATTTGGGTTCGGCGAAGCACTTGCATTACTCTTTAAAAATTTGTCCATAGCTCCTCTCTGCGTTTCTATGAAGTCATCCATACGTTTTTTCTTTTCTTTTTTTACAAGCCGGATGGATATTTTCTAGATGACATGATAACGAACGATCTTGAAAATAATAATATATGTATCAAAGATTAAATAGTGTAAGACTAATAGGAAAAATGGATTAGGAAGATTAATATTCTATTATCCATACGACTATACCTCGGATTAGGGAAGAGGCCACGCCTGTCTCAACGATCTGCGGTGGTGTGTCTCCGCCCAAGTCCAATCACGGCGAATCGCCTGGGCAGCGACGCCAGTGGCGGGACCTAGACAAAGTTAGCACGCGGCAAAGCAATTCGTTGTTTGCCCGGACTCGCGAATCGTCGACTCATTGATTCGCCGATCACGTAATTCACGATCGGTCGATCGAGATCAATTGGAGTTCGCCATTCGAGAGGCGGCTGGGTCTCATGGTCGCGGCGTGGCGATATATCTGGCGGAATCGAGAATCTGAAGCGGTGATCAATTGGAGTCGTGACCTTCTAGCTCTCTTGGATACTTGCTCGGATACTTGCGCTCATGAAGTCGCGAATCTGCCAGAGCTTCTTTATCTATGCGTTGGATACTTGCCTCTGGACTGGGCGGCTTGGTCACCGTGGTGGGCCAAGGCCACTGCTCCATTGTACACCTGGGGGGGCCCTTGCCGTTGGGGGCCCAGGGCGAGCGCCCACCCTCCACCACGCCAGGGCCGGCTCAGCATCTTGGCACCACTAGGCTCTATGCCTATACCACCCTACACCTATGTCCCAATGACCTCCAACATTTCTTTCCTGTTGTTCTCCTACACCTTCTAGCCGCTCAACCTCCTTCCTCTCTTTCACCAATTGGCCCAACAACAGCCCACACGTGTGTAGCCTAGCCGAGCTCAGTAGCAGTAGTCCAGCCTAGCTCTCCCTATCTCTCTCGCACGTCGTCGCTACCATGTAGCCCCGGCCCCACCTGTTAGCCCAAAGAGAGAAGCACTATGCTTAATCATTCCGAAGCTTCATATATCTCTGTTCTCTCTCTACGTGATTTCTCTCTTGCTCTTTCTCTAGGTCACCAAGCAATTCACGTGAAGGAGACGCACTTGGATGCCTACAGCCATCCATCCTTAAGCCTTGAACCACCATAGGGTAGTCATATCCGCAGCTAGAGCTCATCGCACGTCGCTCTGCTTGGGTGCCTGCATGCATGCCTAGCACCCTCTCCCCTTTTCTTCCTCCTCTCTATTTAAGCCGCGCAAGATTGTGTCACCGAGTACGCCTACATCTCCTCTACATTTTCCCCAAACTCCCCCTTCTCTGTCATGGATAGAGGATAACTGAGCCATATTGATGAGGACGTCACTTTCTTGATACACACAACACTCTTCCGCAAGATGCTAGGCAAGGACTAGGGATGATAGTCGAGCGCGACGGGCACGAGTAGTACTCACCCATACTTGTACCTGCTAGCCGAAATCTCGCCCGTAGGCATACCCACAAAGGGTGGCAGGCAAAAAACCTCATCCATACCTGGCGCCCGTGGGTACCCGATACCTGCGGACATACCCATTTACCGCCACACAAACAACATGCATCACTAATATTCAGTAAAAGTACAATAGTAACATTCAATCAAGATAACGATCTTAAAAACAACAAGCACTGGACATTGAAAATGTTTCATCACTCATCAGTCATCACTCACCACACATGCTCTAGTTCAACAAATTGTATTCAGTGTCACTTGTACCAAAAATGTAAAGGTAAATGGTACCAAAAACAAATTGTATTCAGTGTCACTCATTTTGGAAATTCAGTTCAACACTGACATAACAAATCGACTATCTTCTCCGTAAGGCATAACTTTTTTGTATTGTATAAGTTCCTGGTTGACATTACTTGGAGGTGTATCGAAGACACTTACTTGGTTGGAGGTTTTCTATCAGGTGAGGAAGATGAGTCGCTAGCTGTGCTAGCACCAGCACCCTGTGCTCTTCGGCTAATATGCTCCTTTAATCATGCTCTAATTTCAAGGAACACCTGCTGCCCCTTTAGTGGTTCTTCCTCTTCCTCAACATACTCCTCCCCAGCACTTTAGCCTTCCTCCTCATACTCATCTTGATCATAGTACTCGCCTTCATACTCATCCTCCATTGCCCGATTGTAACCCTTTACAATAACTGTCATCATCATGAGAAAGAAAATCATTGTCACAGATGAAATGACTACAGCTTCCGTTTTTTCAATGAATTAAGCTTACATGTTTATACCATAAATATAATCTCCAGCAAACTATGATTCCTATTGCTTTTACAACTCATAGATGGTTGAAACCACATAGAATAAAGTGGGGGTATAAACTAATATTACATCGGTCTCATACTCGTAGCCCCTCATTTCGTCCAAGATCCCGTCGTATCAGTCTCACAATTCCTAAATCAAAGCCATTAACTTCCGTAAGTTTGCAAAGCTTGCTGAGAATTTTTCACTAGGTGATGAGCTTGAACAATCAACCATCCAATTGGGACCAAACACACATCAAACAAAATAGCAATTGACCCCACTATCCCACTATTAAGGGCCCCAGGCTACAACCCAACAACCTAAATCGCTCAATTCCAACCCCAAACGTGGAGCAACATATGCCCCTATCTAGGGTTTCGATGGGTAAGGTGGTGCCAATCTAGGATGTCGCAGTTGCAAAGCAACCCTCTAACCAATTTGCATCGCTGGATAGGGGGCCTCACCTCAGGGTGCAGAGAAGCCTCATTCCATGGCTGGCACAGGGTTAGGATTCGCCCAACGAGATGCCATACGACGCGGCTGGATCAGAAGATGCTAATAGGGAGATCAGTTGCGTCGACAACGCACAGGGAGGTAGATGATCGGAGCTCATGGTGCGGTGGTCGTTGGGCGCTAGGGAGATCGGTGGGGAGGCATCGCTGGAGCAGAGCGGCACCAGGTAGGGGAGGCTTTTGCCGTCGTCAGATAGGGAATGTGAAAGTACATTTAGGCACTTATGTTATTTTGGTGATTAATGACAAACGCATATAATGACAATCTATGTAATTATGTAAATGCTTAACTTAGTGCTTAACAAATGACTAACTTCTAATATGATTATATTGCTATGAGACTAACATGTTTATTGCCAAGTTGAGTATTAGTCTCATCTATTTAGAGGAAAATCAAGTGGGATGAGTAAGCAAAGATAAGGTATGCAATCTCGATATCCCTTCTATATTTGTTATTGCATTCCTCTTGTGCAAATGTATAGTGAACTCCAAGTAACATGTTGATTAGATATATGCACATTGGTTCATGTCATATTTATTTGTGCATATATATTCATTTGAGTTCATTATGTGCTTTGCGTTTAGTATGCATGTATTAACTAGAGTTAAACTTCACATTGTTATAGATTGACTTGGTGCATGCATGTCTTAGTTGTGTATCTTCTCATGCACTTCTCTTAGTGAAGTTCAATTTAGAGTTGGATCACATATTTACTCTTATTCTAAATATTATTTGCACATGTACAATTCGTGTACTATCATGTGCTTCATTTAAGTAAAGACTGTGATCCTTGCCATGATTTAATTGATTCATCATATTGGTAATTATCTCTCTAGTGTATATAGATCAATTACATATTCATCATGATGTACTTAGTAGAGAACATTTCTTATGTCAAGTGTTTCCATTTATGTTGTACTTCTTTATATGAAACACTTGTGGTAATCAATTGCTCACAAATATCAATTTATTCATATCTATTGAGCTTTTGGGACTAATGTCCTTCATGAGTGGTTTGGAAAGAATTAGGTCTCGTGTGTGTATGATGACCAAGATATCTTGGAAGATGACCGTTAAGTCGAGGTCAACAAGACAGCGGTGTCACCAAGAGTTAAAGACTAAGTCAAGATCGACTAGACGTGGAGATCGTCAGAGAGGATGATCAAGTCAAGGTTGATAGGACAAGAGTCTCATGAGGTGAATCGAGTCAAGTTGGACAAGGCAAAGATGTCATCAAGTATATGATGAAGGTCTTCATGCACTGGCATTAAGAAAGAAGATGGCAATTGACTATTTCTAGACTTGTATTATCTTTGATTTAATTTGAGTCTAAGGATTGCCGTACTATTAAGAGGGATGCGACATTGAATGACTTTTAGATGTGTCAAGTGCTCAAGTGATCTATCCTTATCAATAGTTTGAGAGACATAAGTAACATCTTGTATGTTGGGGAACACGGTATGCTACGCTAGCACAAATTAAAATTTCTACCTCATAACCAGAAAAGCTACTCGCAAGAAAAGGATCACAAATTGGATTACCACTAGGCAGCGATTCTTGGAATCCGCCAGCGTTGGTGTAGTGGATCGTTCTCGCCGTGGATTGTCCTCGCCGTGGATCGTCCTCCACGCAGATCGTCCTTCTGCAGTAAATCCTCATTGCGGTTCGTCCTCACCACGCCTTGATGATGGCAGCGGTGTCACCACAATGATCCACACGCCCGGGATGGAGCAGCCAGGCGCGTCGTGCAAGCAGGTAATAAACTCGGCAAGGGCAATGAGAGGTGGAGGCTAAGGTTCTAGGCGTGAACAACCTCATGCCGC
Organism: Guadua angustifolia; assembly: GCA_036346375.1. Classification (NCBI taxonomy): domain Eukaryota; kingdom Viridiplantae; phylum Streptophyta; class Magnoliopsida; order Poales; family Poaceae; genus Guadua; species Guadua angustifolia. The sequence goes on from CM070512.1 coordinate 40,993,385, forward strand.
CCACCCTTCTCCTCTCCTTATATAGCCCATTGACGAAGCCCTTGTAAGATCGAGGATGAGCCTAGAGGGGGGAGGTGAATAGGCTTTTCTAAATTTTCTATCACTAAAAATCAAGTTTAATGATTTCTAAGAACTAGTGACAATTTTGACAATTTTAATACTTAGCAATTCTAGTGATCACCAAATAATAATATCCACTCAACTATATCAATGGCTAAGTAGCATGAAGATAAACAATTTACTAGAATTGCACAAAAGTAAAACAACTCAAACCACAAGCAATGAACACGTGAATTTTTATCCCGTGGTCTCGGAGACTTCTTGGTCTCCCCTACTCCACGTTGAGGTGACTTGAACTTCTTCAATGGCTCCTCTCGCTTGAGCCTTCCCGATCACTCGTGGTAGCTCTTCCCGCTCAGGGTAGGTGAGCTCCTTGCCTTCACAACCTTAGGGCCTTCACACAGCTTCTTTGTGAAGATCACGAGAACCTCACGCCTCCAAGCCGTCTAGGAGGCGGCAACCTCAAGAGTAACAAACTTGATGTAGGCTTGAAACTCAAGAGTGCAATCAATATGGCTCACTAATGCAATGCACTCAATTTTTCTCTCCAAGAACTCAAGAATCAAGAATTGAATGCACTAGAGTGTGGAGAGTGTCGCTAGGGCTTAAGGAGTATTCAATGGAGTCACCAACTTTGCCACAAAGCACTTGCGGTGAGGGTATTTATAACCCGCTCCACTCAAACTAGCCGTTATTCATTTTTATCTGAAAAAATCACCATGGCGGTTCTCACAGCCCTCTAAGGGCGTAGTACCTTTACTATTTCAACGGCTATCTGGCAATTAATGCTTTCGACACGTGGCAATTCTGGTGAAAACTATATGGCCGATACTACCGCTTTATGGGTGCGGTAGTACCGCACCTTGCCAACCGGACAAACAACGCCATGGAATAAAGCTACGCCATTGTTGGTGCGGTAGTGCTGGTGAATCTTGATTACTCGCTCGAACCTTCTTGATAGTCTTGGCGAAAAGAGACCAAGGAAATCGTTACGCCATAAAGCTCTGCAGAAGAACTCGGTAGTACCACATTTGCGGTACTACCACCCACCATGTCTTGATAGTCTTGGCCTCAACAAGATTTTTTGAGAAATGATTTTCTCTCGATTTCACGAATATGCAACTAGACTATTGAGCCATTATTGATGCACTTTTAAAGTTCAAGACCCAAATCAAGCCCCTCTTAATAGTACGGCAACTATCCTAACAATCCGATCTTTACTTCTAACTCCAAGATCGGTAAAATGTCTAGAAAAATTATCTCTAAAGTTTTATACCTTCATTTCTTTTGCTTCTTTGACGCGTACTCCACTTTTTGTACTTGTGACACTCCACACACCTCGAAAAGCAGATTTTCCTGTTTTCAACTGACTCATGCAAACAACATTAGTCTTTTAGCCTTGATTGTCATTAATTACCAAAACCTTAAACATATGGGGGCCTAGATGCTTTTAATCTCCCCTTTTTGGTAATTGATGACAATCCTTATGAACAAAATGAAGTAAATTGAGATTTTTGGGTGAGTGACCAAGGAAGATTAGTTACTCACACCGCGGGATTCTGATTTAACAATATTTTGTCTTTTAGAGGACAAAAGATATTTGAATCAAAATATTGCTAAATGAGAATACAACCCCCCCTACAAATGTGCTATGGACAGTGGCGGTCCTAAGATTTTAGGGGCCCGGAACGAGATTTAAAATGGGGGCCTTTCTAAATTATATATCAAAAAATACATATTACAGTATTACCTTAAAAGTTTCTTCTAACATGTAGAACTCTCAAATCCCAATATCATATATGCATCAACACGGTCCAATCAAACGATTACAAGTGGCATTGTCTGTCAGAATCAGTCGTTGAACACAATTAACTTTACATGGTAGAAATAAGATTATAGATTTATAGTTTGAGGTTTGACAAACATTGCAAGTTTGACTCTTAATGCTTGTTCTTACGCCAGTGCAAGCTGCAATTATTGCATTGGTTGCCTTAGCTAGTTAGCTTCTCGAAGCCGTCGGTGAGGTAATACTTGTCGTCGGGAAGGCGCCGGCGAGAGACTTTGCCCGTGTGAAAAATAAAATGTTTAGATTCGTCGAGAAAAAGTGACTGTGAAGCATTGGAAGATCGGAAGATGAGTCGGACGATCGAGCTATTTATTCTTGACTTTGAATCTTTGATCCGCTTCTTGTTTTCAAGCATATTTGCGCGAGATTGGCCCTCTTGCAAATTCAATCGACATTACGACAATACTGATCGCCTCGTCGGTCGTCGTCTCTCGTCTGAAGTCGTCTCGTCTCCTTTGATCTTTGAATTGCGTCGCGGATCGCCTCGGCTCGCTCCTCGTCGAGTCGCGCTCGCGTCATGGCGTCCGCGTCGGCAGCGTGGCGTCGCTGATCGCCTCTCGGCTCGCCGCCCGTAACCGGCCGCCAGACTCGGAGTCGCCGACTTCGCGTGACACGCCATTATGCCAAGCGGCAACCGTATCTCGTTTCGAGGCCAAGCCAAAGCCAAGCGCCTTGACTTCAAGGCCCAAGAACTCAAGAACATACTAGTGCATGGCGCATGTATAGCTAATTAGCTCTGAGGAGGGCCCATGGTAGTGGGGCAGTTGCGGCCTCGCCCACGGGGGCAGCTATGGATGAGCAATAAGATTATGCACATTTGTATATGAGTTTCTTTAAGCGAGAGACTTAGAAATGATAATATGAGATGAATAAGCATGGCATTTTAAAGCGAAATACATAAGAGAAGATAAATTAACATTTGGTATAAAGGAACATAAAACCAAGTTCATAACATCAAATCCATCAAAAGCATATGACATAAACCACACCGTCAAGGTCATTACAAAGGCGCAATATATATATATATATAGGCTATGCTAAGCTTCAGAAGACTTCAATTTCAATTTTTTCAATTTTTCATTTTCCGTCTTCTCCCCCTTTGTCATCAAGGACCAAAAGGGGATCGCCAAGGTGCCATCTATGCCGCGCCGTCTTTAGGAGAGTCTGGAGCTGAGCTGGACGGTTGAGAAGGATGAGAAGGAAGAGGAGCACCGCTGTCATCCGAGCGACGACGATGGTAAGACTGATGGTATGACCTATAATGATCAAATGAAGTGCTTAGAGCATCCACGCGCTCCCGGACCTCCTCAACCATTTGGCGATTATTATACTGGAGTTCAAGAACAAGTGCAAACTGACCCATCATATCAGACCGAAGGGTCTCAAGACTAGCAAGGTAGGCATCAGACACAGAGGCAGCTTGTGCGGCTTGAGCGGCTTGCTCCGCTTGAGCTCTTGCTTGAGCGGCTTGCTCGGCAATGTGATGCAGCACTTGAGGTAGAGCAACGTGAGGCTTATATGGCTTGTGAGGAGTAGGGGTGGCACCATTATATTCTGCGACTCTTCGGATTAAGGCCATGATGTATGGGCCAAAATAAATGGTCTTTCCCCTCTCTTTTGCAGACTGAGCCATTTCCCTCAAGATGAAGTCCACCACATCAAACTTTTCCCTTGCCATAATTTTTGCAATGACATTCCAAGCATGGCCTCTCACGGCATCGAAGTTGCCACTTTTCGGATGAATAGTGACTCTAATGATTTTATTTACCATGCTTGGTTGAAGTTGCAATCCAGCTGATTGTCCAATCTTGAAAGGGTGAGTTTGATCATAGAACTCAGCTGCTTGATTGTAACACCCCAATTTTTGCTTTTCTTGCATTAAAATGGTAATTTGAATTTTGGGAAATTTACGAATTTATTTGGATTTATTTTGAAGTAAGCCATTTGCCAAATTAATTAAATAATAGAAAAGTTAAAATAAAATTTTGCTGAAAATATTTTATTTGAGTCACAAATGTCTTTAAATATTTTTGAGAATTTTTCGAAGTTTTACGGTATTTTTAATGTCCCAAATGAATTATTTGATTTTAGAAATTATTTTTAATCGGAAAAGAATTAAAATCCGGATGAATAGTGTTGGGCGAAACAACATGCGCCCAGCTCGGAAAAAACCCTAAGCGCCATGCCTTGTCCGATCTTCATCAAGCGGTCCATGTTTAGCCACGTCATTTCTCGAGGCAGCAGCCCGGATTTCGCTGCTTGCAAAGTGAGCCTCGGTCTCCGCAATTTCACAGACGTCGAGGCTCCTATTTAAAGCGCCGCCACCGTGGCGTGATCCCCTCTCGCGCACCAGCCAGTACCGCATGTCGCCGAGAAACGCCGCCGCCTCGCCGCCGAGACTCGCATAGAAGTCTGAAGCTTTCATGTCGTCGTTTTGCTTCGCCCGTCGCCGTAGGTCACTCTCCGCCGTCGCCCGTGCCATCTGTGAAGGTCGAGATCGCCTAGAGGGGGTGAATAAGCGATTACAAGATCGATCGCACACTAATCAATTAACTCTAATCAACCCTTTGTCAAAACCTACACAATTATAATGCGGAGCGATAAACTCGGTTTTGACAAATAAAGCCTAAATCAACTAGGCTCACTATGTGCACTATCTAAATTATGTCTCTAAACTAGAATTGCTAAATTGGACAAACAATTAATACTAAGCAATTCTAATACAATCAAGCAATTGATAAATACTCAATAATGTAAATGCTTGAAAGTAAAGAGACAAGGGACAACCGATGTTTTAAAAGTGGTGTTAGGAGACTTGCCGGTCTCCCTAGTCCACGTTGAGGCTAGCCCACACTTGGACGGCTCCGCTCGAGCACGCCTCTTTCCACTAGTCGTGGTTTTCACGCTCATGCGTAAGATCCTTGAACCTTCACAAACTTGCAGGGGCTTCTCACAACCTTGAGAGCTCCAGCGCCTGACCCTCTGGCCGTCTAGAGTCGGCAACCTCCAAAAGTAACAAGCCGCTCCTTGGCTTGAACCACAGGGCACAACAAATCGCTCCACGGTGATCACCAAGTGCAACACATGCACAAGGCCTCCCTCAAGTGCAACACATGCACAGAGGCTCTCAAACCACTCACTAATTGCAACACATGCAATTAGCCTCACTCTTGAGCTCAAAAAGCAAAGGAGAAGAGCAACACATGCAAATGACTCCCACACAGCCAACCTCTCGGACAACTTGCTGAACACCCCAAGGCCTCCTTTTATAGCCTCCAAGCCAAAACTAGCCGTTGGGGGCTCAAAGCAAGCGAGAAACAGAGAAAACAGGTGCTACCTAGCCCTACTAGGACCAGTAGCCCATTTGCCCTCTGAACCATGCTACAAAACTAAGCAGATTACCGGAAATCCGTAGCACAGGCCAACTAAGCGGTGCTCTGCAGCTGCGTGTGCTGCAAGCCTCAAACCGATAACCTTGGGACCACATAAACCACAAAAACACACCCCTCGGAAAAATCAC